>NJPR01000102.1:0-108519 GCA_002946385.1 Rutstroemia sp. NJR-2017a WRK4 | reverse complement strand
AGTAACGTAATCCACCACCATTCGGTACACACCACCATTCGGTGCACTTTTACCTCCTTTACTACTTAAAATGACGAATTAATCCACCACAACGTAGTAATTTAATTGAAGCTATTTAGAATCTAATAATACAGGGTCTATTAAAGCATCCGGGCAAGTTCTAATGTTATGCCCGGGTTTACTGCATTTACTACAGCACCGAGAACCTGATGCCTCTCCTTGAGCCCCGCCTCCTTCCGATGCCTTTTCGGCTTGATTCTCAGTCCTATTACTACTTTCTAATATAAGATCTAAGCCCTGTTGAACTGTAAGAGTTCCTCCACGCTGTAGATGTACTTTCTTAGTACGCCGACGTTTACTGAGTATATGATTAGCCTCCCGAAGAGTATGGATCTCAGCCTGTACAATAGCTAGTTGCTGGGCTAGTTGCTCAGTACCCTTAGCTAGAGAAGCAACAGCACTAATAATAGGAGTTGGAGAACCTTCTCTGTAGTTTTTCAACCTGCTCTTAACTAGAGTTGATTGGGCGATTGCTTCGGCCGGATTATGAGGTGTTTGAGACGTCCAATCAGTAATACTGGCCGGCGGAGAGGGGGTAGGTGTTCGTAGTCGGATATCCATCTTAGAAAGTACTACTTCTGGCTCTAATGGTACTAATCCAGCTCCTCGAAAGCCAGCTTTAATGTTTTTCTCTGTAATAGCTTTAGAATAGGCAGCTTTAAAGCCTTTTAGGAAATCAGGCTTCCCGATATTCGTAATATTTGCCCGTATATACCCCTCAATCTGGGTTCCATATGCCTTTTTAAGAGGCCCAAAGCATCCAACATCAAATGGCTGTGTAAGATGAGACGAATGAGCTGGCAATCCAAGACATATAATATTATGGATATGGCAGTATTCCTTGAATTCTAGGGAGTGATGACTCTCATGCCCATCTAGAATAAGGATACGATATCCACCAACAGTCCTGGCTTTAGTATGACTATTGAAGTGCTTTAGCCATTCGAAGCCAGTCTCATTATCACTCCATCCATTCTCAGTTGTCCGAATACACCAATCTCGTGGCAGATCAACGTCCTTATACCATGTCGAAAGATGATAAGTGCCTGCAAGCACTATATATGGTGGCACATCTTGACCAACACCATTTCCACATATAATCGCTGTAGCCCATTCCCGGTTCCCAGGCTGAATACTCTTCGGTTTATATCGTCGATCGGAAGCAGTAATGACCATACTACTTGTAATCATACCCATCATAAATCCCGTTTCGTCGAAGTTGTAAATATCGGAATCAACTACACCATATTTAGTCTTGTAATATCCTACAATGCCGAACCACTTGCGTACAAGTTCAGGATCTTCACATAACGCTCTCTGATAGTCGTATACACGATTCCGGTGCATCTTAAGCTCCTTATGCCGTTGTACAAATCGAGATGCCCAGTTCTTGCCAACCCCGCGATGCCCCCTTAATCGTAACGTTTCGTCCGCATATGCTTGTAGAGAGCTAATTCGGGGCGGTAATCCTCTCTCTCCTAGTTCCAATATATATCGAACTATTATCTCCTCTTCTGCTTTAGTCAAATTCTGATGGGGTTGTATCCTATCCTTCATTGAACCTCTACCGCCCATTCTAGCATGTAGTGTTGTCCCGGACACACTGTACACTTTAGCAGCCTCCCTGTAACTTTTTACGCGTCCCATTCGAAGCGCCTCGATTGCTAGAATAATTCTAGCTTCTTTTGATTGATTTGCCATTGTTGGTTGTTGATTAATTACGTGTTGAAGTTAGGTAGTGCTAGAATCGCGAAAAGTGCACCGAATGGTGGTGTGTACCGAATGGTGGTGGATTACGTTATCGTCAATTGTATAATGTACTATTGCTACCGCCATAAAAGAATCACCTGAGTCGACATTGGACTAACTGTACGAGAAATGGGAGCTCTCTAGACAAAATCAGTACGTTAGCTACACCGAGAGGTCCTATAAGGACAACGAGTTGAACGAAAGCATCGTACTTCATAGGAGAAAGTTTCATTAGGTGAAGCATTTATCAATTCAAACTTCGGTCTTGGTTTATATATATCGATAGACTTACAAGAATAAGAAACTCTCACAAACCAGCAAGATACTCCTCCTCCCCCATCTCAAACGCGCGGTCTCGTTAATGTTAATATGGAGAGGTATACATATGGATAATTAAATTTCTGACGATAAAGCTTATAAAATCATTACCTGGGAACAAAATATCAACGCCCCTACAACACCGAGAGCGAGCGAGCTAAGTCCTATTGCCCCTTGAATATCACCTGGATTACACTTGCCCCACCGGAGACTAGTAGCCACCTCTATAATCAGCACACCAAATATACCCAGTAGCCTTAACACAAAGCCATTTCTTCAATAACATGGATACCATATCTGATGGCGGCATCATCAGGGTACAAGGTGGGGAATATTCTGCTGGTCTTCTTCACAAGCCTCTTTGATCACTTCCGACTAGTATGAAGCTGGCTCTTTGAGGAAATGAGTTCGTACAAGATAATACAAGCCATTCTGCACCTCTTGTGTTGGTGGATATACGGGCTTATCGTGATAAAATATACCCCATACCTCACCCATTTTCTAGACCAAGCATTGGAGCTATTCAGCCATTGTGTATCTGCTTAAGATCAAGTATGAATACTTGCATATATATGATAAATGAGGATAGGCTTCAAGACATTAAGCCAGCGACGTCCTCTAATTTCAAGATGTATATGCTTGGCTACTTTGAAAAAATGATAATCATCCTCATATATTTGTACTTGGACCTCTTATACTGAGATGAGTACCGTTTGTATTTGATATATATTTCCACGTATTTTAGTACTCGAAGTTGTACAGTGAGACGATATCTCATTGAGCTTTCGGTCTTGGTTTGAGTACTGTACTTTACTGATAACGCCAAGTTATTTCCGGTAGTTCCCTTTTGTAAAAGATTCTGAACATTCTTATAACTTAGTACTGACGAACAAAGTGTATAGTGTAAGTCCGCCTGGATGTTGATTAGAGCTAGAATATACCAGCCTGAGCTTATTTCTATGCTTAAGCCAAAATTATCTTGCGGTATACATGATCCTCCTCTATCGAAGCTCATAAGTCGAGTACGAGAGATTGGTCGTAGTAAGCTCATCCTCAGAGGTAGTTTATATAAGACGAGTTTCAGTGTTATAGTTGGTAGAATTGCTTGGTTGTAGCCTAAGTACCTGGCCTACTCGTCACTTCGTGACGTAGGTAAACCTTTGGTCCAGATACCGTTGCCATATTTCTTTCGATATTGTTGGGTTTCTTCAAAGATATACTACATAGTTGTTCGCAAGTACTATCATATAATATCCTGATATTCTGATCTTTGGGTATGATTCTTAGAATACCAGATGTAAAGAATATTATTATTATACCGAAATTCATAGTACCACCTTTAATTATTCCCAATTCATGTTTAATATTTATCTTCATACTATAAAAATCAGGACAGGTATTATCATTTGCTGGTTCAGCTGAATATAAAATATCGATTATACGAATTTCTATCATAGGTTTTTGTGGTAAATTGTATTGTATACAAAAAGCTATATAGCGACCAGTAATATCAAATAATAATTTATGTATTCGATTTTCTTTATTTTGGTCCCATGCCCAAGATTTAATTAACATCATTTGATATCTTCGAAGAAACGTTTGTGGATATTCGATTTCATTAGTATAGTAAGGTAAGTAATATAAAGAGTTACAAGTAATCTTAAATATAAATTTTGGTGTAAAAGTAATTTCAATCATAATAGTAAGATTTTTATAAAAATAATGTATTGTAGATGGTTTCATAATTATAAAATTTCCACAAATAAGAAAATCTGCGAAGTTTTCTATAATACTTCGATACTGATTTGATTGTCGATGCCATATTGTTAATTTTTTAGTTGAACTTCGAAATATCTCTGAAGTTGAGAAACATATATAATCTTTGCTAATACATAAAGTATGAAGTATTCCATCAACAGATGGAGACGTTTTTAAAGGTATTTGTTTGAGATTAGCAGTAGATATATTTATCTCAAACAACAACAATCCTTTTCTAGATGAATATACAACGAGAAGGTTAGAGAAATATGCAGCAGTTTCAATACAATCGTTTGGCCATTTAGCTACTTCGAGGTCCTGTTTTGGAAATCGTTTGACTTCCATGGTTTCAATATTTTGAATAGCTAATTGTCCTGAAGTACCATATTTAAATGCATCTCCGAAGATGATATGATATCTAATTAAATATTAGTTATGAAGTTAAAATACGATTTAGTATTACCTATCAAAGAATATTAAACCTCCATCATCTATATTCCCTAACTCTGTTGCAGCTAATATTGTATACTTTATATCGATAGTTTTGATAGTTAAAGGAATTGACCATCCTAGTCTAAATGATTGATAAAGTTTCTGCCAATCAATACTACTATACCGCGGTCGAATAGAACCCAAATGAATTTGTAGTTCTTTTCGCCACCAACAAGACTTATCCAAAGAGTTAGAAAAGAATTTCGATATACTTAGGAGAAATGTAAGTCTATCTTTTCGGGATAAGTTTTCGATTATCTGATCGATAAGCTCGATAGGAAGATTTGACAATTGTGACATATTTCTATATATATTTAAGAAAAGAGGGTTGAATGATTCAAATAACCAAACTATATACTGTAACCAATATAACTGTTTATATAGTATTAAGATATAATATAGTTCAAAGATCTAATATCTATTATTATCACCAATTTCATCACATGGGGTAATTATATTAGAGATAATAATAAAAGCTAGTGAATCTATTTGTAGCTATTATAAAGCCTCCTTCTTCTTTCTCTTTTGTATCTTCTTCTCAATTGATAATAACAATTATCTATAAATAGATTGGTTAGAAACACAGCTGACCTATACTAGTAGTCTATATCGCAATGAAATTAATTAATATACTTTGGTTACAGGCCAAATAAAACCAAACACTGGGTCTTGCAACACTTGCAGTAGTTAAACCTGCTTTGGTATAAGATATAAGAAAACAGGATTGATTTGTAGTATAAAAGCTATTCATCTGCTTGAGATATTACTATATCAAGCAAGGTACTAGAACTTTCTAAGACCCAGTGTTTGGTTTTATTCGGCCAACTACCAAAGTACTTAGTTACAGGCCAAATAAATCCAAACACTGGGCTCAGGAACCTTCTAGCATCTTGCTTAATACAGTAATATTAGGGCAAATATATAGCTTTTATACTCCAAATCAATCTTGTTTTCTGGCATCTTATAGCCAAATAGTATTAAATATTAGAAATGATATAGGACGGCTAGCTACTAAAGTACAGAGAAAAATCTTGTTCTGTAAATAGGAATATATATCAAATAATCTAAGTCTATCTAACTTACTGTACTGTACAGTATAGCGAACTTCCAAACTTGTCTATATATCTGAGATAGGAAGAAACCTGCCAAAAAGGGTTTAGTGGGCTTACAGTACTGATGGATATATATTCAACACTATTAATCGTCAGTTTCTATCCGACGATTAGAAGTAATTATTTATAAACTAAATTGCGTCCAACGCCCGGACAAACAACACCTTAATTTCACCACCAAAAATCAACTCGATTACGACGATGATCGGGGAAAACCAAAGGTTAGGTTAGAGTACCACAATCAGCATTTTGAGTAACAAACTATATATACTTCAAATATAAATCAATAACAAAACCATACTGTATCGATCTGATAGAAATATACACTTTTTATTACATTTTATTTTCGCTTTCATACCTTCAAGGTGTGGTATCTGAATAGCTACTTTGTACAGTATTAGTTGAATTTAATAACATTCAAACTCAACTAATCTAACCAATTTTGTCGTGTTTCGCAAGATACCAAGCGACGGCTTTCGGACCTTTATGTGAAAAAATATCAATAATATTGCAATAACTTCTCAAGTTAGTAGATAACTTAGTGTTACAGTATCATTGTACTACAGTATCATACTACTATAGTAAAGTCATCTTGTTCGTAGCAAATTTGCGTTCCAATCCTTCATAATGGTGTTTTATTAGGATGACCAGTTTCAATGATCGGATAATATATTCCATCTTTTTATTAGGATTGATGACATTTTGTGCGCTCTGATGACAACTTCGTTACTGTGGTGTATATAGCTGTAGATAGGAGCCAGACCGTCTATCAGAGGAGGTTGCTGGTCGCCGTATGACGATGAAGTGAAGTGCGAGTACACCAACTACAATGCCGCATGAGCGACTTTCGGTCGCTGGGATTGGTCTATGAATAAATCAATCAATCAATCAATCAATCAATCAATCAATCAATCAATCAATCAATCAATCAATCAATCAATCAATCAATCAATCAATCAATCAATCAATCAATCAAATCAAATCAACCACTTCCTCACATGGTTGATCTACAACAAAGTTAAGCAATATAGTTGACAATCAAGTTGTTATGCCAGTATTCTTGAGCTCAATCGTAACCTTACAACATAACCTATGTACATATCATCCTTAACTAAGTCAAACAGATATTCTAGGTGACATTCGAGTCTTAGTTTGTAGCGCCACCACGGACAATATTGCCACGGCATAGAGGACATGACTCGTTGGAGTACTGTTCTTGTATCAGCTTGATTCAATCAAGAAATATGATAAGACAAACCTCTTCAATGCATTCACTGTGGAAAATATGTCCACATAGCTCTGCCCGCCATATACGCTCTTCCTCTTTGTAACTTTCCAGGCAAAACACACACTTATCGGTTGCGTCTACGGTAAATGGAGTTGATATTGATGACTTAGCCACCATGTTTTTCGAACTGTCGCTAGCTATAATGAATGTTTCGCCCCAAAGTTGTCCCACAGAGGAAGTCTCACGCTGCAAACCTGGTGGTGTCCGGAGCGAAGAACGACGACTAGCCATTGGAAGGCAGACGGAGAAAATGTAAGAGCTGGAGAACAAGGTGTATAGCTATTAGGTGACGAAGCTCAATAGAGTGGCTATCATATAGCTGTTGAAGAAGCTGTTGAAGAAGCTAAAAGATAGTTATACTTGACAAAGCGACGAATTTTATAGGCTTCTTGACCAAAAGCACGGATTCGGGTGTGAAATATTTGTCGCGGTTTATCGGATGGAAATGTTGATGATTGAGGCACGCACTGCGCATTACTGACGGAGTAAATAGAAAACCTTGGATTGTGGAAAGTTTAGAATAAGGCAAATGATAGATATGTATTCAGACATTCATGATTCATGCCACGAGGTAAAGCATTAGAGTGAAATTTTTTGTAACTCTTATCATACTTTAATGCAAGGGCCTATATTTGCCGGTTCTATTGAGAAAGTAATGCTTTTGGGCGGAGAATAGGCTGATTGGAAGATGCTCTTCTGTGCCGGGTCCATTCCACCTGTAACCACCCACTACTATTTCAAACGACCTTGCAGAACAACATCTTGTGCTCAAAATTTAGTAGGTCGGATTGCTAATGCAGCTCATGAACCTATCTTTCCTAAAACCGGTTCATCAAGAGACTTAATCCGTTTGATATGTCTTTTAAGCAAGTATACGCTGGCAAAACGATTGACTCATATCAATCCTATGTGTGCAGCTTCTTCCTCGTCAGTCTTGCTCGAGTTTCAATAAAGGAAGATAAACTGGGGTCGGTTAGCCTATAGATATCTTCATGTTTAGGTTCCTGACATCAGCAGATAAGCAGCATTACATGTGGCAAGTTTACCAGAACAAATTTAGTTGTCTTGAGAGAAGTTCCCATGCTACAAGTTACAAGTGAGTAGATATATGATAGGTAATAGTAGATGCAGCTTTTACCTAGATGGCCAACGCGATGTTTTAGAATATCCAAAATACAAAATTTATATTTTGGAAATCGATTTCAATAACGTGGTTTATCAGCGAGTCGCGTATATCACCGAGTCGCGCACTTTTCCCTACTCTACCACTTCAAAATACAATTATCCAACCACAACATATTAAATTGACTATAACTATTCGGAATATCATGAACTAGATATCTCTATAGTCTCTTGACAAGTTCGTGTATTATGACCAGTCTTTCCGCAAGTTCCACAACGTCGTCCAGTCGATTGCCCCTCAATTCGCTTACTCTCCCCAGAACGCTTATCGCGTCGAATCTGTTCATCTACCTCCTTTTGAGCCAAAATATCATGTGCATCTGCTACAGTAAGTACTCCTCCTTGACGGATACGAGTCTTTTTAGCCCTGCGGCGTTTGCTAAGTGCTTCATTTGCCTGGCGAAGAGTACGGACTTCAGCAGTCATAAGAGTCAATTGATGAGCTAACAGCTCTGTACCTTTCGTTAGCGCAGCAACTGTCTCAAAAATCGGTGTTGGCGAGCTTCCTTGATGACGAGCAATACGTTTCTTAACCAAAGTTGTTTGCGAAAGAGCATCAGTTGGGTTGCGAGGAGTCTGAGAAACCCAAGGATCGGTATCTGCAGAAGGGGGTCCAGTAGGTGTAGGAGTCCGTAACTTCACATCTAGCTTTGATAATACTACTTGAGGATCAAAAGGTACTAATCCAGCTCCGCGGAATCCAGCTTGAGCATTCCGGGTTGTAATTGATTGGTTGTAAGCCGTGTGGAAAGCTAGAAAGAACTCGACCTTAGTAATATGGTTGATATGACCCTTAATGAAAGCTTCGATTTGACAACCGTACATCCGTTTAAGAACACTGAAACACCCAACATCAAGTGGTTGGGTTAGATGAGACGAGTGAGCAGGTAAAAAAAGAGTTATAATGTTGTTGGCCTTGCAATACTCCTGAAATACGACCGATTCGTGGCTTTCATGCCCATCCAACACCAACATCCGATATCCCCTTTGTGTACGACCACAAGTATGTTTGTTGAAATGCTGAAGCCATTCCAGACCTGTCTCGTTATTCGTCCATCCATTGCTAGTAGGTTTTATGATCCAGTCGTGAGGAAGACCGCCCTCAGTATACCAACTAGAGAGATGATTGGCACCTTGAACTACGAGAAACGGAGGGACACTCCAGCCTTCGCTATTGATACAAATAACCGCTGTAGCCCATTCCCGGTTGCCCGGCTGAACAGATTTACCTCTGCCACGTCGATCAGCGCGTGTAACAACCATACTTGGGCAAATAACGCCCATCATAAAGCCTGTTTCGTCGAAGTTGTAGAAATCGCAGTCTTGGATGCCGTATTTCGCCCGCATATTTTTTACTAGCTGGAACCATAGCTCAATAATCGCAGAATCTTCGCATAAAGCTCTTTGGAAGTCATAAACACGATTAAAACGCGTCTTTAACTCTGCTCGTCGTTTTACAAATCGATGTGCCCAGAGCTTTCCAACAGGTTGTCCTCCTCGAGATTCCAATATATAATTTGCCATATCTTCCACACCAGCTAGCCGGGGGGCGAATCCTCTAGTATTCATATCATTTATATAGTGAAGAATCACTTCTTCCTCTAGATTGGTCAATTTATGACAATTCGATCTAGTTTCAGAGCGACATGTTCGGCCAGTCATTCTATCACGTAATGTAGATTCAGGAACTTTGTAGATTTTTGCTGCAGACCGACAACTGATTTTCTTAGATGATCGAATAGCTTCAATAGCTAAGATAATTCGTGCTTCTTCGGTTTGAATTTCCATTTGTAATCGTTGAGAAAACGCGTGTTGAAATTGGTAGGTAGGAAATATGAGAAAAGTGCGCGACTCGGTGATATACGCGACTCGCTGATAAACCACGTTAACTTAAGAAGAATACCGCCGCTGAAGTGATATATTAGGAATTTCATCTACTGATGAATTCATTTTAGCTGCAATTGTAGTCAATAAAAGTGAATGTGATTTATACTGAATAAGGCTGCAAAGACATAGGTATATCTTATCCTGTCCATCACAGGGAATATAATCTGTAGTGTTCCATTACTTCCGGTTAAATGCTCGTGCTAGCTATTATCAATAGTGGCTTAATTAGTTCGAATCAAGTGGCCCGCATTTCTAAGAATATACCGAGAACCGCTACATACCTACCATGATCAGCGCAAGCATAATTGCGAATACTAAACAAATCCAAATACACCTACATCTTTGCCTTACTGTACGAATTGAAAACACATTTGTCGTACTTGAACATATACCTAAGCTATGAGGATGCAAGTTACGGTTACAAAGGAATGACTGGATAGCAGTGCCTCACCAGACATTATTTCCTCCTTGGAAAAGGTATGTACCAGGTATAACCGCCATTCAAGTTTTAGTAGCTCTTGGTCTGTAACGCTCTTTTCATATGATTTTGCACACTAGGTTTGCGGTATTGCTAATAGTGTAGGATTTGTCAGTAAGTAACCAATATATGTTGGCTGCACTTGTAGTATCTAGTATTGTAGGTATTCGGGAAACAACAAAACAAATCATAATTAAAGTTAAGATTTAGATTTGTGACGCATATCTTCCGAACCCCTTCCTTTTCATGCATGACGCCGTAGCCGGACTTTTCTATTTCTTGTGGACAGTATTAATGAGTTTGATGTTCATTACTTTTTCCATGCTCGCTCAATGGTAAACTTTAGTAAATGCTACAGTTTATCTATTTAACTTAACGTAGGAACTGTTTCGTTTGTGATGCTTCCTCCTGTATCTCTCTTTAATATCCATCATGCTAATAAATTAAAGAAAGATCTACACGAGCGACGTATTTCTTCCACAGACAAAAGTTGTCCGAAACCGCAGAAACCGTCCCAATGTAGTTCACCGAACATCTCAAGCTATTACTCAAATGAGCCAGTCACCTCTTCTGATGATTTTTTCTAAAAATCGCAATCATGGACTGGAAACTTAAAAGAAATTAGTAATATATAAACAAATTTTGTACCCACTTCGTAGATGTACCGTCTACTTTGACGGTATTAGCGACTTTAGAATTAATCACTATGGATATCTCTCAGCTCTTTAATGAAACAGACTCAAATGAGTCCTTAATCACATCGCCACCAGACATAAATCATATGAGATCAACATGAGTACACTTATCGATAGCACATCTAGAACCACCGGTGTATGCTCTCGTTATTTCCGGCACTGGTGGGAAAAGAAGTATGCCAGCTCATCCTGCAGAATCTCTGGCGAAGAAGCAAATTAAATAGTCGGCGGAAGAAGATGCTCTAATTATCGATTTGAGGGGAAGCGGCATCAAATGGGAAGACATTTCGAAGAGGTTATCGGGTAGAAGTGCTATTATTTGTCGACTGCATTACCAGAACTGTTTGGAAAGGAGGATTGGATGGGGCGAAGAAAATAATAACAAGCTGGCTAGAATCTACGAAAGCTACTTTCCTATTCATTCTACTTCATGTACAATCATCCTGAAAAAGACTTGGAGCAAAACTTTGAGAAGAAAAGAAATTAATATTTAATTCAGATTCAAGCCAGAGATGTGTGCGAAGGTTGCGGAAGAGATGGCAGTACCATGGCCTGCTGCAGAAGTAATGCATTGGCAAGAGACATAAGAAAATGCAAAAGTGCAAAGGTGCAAAAGTGCTATGCGACGTACCACCTTACCACTCCACTAAATAGCATAAACCCAATTAGCCAAAACATAATGGTGCAAAGGTGCAGTGCTATGCGACGTGCAACAAAATATCTAACAATTTCCATATGATACAATTAACCCGTGCATATGTCTTGCCTAGCTAGCAATGCCAATCAAATGCAATTCCTCAAACGCATCCTAGTAAATCAGTCTCAACTTAACCCTATTGGACAAGCCTAAAGTATCTATTGTCCTATATATGGGTCACTTACTGCAAGTGAAACGTGATTAAGCCTCACTAACTGTCGAGACACCAACTGTAACCACGTTGCACTCAATGGGTGCACTTTGTGGTTTTCAGTTGGTTACGTCTGTCTTTCTCATTATGGGCATAAGGCCTTTATTAATAAGGTCCTATGCTAGTTCCGTCCGATCTATCTAAATTACATGTTACGCATTCGGTGCGAATGCGGTGATTAGCTAAACGAAAGCGAACAGACAATATACTTTAAGGAAGATTAGCTGTGGTAGTACTCCTCAGGTGCTCCTAGTGTTGTGGCTTGGGCGTTCTATCAAAGCTGCTTTTTGTTTTTGGGATTTTATTTTTGGTCTGTATTTCTTCTCTACTCTTTCTTTCTTTTGTATTATCTAAACTCTCAAGTTGTTTTTAGCCTTCTCTTTAGTTCTCCTCTTCTTCTCGTCTCGGCCAAAGCAGTGTCAGGACCGGCTAAATAAACGAGAGTTCATCAAAAGGTCAGCCTATTCTAGTGTTATTATAGTTGCCACAAGGGCTACACATAGGAAAAGCCCCTCGGATTATATATATATACCCAGATAGATTGTTTCGTTCTATCCACCCACAAGAAGTCTGCACTTTCATAGCGTAGCGGGTACTCTACCTTATCCTACTTCTAGGCAGGCCCGCGTAAAACCACCATAGCTAAGAGATATTGGCATAAAGGTTGATTACGGGGAGGAGAAAGGCATGTACAGCTAATCTTCCACCTACCCCTGTGATCTTGATACCGTCGCTGGTCTCTTTCCATGACTGAATTTTGATTCTTTTCGAGATTTTTTTTCATCCCACTCTCTTTTCGTTCTCTTTTTCTCTTTCTCCACAATTTTTTTTGCAGGAATCCTGAACAAAGCAAACGCCTCCGATCTCCGCGTGGGCTCCCCAGTTGATAGATCATCGATTATATTGGAATTGCGTCATTAGAGATCGGCCCTCTGTTAGGCTGGACTACGCCCACTAGAAGCATCAGATTCACTTGTTGTTTGCTCGTTGCCGACCCCGTTTGATCTGGTTGGTTCATTTTGTTTGCTTTTCGGGCATATGCAGAAGCCCGATACGTTGCCTGGTTACCCCGCTCCGCAATCAGGGCTCTCTGCAGTGCGAATACTCGCATCGTCGAGGGCTGCGCCTCGCAAGGTAGAGACATAATTATGGTTCGGTCCTTGGGCCAGCTACAGTGAATTGGGATTGCGATAGGAAGCCAAGGCCACCGAGTATTTACCCTCCTCCCCCTCATCTATGCAGCCTGACCCTTTACACACCACAGTTGCTGTCGTACTCACCTCTCCTGTGTACACGATTCCTTGTCTCTATTTTCTCCTGTACTACTATTATCTGCCTGTCTTACTATGGCGGATCACCGAGCACAGCCGCCGGCCTCTGAAAGTTCCGTGCAATGGCGCAACGAGACGGATTTCGAAGTCGAGAGTCCTGCCAAGGGCTTATCGCGAGTAAGTGTCCGATGCCTATCTCCTTCCGCTACTATGCCAGCAGATACTAACGGCTCAGCTGATGTCCGAGCATAAGCAAAGGCGTCGTGCAATAGACGAGGATTACGCTACGGAGAATGCTGTTAGGGCCGGATCAGCTCGAGCATAAGCTATGAGCCCGTCCCTCGTGCCCCGGTCACTCCCGGGCGTCAGCCACCTGTCTTGTTGGGGTCTGGTGGTCGTCCCTCTGTCGCTCTATGGCGGGCGTCGTAGGCAGCCTGAGAAACATCTTCCTGCCGTCCTCGTCTCTACCTGCTCCTCGATCCCAATCTGCCTCCGACATGCTCGCCGAGCATCTACCTGCTGCCTCGGCTGCTCCTCCGATGGCAGATGTCTCTTCGCTCGCCTCTCCGCTGCCTGCACTGGAAGAGCCTGGTAGCCCTCGGTCGTCCTCCCTTCATACTCCTCGTCTCACCGGGCGGACAGCGTTGAGGTTACGCAGTATGCCTGTTCCTCGTCGTGCTAGGACTCGTGGTGGGTTTGCTCGCCCTGAATCACAACTACATCCGGGCAGTTATGGTTCTCGTAAGTCGTCCTGCCCCACATTGTTCGTATTTGACCAACCGCATCCAGCTGCCCGCAGGCGATATCCGTTGCCGTCATCAACAACCTTCCCCACCTCCGCATACACCAGTTCAAGGTCCCTGCCGCTAGGATCTGGAACTATACCAAATCCAGCTTCTGGTACTAGTTCCCTAGTCGGTTCCGTACCTGGTCCTGCCCCTGGAGAGACGATGATGAAGTTGCTTCGCGTCGAGGTGCCCACTCGCTCCACTGCTGCCTTCGACACACCTCTTCCTTCCTCTGCGCCCTCAGATGCCGATGAATGGTTCTCCCCTCGTGAGGGTGAGGCCAGTGATGATGATAATGACGATAATGATGATGAGGAGGAGGAGGAGGAGGAGGATGAGCCAGATCCTGGGGTTGCTCAGGATGAGATCGCAGGCATGGAAGTTACCTTCCCTTTGTCTATACGCACAAAGCGTACCCGCAGCTTGCGTCGTGCTCTCTCTCCTCTGCGTGCTGTTTGTGTGCGCGAATTCCCTTGCTTGGCCTGTACCTATGTTATGCTTCTGGGTCGCAAGACTCGGCACAAGGTTGTAGGGCGTCGACTTGCGCTTGGTGAATGTGTGAGTGTTTCGCGTGGTACACGTTGTCTTCGGTGCTCGGATGGGCACACCTGTCAGCCGCTTCCGTAGTACTGTTGGGATCCTGTTGTCGAGTACATTGCGCTTTGGCGCGGTGGTCGTACTAGTAACGCTGTAAGCCAACCAGTTTTTGACTTCTCTCCGCTGGACTAACCTCTCTCTATCTAGATTCTTCGGCAACATCGCTTTTACCTTCACCGGCTCCACGAGCTATCGATCGGATGTCCAGCGCAAACACTTGCCGCGGAGGAGATCCAGGAGGAGATTACGACGACCGAGAATCGTAAGATGGATTTGTACCAGGCCCTCTTCATGAAGGAGGCGACTGCTCATCACGAAGTTGAGGCGATGGAGTTAGCTTCTGACTAGTAGGAGAACCTATAGTTTTTTTTTCTGGTGTTGGAGGAAATTATCTGGTCTTTACTATAGTGATACCCAATGAAATACGTTTGGAGCTTTGGTGCGAACAGTATTATGCTCGTGGCCCGCATGTGCTATGGTGAGAGATTGAATGCTTCGGGTACCCTCAGGATTAACATATTAATATTATATAGCTTAGGTGCGATGGCGAGAAGTTTGAAGAACATGATCACCACTTTCCGCATCCTCGTGGAGAAGGCTAATGGAGAGGTCGATAAATTGATCTGATCAGTATCTAAACTACCACCAGTACGAGACTTCTTTTTCTACCGTCGGAAGAGGACCCCTCCTCACCTTTACCGGAGCAGATCTTCACCTAATATTATGCTCAAGAAGCACTTGACTATAGCACCTGAATTGCACCTCACCTCCCACAAATCATGGTCCGCCTCCCCCACTGAAAGATATTTGCCCAATTCTTTTGATGGAATCTCTCCCTTGATGGGAATTGATCGATCAGTGACGAAGCACCAAGTACAATGTCGGAAATTGGCAATTTGTGGTATCATCAGGTGGCTGCAATGCGCAGTCGAGTAAATGTTTGCCTGGTCACCGCGGCTCCGGTTGCACCGGTATGCTCATTTCGGTCGCCTCTCGCGTACGAGTACGAGTAGAACTATGACGAGGAGCCTAGTTACCCCGCTCCGAGCTCAAAGGATCCAGCGACATCGGTGCGCTCTTCGTTGATTTGTTGTGCCTATCAAGGTGAATCAACAAAAAAGATCGCCCAATGGAGCTAGCGATAGTGAATCGGCATGACGACGGTGAGGTAGGGCCGCCAGGTATTTTATATCCTCTTTTCCACTTGTACCACCTAATCTTTTACACAACACATTTCGCACACACGATTCCTTCTCCGCCTATACTCTTCTTGCCTCACGATTAATTCTTGTACCGCTTTTCACTTTACCCTTCGCTATGGTTGATCCACGAGCTACATCGCCTGCATCCGAAAGCTCTGCGGAGTTTCACAGCGATTCTGCTCCCTTCCCCGCTACTCCTTCTTTCTTCACGCGGCCTCTGGATGCAGTAAGTAAACCATTACCCATTTCCCCACTTTGACTTGTTTACCGGCTAACTTGTCAGATGTTCGCCAGGTTCCGATAGAAAAATCGTGCAATTGCTTTGCGCAATGCTGCCCATGATCATCTCGAGCAAGCCAGTCGTATGATGAATGCTCGTTCTGCTGGGACTTGGACTTATATGAACCATGCTAATCCCACGGTTCCTACGGATCCGGTGACTCCTAGGAGAGTTCAACGTGAGCTCATCGGTCCTCCTTTATCTGGTTCTGGTGGCTGGTCTTTGCGTCGCTCGGGTACTCGTGTAGTGAGTGGTTGCGAGACACGTTTTCACCATCGGGTACATTTGCGTTCGCACAATCTGGGACCACGACGCTCGCGAGCCTTCTCCAGATGTTTTCTCTCCCCTCCTGCCAGAGATCATTTCTACATTGGACCCTTCCGCCCCTCCTCCTCCTATTTTGGATGAGTCTGTCCGAAGTATGTCTTTCTCTTCTCGCTCACTTGTGCTTGTTTCCTTGAATGCTCTCAGCCGGCCAGGTTCACCTGTTTTGCATCGTGCCAGAACACGCAGTACAAAGTCTCGGCCTCGGTCTCGTTCAGCCATCATCTTCTCGGTGGTCGCCGTTCTCGTAGGTTGTCTCATCTTGCTCTGCGAGTATATGGCTGACCCTGACCCTTCTAGCTATTCTCACACGACCAACTATGATATCGGGTCGAAATATCGGTTCTTTTGGTGGAACTAGTGAGACTAGTTCCTGGTCAAATGTTGGGTTTGTGACTAGTTCTACGATTGGTTCTGCAACTGGTTCTATGGCTGGATCAGTTGCCAGCAGGCCCATAAGGAGGTTGGATCGCGTCGAGATTATGCTTCCCTCTGTCGAAGCTTTCGATGTTCCTGCCGCTAGGCTGTCTGGGTTGTCCGATGTTGGAGAAGATGGGAATGAGGTGGACGATGAGGAGGAGGAGGAAGAAGAAGAGGAAGATGATGATGGGGCGAGAAGTACTTTGGGGATGAGTTTGATGATGAGGTCGAGGTTGTGGATGAGAGGCGTGGTAGTGTCACCCTCGATCCGTCCGAGTACATGGAGGTCATTTATTCTCCTTCCAAGTACGCAAAGAATACTGCTCTCCCTCGCCGCCCTCGTTTTTCTTTGTCCATTGTGGGGATTCGCCGCTACCCCTGTGCGCCTTGCCTGGGTTCTTGGGTTGAGGGCAGGTCAACTCATCACATTGTCGATGGCCGTCCGCTCCAGCCTGGCGAGCATCTCATAGTTTCCCGAGGTGATCGATGTCTTCGCTGCTCGGATGGTCATTCCTGTCCACCTATCCCTTGGTACTATCGTAACCCTGCGCTCGAGCTCGTCGAGCTTCTCAAGGATAAGGTGCGCAACAAAACTGTGAGTCTTCCTTGTCTTCTCCATATGCTCTATACTGATCTACTGCGACTAAGCTTCTTGATCATCATCGTTATATCCTTCGTTTCCTTCAGAAGATGGATATTGTTCAGCCAATCGAGGATATGGACGAGGATGAGACGATGGAGGAGATTGCTGCCATGGAGCGGCGGAAGACCACCTTGACTGTGGCTTTGGGGCAAAGAGCATGGGCTCGCCCGGACGATGAGGCTAAGGAAGTGTCCGATTGAAGAGCTTAGCTCCATATGGTCTGAGGTATGGTAGGCAATTATCTTGTCTTTCTTGTAGTGATACCCCAATGAAAACGCGTGGAGCTTTGGTGCCACTGGTCTGATGCTTGATTGTGACTTGGTCTGCATTGGGTTATCAGCACAGTTGGTGAAGTGCTCGAAGATACATTTACTTTCTCAGGTGTTCAACAGGCAGGAATAGGTTACAGTCTTGGGTACTACTCGTAGTTGATATCTCGGGCTTTACAATGCGATGATTTTGAAACGACAAATGAAATATGATACAATAGCAGGGTTTGTGTTGAAGAGAGCTCTCGGCTTATTCGACGTTTGCTCTGTGGGCATGAATCAGAGGCCTTCCTGAAATGCTCGCAGGTTTGTTATGAGAGCATAAGAAGATACGCTTGGATGCTCGTTGCGCACCTGGATAACCTTTTCCACTATTGAGATCCCAAGCCGCAGTGTATGATTTCAACAAGAATTTCTCAAAGGTGAGTTACAACAACAACAATTATAGTCAAACCGGCAAACTTAATACACAACCATTACCACAATCACAATTACCACTACAACTACGACTACAACTACCATCACAACTACCATCATTCTCACTATCTGTCGCCTGAGTCACCTTATTAGCCACGTTGCACTCAAAAGGGTGCATCTGGCTACAGGTAGGTGATCAAGGCTGATCTATATTGATGTGGGCATAAGGCCTATCTATATAGGTGCTTTAATTACATTTTCATCCGATGTCGTCGTCGCTGCGCCGCAGCGATTCGGTCCGACACTATCCAAAACCTCTTTATAAGATGTCTTCGTCGGTAGGTGGGATAGCTAGAATTTGGGTTGAATCTTGGAACTGATCTGTCTCTAGAATCAATATCCCAGCCAAACACCAGGTGGAGGTATAGGATCTGCTTCCAACGATGAAACTGCACACCAAGGTGCCACGGACACAGGTCAGTATTAATTCATATGGGGAGCTGTCTTAAGCACCTATGCTAATGAAATTATTTCGTAGAAACTCCTTGGTGGGCAGACGGGTTTCCATGCATCAACTGCTTGAAGAAGGATATGGTAGAGGAGATGGAGGAAAAGTGCCGTTATCGCGGGGGCCGAAACTGTCCTCAATGTGAGAGGGAGGGCTGGGTTTGTATGTCTATGGACAACAAGGTGGCAGGTGCATATATATCATGTATAACGGGAGCAACAATGATGACCCAGAGCAGGCGCGGGAACGCACACCGGGGTACAAGGAGGATTTGATAAAGCGTCTCGAGAAACACCCTACCATCTTGAAGGAGTAATCTGGCCGGAATTTGGCTGGGAGGTGGCAGTGTTTTCACATAATTCAGTTTGAAGCGAGAAATTCATAATTGTCATTAATCTGCAAAACGAATCTTCGTGAAAAGAATCTTTGTTTATCTTCCCGCTCCAAAAGATCTACGCAAGCGCACCGGCCTCCGCTCAGCAGGCATACCCAAGCCGATGCGGAGGAGCCGGCGCAGTTGTCCCATCTCCCACTAGTCCTTCCTCCTCTCCCGCGACGAACCAACCTGCGCAACCGGATGGCTGTACGCTGCATCTCATACGGCAACGCTTCACATGGCCATTCCAACCGCTCGCAGATCCGGCAGGTGCTATTCAGCCTCTCGCCGCACTCCCGGCTCCCCCAGCCCTCCACCATATATCTTTGGTACAGGCGACATATGGAAAGACCGGCGCTAGTGCTGAGGTAGGTTAATACAGCTGATTGATTACAGGAGGGACAACTTACGGGTAGCGCCAGTAAGGTCCACGATTTGGCGTGCACCCACCTCCACCGGCTCCCCCGCGGCGAGCCTCCACTCTTCGCAGTGCCTTCGACAATATCGCTTTCTGCCTCCGCTTGCTCAGGAGCCGGGGTATAATACTCCTGCTGGGTGCTATTACTGTCTTGGTAGTTCTAGGAGAGGTGGTTACCTTCATCAATTAACCTGGGAGACTGGATCCACCTACATCCTGTGAAGTCATTTGGATTCACGACGAAGTGTAAGTTGAGAAGAGATCGGAGCCAAGGATAGGTTTGAGTACAGTGTCGATTCGGATTGTGAACAGACGATTTAATGTTTCTGAGTGACCCGTTAGTAGAATCACCCATTATCTCTTAGGGACTGGCCTTCACACCGACTTGCCCATCCTGCCCTGGATATATCGATTGCTTATCAACATATGCAGACTGCCGTCGATTATATTATAGTGTATCAACCGTACACTCCTCTGCCAATAAGGTCCCCGGCGGCAAGGTGAAGAGGTAGGAGAAGGGAGGAGAGATCTGCATCTCAAGCGGTATCTGCACCATCTCCACCAATCAGGTAGCAGGTGCGGAGAAGGAGGAGGGGTGGGGGAAGGGATTTTGCAGTGGGATCAGGCGATACTGACCTATCGTCGCGACTACCTACTGGTCTACTGCATGGATGCTCTGCACTGATAATACTCCTTCGGCTGGGTGCTCTCATCTGCCTCGCGGGTACTTGCAGAAGGTGGTTAGCAGCAGCACATGATTACCCCGCACCGAGAGCCAGCCGGAATTTTGGGTAAACAACACATGGCAAAGGTCCATATCGCGCTGCAATCGCGTACACAGCGAGCGGATGGATACACAGGACGAGCGCGTACGTTGAGTAGATGCAACCAAACTTACCTGGGGCACCCCCGGGTCCACTTTTCATCTCGCGAAGGCAGAACACGCTCACTGCCCGGTATTCTAGTTAGTGTCGTCAGAAGCTCGGACCAGTGTTACCGGTTTCCTAATCCAGAGTGACGCCAGAAGCTCGGACCCTCAAAAGTGTCGCGAGCTTCGGGAATGGATTGGGCCATGGACAATTTGAAAATGCACAATCTGAAAATAAAAATGGAATGAAAAAGTTGAGGGGAACATGGTGCGGGAACTTACTCTGCTTTTGAGAATATGCACGTCCCACATCAATAACAATTCAAATTTGGTGTACCACCCTATCAAAATATCTCGATGTTCAATTGAGCGATAAACTATCTACAATGTATACCATGATGATTTCGCCTTCGTCTGCCGAATATGTCAAATATATTCTCATCGGACGCGCGGTACACAGATAATAATCGGCATTGAGCCCCGGATGGATCACACCACCATTTCACCACCAAAAAAAAATTATCCGATTACAGTGCAATCGGGGGAAACTCTCTGGAGGATTAACACTTTCACAGCTGAGCACGTGTAGTTAAGCATCACGTGTTTAGCACTAGACCGAACAAGGACTAGTCCGCGCACGGTACCCCTCAGCACGATTGTAATCTGTTTTAAGCTCCCTAGTCAAACCTCAATATAACTCCTATTACCCCGAGCTTCCTGCCCACTTCGTCCATGATGCCAACCAGGATATGACTTTCAATAAAAATGAGCAATAGAAATAAGATTTTTGACTTTGCAATTTGTGTACATTGCCGGTCATGCCAGCACTCGCTAGCCTCCCTGGTGAGATAATCACCTTGCTTGCGATTGAGCTCGAGACGGAGGATCTTCTTAACCTTCGACTTGTCTGTAAGGAGCTGAATTCGAAATCATTCCCTCAATTCCTGGGCTGCTATTTCAAGGTCCGCTACCACATGCTAGACCGTTACAGCCTCAACAATCTCCTCGAAGTCTCTGGCCATCCAGTTTTTGGGCCCTCGCTTCATACGCTAGAGATATGCGTAGACCATTTGACCGAGGACCCTCCAAACTATCACCCAGGCACCTGGGACAACCCCGGCAGGTTGTGGGAGATAGGCGTTGAGAGTGATATCGAGGTTGTGGTAAATGAGGAGGCATACAAACGTTGTTTGGATGATCAGAAACGGCTCGGCGAGTCCGGGCTTGATGCCGCGTACCTTACTCGTATATTCACCAACCTCTCGAACTGCAAGACCGTCTGCATCAGTGATACCAGTCGGCCTTGGGGGGCAGCTTCGCAAAAGAAGCAAACCGGAGTCTTTCCAACCTCGAGCATAAGAAATCTCGAAAGCATCGACTTTCTGAAGCGTACGGTCCAGGTTGTTCTGGCAGCGATAGTAGCGAGTCAAATTTCGCTAGAACATTTGGAGATCTCTCCGGGCTACAATCCGGAGGCAATGTCGCCTGAGATGCTCCCCCTTCGGCCAGATCTCTGTATAGGCCAATCGCTGTCCCAACTCACACGTCTCGCCGCCCTATCCCTTATGCTCAATCCGGAAACGAGGCAGAGTCCGGATGAGTGGGCGACAGACTTATTGAACTTCCTTGAGCTTTTTCCAACCTTAGAAGAGTTCTCGCTGCACTTCTACGGGCGCGACGAAAGAAGACGGCTTAGTGCGCTCTGTGCTAGGTTACGACTACAATCTCTCCGGGTTCTAACAATCGATTCAGCAGACTGTACTGAGGACGACCTAGCTACGCTGTTTCTTAATCATAAGGACACTTTAAGAGAAATTCTTCTCGATGGCGTCAATATCATAGAAGGAAAGGGATCTCGGGCATCACTTGAATGCACAATACAAGAGCAGCTTTCGATTGAGAAATTCTCCTGGTTAACTTACAGCTAGGACGTGAGCTATGGACTTAGTCTGGACTATTGAAGAATAGGTATAGATCTTATGGAGTGACAAATCATGGATACAACCAGGAAGGCATAAGAAAGTAAAGGTTACCCGGTGGCCGAGAGAAGCACTATATAGAGATTATATAGAACCGAAGGGTCAGCGGAATATTGGAAGGATATTTGGCGGTTGTATATCAGGGCTATATGGGAAAGGACCTAATCTCTTTTGGGAGAAAGATTGTAAAATTACATCTGAATCGTACTTCCAAAGGGTTGTACCTATAGTTCGAGATTATAGTCTCCCTAGAGGTCTTATTTATATTCAAGATAATGCCCTTAGTCACGATGCAATGTCGACATTAGAAGGACTTGAAATAATGGGTGGTATACCAGATATTGGTAGTAATAAGCGGTATTGGATCTAATTTTGGTATCTAGGGCTTCCTATATAAAAAGAAACTACATCTCTCAAACTCTGAGCAGTGGGAAACAAGATACCGTTTTCCATATCCTGCCTAATCTTACTCGCATCCTCCGTGGAGAACTTAGGCGCTCGAAGCTCTAGAGATTCTACAGTCGTAAGATCGATGTGCTGCATGAGAGCTATGTCGCCACCTGTTATAGTGAACCATATATCGTAGATTCCCTGTAAGTAATTGAGAAGTTCCTGAACAATGAATTAGGATCACTCTGGCAACTGTAGCTTGGCACAAACTTAGCCATGGAGATACGATCGTTATACCTGAGATCGGCTCATTTATATACTAATTCAGTACAGAATCTCTAGATAACCCTGTTCATGACCTTCCATATAAGATAGCAGATACTAGGGTCAAATTTGCTGTATGGGGAAAGACTTCCAGTCGATTTTACACAGGCAGGTCTGATAGAAAGGTTTACATATAGGATATACAGCAACCGCCGGGGAAAGCTCTTGTTCGAGAGCTTCTCGCATCTTCTGGCGGAATCTCGGCGGGCGTATTCTTTGACGATTACTCTATGCTACTTATAGGCGATACTACCGGTAAAGTCCATATACTATCACACAAGGAAGACGATTCAGAACTTGATAACCTAGAAGAAGACTCAGTGCTGCCTGGCTATATACAAATACACAGCCACTTATACGAAAAAGGGCCGAGGATGATCAAATATCATCCAGATCCTCCTCCGCCGATCGAATACAAGGAGCAGAATCTGGAGACAGGTATAGAGATAAAGAGCTTATCCGCCAAGGCTTCATCTCCTTACATAAAGATCGTGCAATCGGTACAGTTCAAGGTCCTAATTACTCAGAGCTCGATCTTGACTGTTACTATACCCATATTGAGGACGACCTCTCACAGCCACTTTTACCGTACTACGAAGTTCAGCAACAAGAGCATCGAAAACTTAATCTTAATCTGGAGTCCGAGTTAATTTCTCGGTTACCCATCGTTACTTCCGGCTCAGATCTAGCGACGCATTTGCAAAACCTAAGTCTGGATATCGACTTCAAGGCGTTAGATTATCGCACAAGCACAAGCTTGGTTGAGGACAGGGTGGAAGTTATGGGCGACTTCATTTTCGAACATGAATCGACGCCTCGGTATGAGATCTTTTTCAAGCGGTTTAAGGGAAGTCGACAATCTATACGAGCAGGGGAGTCTCTGGATAAGTAGCAGGAACAATATGTTAATAAGATTAAACATATTTGTACAAGTACTTGAATCATGGAGAGCTAGTGGACGCTCAGTGATAGTACAATCGCAGCGGTCTTTGGGCTGATTTTACAGGAATATCGGCCTCTAGTAAATAGGTAAGCTATATCTAGGTCTATGATTTGAGGAATTTTACAATACTAAATGAATTTGATGATCCATCGTCTAACACTCGCCTCTCGTTGCACCTTATACTCATATATAAATTTTTTGTGCTTAGTTTGTATTTCTCGATCGGTCCGAGCCTAGTATTTATTTTAGGGGTCTCGGTTACATTCAGGTGATTAGCATGGGAAAGATATATTCAATTGCAATAAAGCACCGATAGCAGACTCAGAGGGTAATCGTATACTACTGCACAGGCGAACTATTGCCTACACTGACACGAATACATTTCTCCCAACGGAAAATTGTGAAGTCCGCGTAGCGCAAGTCAACCCGCCAGAGAGATGGGTACCCGACGGGTTGGTGGTCCGCCGGGTCGGAGGACCTAAAAAACCTACCTGTTACACAAACAGAATGTGCTAACCTCTTCTAGTTGAGGACAGTGCAACCCCTGACTAGGTTAGTTCGTAGAGAGCATCACATACAGGGGTGTGGTGAGTCTTTGCGTTCGTATTGGGGGATGAATAAGTTAGATCGCCGAATACTGTTTCGTCATGAACAACAAGAAACTTCGTGATACAATAAGTCACTACGCTAAATAGCATCTAGCCAAAATATCACCAACAGTAAGCCAGTGGGTCAGTTTCCTAATACTAAATAAGAAGTTACAGTTTAGGACTAAGAGACTTTTGATTACAAATAGCAAAGTAATAATGATAGATCACATTACTCCACATGAATTCCAGTAGCGAACTGTAAAAATGGTCGCATGATGCGGAAAAACAATTATCTTGTGATGTATCCTAGTAGACCGTAACAAAAAGAATAAGATAAATTTATGCAGTTGGCAGGCAAAGGACTTGGAATGATAACATACCCCTGTGCTTCCTGCGCCTCTTTCGAGCCAAATGTTACGTCGTCGATTCCCTAGTCATATGGAAGTGGCAGAGAGGCGTAGGGTTGTGTATTGAAGCAGTCACCTAAGCCCCCTGAATTTTGGAAGTCAGTTACTAGTACAGCTCATAACCAGACTGTCGGGTTTTGGCGCGGACTATCGGGATAACTACAATTGACGGGCAAAGAACCTCCCTGTGCTTCCTGCGCCTCTTTCGAGCCTAACCCCCCTGAAATTTAGAAGTCAGCCACTAGTACAGCGCGTAACCAGACTGTCGGGTCTGGGCTCGGACTATCACCTTATCACGGGTGATATTCGGGATAACTACAGAAACAAGGTATATAACAGTAGACAAGGATACAACGCGCAGTGCAAGCATAGATGTACTAAGCTAGGATGTAGTATGCAGTGACTAAAATCGAAGACCTTAAATAAACTACCACGAAATATACCAACTACATTTATTTAGGATCAATACCTAATAAGCTATCCACCTATTTTGGAAAACTTGGAGTAGACTATGATAAATACTAATTACATTTATTTAGGATCTATAACTGAAAAGTCATCAACCTATTTTAGAAGACCTTAAATAAACTCGAATGAAATATACTAACTATAGTATTTGACACTTTTCAATGTCCCTCTTGTAGCAACTCTCCGCTCTTGAGTAGTCTTTGGTATAATAACATTGATCACAATGGTCGAAATACCTCTATCAACAGAAACTCCTTTCACTGAAACTGAAACCACATCTATTATCCTTTTCATCACTTTGGCAAATAGCAAATGGGAGAGAATTCCACTTCAACAAACAATCAATGGCAGATGGGGAGCGACTGTGAATGCTGTAGTCAAGCAAAACAATCCTCGCAGATATTATTACTTCGTATGTAAATTCCCCCTTTGAATACCGTGAGTCTTTCCTCCAACATTCTCTTGTCTAGTACTCAGTGGGTAGTGCAAGATGTCCTTATGATCCAAAATTGCCATCGGAGCCGACGTGTGCAACCGGTGAGAGATTCAACTACATTGAGTGCGACTTCGATATTATTTCTATCGCGCCTGGAAGAGACATCATCTTCGAAGGAACCCCATTACCACCCTCGCAAATTAACTCCCCTCGACCTATTCTATCGTTCCATCTTACACGTCTCTTAGCAACTATCAGTACGTTGAACTAGGGTTGCGGACGGAGGTATAGGAGTTAAACCACGTCGTCATATCATTCCACAATCTAGAAGCCTCCTGGGCAAATTCAATGCATAGAGTAAGCTTAATCACTGAATTTATCTCTGGAGATATAAATGCTAACTTGATATTAGTTGTGGATCAAATATATGGGATTTATCTTTCTTAGCTGAAGTATATACTCTGACTTTAATATAAGGTCAGAAAGGGACTAAAGAACTTCGGAGAACTATGTATTCTTATCTATTCTATGAATTTGTGGAGGCATTATGTATTCGATAAACTTAACTGGAATAAAATTTTTATAATAGTTACTCTAGATTCTTTTCTTTCCTCTATTATATATAAGACTCAAGGTCTCGTGCTACTACAGAATCAGTTTTAGTAGATTTTCTTTTTAAGTATCCTCTGCCTACCTACCTTAATGTCACTTTTTCGTTGAGGCTCAAAACATTTGAGATTTGGAGTAAATACTCTGGTTCTTTCAAAATCCGTCTTATTTCAGCTTCTATCTACAGAGAATAAAGAAAACGATTTGTATCTCAGTATATATCGCCGAAGTATCCTATTCATTCACAGGATATAAAAGGAAAGTGGGATGGTATTTGATAGTTCTAGATTAGCTTAAATAGAGGATTTCAAGTAATCAGTATTTTATCATAACGTGTACCTAATTTGGACAAAAGCTTGGATCGAGATCAAATACATTAAAGACTTGTTATTATATACAGTAAGATATTCTTCCGACTTTGCCTTTCTTTATCCAAATGCCATTATGAACACAATTGACAAGTCCCAGTGGTATGCAATCGATGTTGCAAGCCTTATAGCTTTCTTTATTTGCTTGTTTATTTGCAAGAGAACTATAGAATATATCTACAATCATTTCCACAATCATTTCGCTTTCTACCTTCGCAAGCATTTGTTGTATCGCCGTTTCCATATCTATCATACAGAATCAACCACAACATCATGGTTTCAAAGTATTCTTATATTGATTTACATAACGGGAAATATATTATGCTTCTTTTTAAAACTAGAGAGTCGAGATGATCTTATTCAACAAACGGTTCTGCTCTCAACTATCAACTTAATTCCTCTCTGTATAAGTGGTCACATGAACCTGGTCGCAGATTATTGTGGCTTGGATCTGGAGTCTATGAATTTTATGCATCGTTGGATTGGACGTGTAGTTTTTTTTGGAAGGTCTCTTTCATACAGTATTAGGAGTTGCATCAAAACGTCTTGTCTTAGAAAGCTCTGTCGAGATATCTGGTCTAGTGGTTAGGACAACCTACAAACATCTTAGACTCCGATTCCAGCTAACATTGACCAGGTCGTCTCATCAATGGGCTTAATAATTTTAACATCCATCTCTCTCATCCGCCGCTACTTTTACGAGACATTTCTCAGACTGTACCAACTGGTAGCGATAGTTATCCTTGCTGGTATATGGATCCATTCCTCTGGGTCGTGGAAGAATACTCCACGTATCTACCTGATTTCAGCAGCTGGGACGTGGGTTGTTCTTTCCCCTTACAAGGATTTTCTCCTCGATTTACCGAAGCAAGGTGATGGGGCAGCCGTTTACTCGCGCTATAATCCGGACAAAAGCAGGGGGACTGCAGCTACATGTTAAGATCGCAAGACCCTGGAGATACTACGCCGGGCAATATGTGTATCTTTGCATTCCCGGTATTGATTACAGTACTTGGGCGCAGTCACATCCGTACTTCGTTTCGTGGTGGTATAAAGACGGGGATAACAATGATATTATCATGTTTATCCTTGAAAGCCAAAGCGGATTCTCTTCGTCCCTTGCTCTTCATTCTGGTGGGCCCCTGAAAGATATAGATATGAAACGACAGTCTCTTGCAGGACTTCGAACCGTTGTAGAAGGACCTTATGGACACGAATCATCATTGGACGGATATGATACAGTTTTGCTATTTGCAACAGGTATTGGCATCGCTGGTCAACTTCCTCATTTCAAGCAATTCCTGCAGGGATACTATGATTGGACTCTCAAGGGAAGGATATTAAAATTATATTGAGAGGTGGAATCGGAGAGTATGTGCAGATACTATCGGTTTGACTTTGTGCTAAACTTGAGATGTTAGGTCATTGCGATTGGGTTGCAAATTGGTTGACGCAACTTCTAGACAAGGATACTCAATATGTGGGTGTTACGAAAGAATATCTATGCAATAACTAATTAAATCGCAGATTGTTAAAATCCACACTTATGTGATAGGTGACTATATCACTGAAGGCCTAAGATATGGGGTGGACGGAGACGGTGGTACCCATAACCGAGTAAAATGGCATGGTGGCATGCTAAATGTGGAGGATATTATCCGAAAGAAACTAGGAAAGAGGACAGGAAAGACTATGATTATCTGTAAGTTCTATCTGGACATTAATCAGTGCAGCATACTAATTCTCGATGCAAAAGGTTGCGTCAAGCGTTCTATGGGGAATCAAATTCGCAAGGTCGTCAGAAATATGATAAAGAAGGAGAGACAGGATATCTACCTAAAAGAGTTGCCATTCTATCCAAATTAAGTACAAAGAAAACGTTTTTTGATTTCGAGGTTAAAGCGGAAATATTATTGTAGAATATCTTATTTAGATAATAATAAACTTATACTAAGTTTCTCTATAAATTCGACATGAATTCAGATTTAATTTTAATTATTGTCCGTGTTTGAACAGTATTTCGCCGGGTTAAACATAAATAATATGGACCGATATAAAATTCAATTCGAGGCTGACCGCTCAGACGAACAGTTACACAAAGAGAAATGGTCTCGCTATTTAGGACGAGCTAAGATCTCTCTCGAAAGCTTACAATTTACCAATACTCATACTAGGAATAAACAATTTGCTCATTCAAAAGTGATCAACAATTTAGTTCGAAATTTTTCACGGGAAGGGGGTCGTCGGCTAGATGAAGAAAACCATGTCTCAGCTTTGATATCGGTACAAGTATTAGCGGAGACACTCACTCGAGTTAACTTGGATCTAGAGCAGTTTCGATATATTGAAATACCACCAGTACTCAAGATATCTTCAAATACTCGGCTGGAATGCCTCTACGGAAGACATCGGCTGCAAGCTGCGAGCAGACTCCTTGATCATGGGAACGATTGGTGGGTCGTGGATCTTTATGAGGAGGGTAAGTAGTAAACTTAGGCATCCTTTGACAATCAATCTTTGACTTTTATGTAGACTGCAGCCTCGAATTACAAAATCATCTGCGAGAAGGGTATGCAAATTCTACCAATTTTTGTGATGGTGAGATTATTCGTCATATTCGATTGTACCAAGATACCAAGGATATTCTGAACGAGAATAAATGGTGGGCACGACTCTCTCAAGACAAGAAAAAGGATTTGCGGCGGATCCTCAATATCAGCGATTTTAGAATGATCTTTGATAACTTGATGAAAGGAACTTACATAGGAAGGAGAGGAGGTAGGGAGGGAGTTATTTCGGTATTTGGGGTTGTGGTGTGGACGTTTTAAACGGGGTTTGGAGGATCTAGGATTGGGCTTCATGTTTGAGAAGCGCGGAGAGTATAGAGCGATAGATAAGTACATCATAGTAGTAATCGAACTGATACTTAACGCTTGCTGTTATTCGCCGCCTAGAAACCTTGTTTGTTGTTGTGCAGATAATCTCAAGTACTCTGCCGGTCGTCCGGATACTACGTCTATTCAAGTAGGTGAGCTTCAGAGTATATCCATTCCAACTATTGTAGATACTATATCGCTTATGTTGAGGGGGACCAGTACCGTATGTATAATCGTATCATCCGCAATATGAGCGCTTCTCGAAGGCCAGGGCAGTAACTCTTCTTCGTCACTGACCCAGAAAAGTGGCAATTGTTCAAAAGTAATATAGCAGAAACTGTCAAAAGAGGGATATTAGTTGATTGATTGATTAGTTCAATGTACATCTAAGAGGAATACCGGTTAGGGCAATGAGAATAGACTTCATTCTTACACATCCGCCTTATTCCACCTCATCCTCCATATTCTCCTCATCTTCCACCTCATCTTTCTGTTTATCCTCATACTCCCCACTAGCGTCAAAGTAGCATGAAGGAAGGATTTTCTCTGCCATCACTTCTGCGAGTGCTCTACAAACTGGCATAAAGATTCATCAGATGTATGCGAAGAGGTTTAGCATTTTTAAAAAAAAGTAACGATCGCAGGAAATGAGAGAAGTAAGAGTGGCCTTACAGGCCTGGAAATTGAGAGGCGGAAATTGGGACCCCGCTTTCAAGACTCGTGTAATCTTGCGTGGGCGGCGGCCCGTGCGCAGCTGAAAATCAAGCCCGGTTTCCGCCGACCTTTACAGAGTACGTGCTCATTTCCTTAGCGGATCATATGGAATACACTAGCCCAGAAAACCGCAGTCCATGAACCTTTATTCCAGTAGGCTAGGCCATCAAGTAAAATATACTGAAGATAACGCTATTTCCTGACAATCTTCTTGGATTATAAGGTCGAAAAGCGATCTTGAAACAGACACTCCGCCGGTTCTCCTAGCAGCTCGACATAGCTTTGTGGCAATTTGCTGAGCTCCGGGTATTCGCGACTTTGTTCTAACGATGATAACTTCTCGACTCCAATCTAAAAAGAGTTCATAGAGTGGTGTGCATCTGCCGGCCGAGCGTGGGATCTGAGAAATCTGGCTGGAACTCCAGTTCAGCACACCAAACCCTCTTTCGAATTGATCACACCACAATGCCGACCCTCACTAGTCTCGCTGTAGAGCTTGTTGCAATGGTTGCTGCTGAGATTGACCGAGCAGATCTTCTCAGTCTTCGACTGGTCTGCAAAGACTTGCAATCCAAGTTCGACTCGCATTTCCTGGCCAGCTATTTCCAAACCCGCTACCATATGATTAGCCGCGCAAGTCTTGAGAATCTCTACCAAGTGTCAAAGGACCCAAAATACGGCCTTTCGGTACGCTCCTTAGTACTTTTCATTGGCCATGTTACACACCCTGACTATCTACACTACATGGAAGAAAGCGATGGATATGATGAAGATAGCGAGGACGATGATAACAGCGAAGAAAACAATGACGACACTGAACACAGTGACACTGAACACAGCGACCCTGAACACAACGACACTGAACACAACGATGATGAGGGAAACGACGAGGATGATGAGAACAATGAGGACAACAAAACGACCTTGAACTTAGGGGCATACACAAATTACTTCAATGATCAAATCTGTCTTACAGAGTCTGGGCTCGATATAGCATATCTCACGCAAATATTCAATAATCTCTCAAACTGCAAGGAGATCCTATTTAGCCGTAAACGCCGAGCTTGGGGACTTGCCTCTTACGAAAAGGAAATTGGAGTGCGTATAACTCGAGGGTTTAATTGGAACTCTGATAGTATTGAATTTGTTCAGAGGATGATACATATCACAATGCTTGCTGTGATGATAAGCGGCCTCCAATTGGAACGATTGGATTTCCTATCAGTACCAAATCAAGTGGCAATTCCACCAAAAATGTTAATTTGGCCAAAGCTGGGTTTGGGTAGAGCCCAGTTCTGTCTTGTTAGTCTTTTAAAGCTGCATATCCACATCGAAGCTGGTTGGGAAGATCTTTGGGCAAAAAATCTAATACAGTTCATTGGGGCATTTCCAAAGCTGGAAATCCTTCGTTTTTCCTTTGATCCCATCACTAGAGAGCAGCAGTCTCGTGAAATATTCGAATACTTGTATATACCTCATTTACGAACTTTAACTTTGCATAATATGTGTTGTAAAGAGGATGATCTGGCCGGGTTTACACTTCGACATAAGGAAACTCTGAAGGGAATTTGTCTTGCAAGCATTGAAATCGTGGAAAAGGGTCATTGGAAAGCAGTTCTAAGTGCTATACGAAATCAACTTTCAGTTGATAATTTGATATTGATGAACTGCAAGCAGAACAAGAGGTTGATAGGAATTCCAAACAGGGAGTACCGTAGTACAAGCACAATTAAATTCAGTGGCGACTGGCAGGCAGTTATGGAAGCGATTTAATCTCTTTAATTCTACGTTTCGAGAGGGCTTTTAGTATAGCGAACTAGCTAATTTCAATAAGGAAAACATCTATTATGATTGATTATTCTATTCACGTCCTTTATCAATCTAATACTATACAGGATAGCCAAGGCTTTGGCAAACCTTAGCACTTTCTATTGGATGAAATGCTATATGCGAAACCGGCACCTGCAGTAACTTGAAGTAGGCAATTGGGTGTAGCACTTATACACCCCTTCCTCGACCCCTCATTCGGCCCAAAGAGTCCAACTATCCTCCTACTCCTAGGACCCTTCCCAATAAGGGTCTTTACTTGTAGTATCAATAGAGCCTCATATACGTATCAACAAGACAGTTTTCCCTTCATTCTCTCCTCCATATCCCGGACTATTGGTCCTCCTGCATGTAAAGTATATCCTCTAAGGCCTGCAAAGCTATAGGGATGACCTGTTTTACATCGAAATTCCCGGCGTTGATAGTGAGGTTGAGTTTGGAGAGATCGCTGTAGAGGTTTCTTTCGCTGTTGTCGGATAGTAACAGCCCTGTTTGACCTAGTACTGTAGTGGAAGTGGAAATATCAAGCTCTCGGTAGAGGACTTGAGTAGACTCGTAGAACGTAACTGAACCGTGTCCAATAGGCTTTGCCTTGATTATTGCTGATCGTGACGGATCGATTATAGCTGTGATGCGCGACGGATGACGCGCTTAGAGGATCGACGCAAAAGATAGCCTAAATATAAACAGTAAAAATCCATAGAAGTCACTAGTTTTGGAAAGATAGGAAACGGAAGGATAAGAAGGATCGCCAAGCCGGGATTTCTGCGGAGCATGCTATCCGTAAAATATTTCACCGATAAGGTTCCAAGATTCGAGCTGGAGCCTTTCCTTATTGTGCCGAGCAAGTATTCTGTAAATAGGACTGTAAATAGGATCACATTCTATCCTTAGAATTTACACGTAAGAAGGGAAGATAGGAGCCAGACCGTCTAGTAGAGGGGTTGCTGGTCACCGCAAGGCGATGAAGTGAAGTGCAAGTCCCTAACTACGGCAAGGCGCACTTTGGTAACTGCGCCGAAGCTAGAATACTTCGGTATAGCAGCCCTTCGGACTGCTGGATCCGTATGTGACATAATCAATCAACCAATTATTCTGGCGACGATCGTCACAGCTACCAACTTTCTATCCAAATTGTACTCCGAATCACCATATAACTACTCAGTTCTATATGTTTTTGAGCTGCAAAAGAGATCTAAATACCTCAAATATCATAGTATATTACTTGGTAGTTTAATGGTCAAATTTTGGGGTCAACTATATAAAGTTGTGTTTAGTTAGTCATTGGTTGGTCTGTGCCCCAATTGACCACTTATTTCTACCATGGAGAGAGCGGCTCTCAGGCTTGGAAAAAACCGGCCCATTTGAGGCACAGGCCACCATCACCAAATAATTACAATTTAAGACGTATAAATGCGAATTAATACTTAGTCATTTGGCCTGCAGCTCTTCTACAGCTATGTAATCTATTTGTAAATGATTGATACAGGTCTTTAATAGTCTCCTGATCCACTTCCTCCTCAAATACCTTTTTAAATCGATCTAAAGCAGTTGATTCAGTCGCTTTCTGTGCATGGAACTTCTTTTTAATTGGATGGGCCATAGATTCGAGAATAGAGAAATCAGGAGAGACGCCAGGAAGGGTAATCATAGGGAAGTTATGCTCCTCGATCCAGGCCTTAGTCTCCTTGCTCTTATGGGCCGAATCGACATCTTGACAAAGGGTAATTCCATCTCTTTTAAACTCATCTAGCAGTTGAGAAAGGATCTGCTTATAGACTCTTGAGTTCATCTTCCCATTCGAGTTTCCAGTATTATAAGGAATATATCGTCGATAATTAGGTCCAATAATGACACAAACACTGAAGATCTTCAAGGGATTAGCTGCTTGAGCTACAGTTGTTGTATCCTTCTTAGTGACCTTCTTTCGATGTACATTCTCTGGCTTATATCGATATTTGGGACCTTTTTTCCGCTTGATCCGTTTTGTCACTTTCGGTCCTAGCCCAAAGTGGAACTCATCACAGAAGTAAACCTTCTCCCAGTCTATAGAATGTGGTCGTACTTCCAGTTGTATATCAGTCCAATCTAGCCGCTCCTCCGCCTGCCTTGGATCCAACAACTTCTCCTCTTCGCAGACTGCATTTATAATATCTTCATCATCCCTACAAGCCAGCTGGATTGCCTGGGGGTTGAGGGTTCGTTTGCCAGGTGGCTTGAAATGGATAGTCGAAGGGAGTTCTACTCCTGCAGCATTCGCAAGGTCTTGCCATGGTGCACCCTTAGCATCAAGTGAAGTGGTGGGATCATCGAGGTAATCTGCAATTGCAACTGTATCGGACCGCGTAAGTGCCCTTCTGCGTCCACGAGGATCAGGCCCTTTATCAGCTTGATTATGCCGGGTTCGAGCTCTATTGGACTGTAGAATCCTGCTCTGGCAACGTACAGGGATGCCTGTAACTTGATGGATTGTATTGCGATCTATGGTGATTCCAAGTGCATAGGCATATTGGTACGCCCAATAAACACCAGCTCTTTGGGGCGTTTGGGGCGTTTGAGGCTGATGCAAATAAATCAGGTGGAGGTGTTTTCGATCGTGCCCTAGATGGCCGAGACCTAATAGGAGGCATTTTCGATGAAATAAGTATAGTGTTGATGGATTTTAAAAAAGTTGTTGTGATTAAATGGGTGATAAAAATGATGATTTTAAAAGGTGGTGGCCTGTGCCTCAAATGGGCCGGTTTTTTCCAAGCCTGAGAGAGCGGATATTGTTCAAAAAAATATCCGAAGAGAATTACCCCACCAAAGATGCTGCGGACACCCACATGGAACTACAGCCTCAACAGTCTTATGTTCCAACAATAAACACTTTGGAATAAGAACAATGGCGGACCTTGAACAAATTATCCGAATCGAGCAGGAAGCTGTTGATGCAATTTCGGAAGACCATCCCGACCGCGCAAAAATGCTATACAACCTAGGAAGTAGATTAGGCGACAGATACTCGAGAACAGGAGCAATAGGTGATCTTGAGGATGCTATCCAAATTGCACAAGAAGCAGTTGATATAACTCCAGAAGATCATCCAGATCGTGCAATGTTATTAAGCAACCTTGGGATCCTATTTTGCGATAGATACTTAGGAACAAGAGCAGTAAATGACCTCGAGGAAGCTGTTAGAATCGCGCAAGAAGCAGTCGATATAACTCCAGAAGATCATCCAGACCGTGCAGCAAGATTAAATAATCTTGGGGTTATATTAGGCGACAGATACTCGAGAACTGACGAAATAAGTGATCTCGAGGAAGCTATTCGAATCGCACAAGAAGTAGTCGATATAACTCCAGAAGATCATCCAGATCGTACAGCAAGGTTAAATAATCTTGGGATTGTATTAGGCGACAGATACTCGAGAACAGGGGCAATAAATGACCTCGAGGAAGCTGTTCGAATCGCACAAGAAGCAGTCGATACGACTCCAAAAGATCATCCAGACCGTGCAGCAAGATTAAATAATCTTGGGATTATATTAGGCGACAGATACTCGAGAACTGGCGAAATAAGTGATCTTGAGGAAGCTATTCGTATTGGGCGAGAAGCAGTTGATACGACCCCCGAAGATCATCCTGATCGTATAACGTGGTCAAATAACCTTGGGCTCGTATTAAGCAAGAGATACTCGAGAACAGGAGCAGTTAATGATCTTGAAGAAGCTATCCGCCTGGCGCGAGAAGCAGTTGATGCCACCTCTGAAGATCATACTGATTACGCAACATGGTTAAATAACCTTGGGCTTGATTTGAGCAATAAATACTCGAGAACAGGAGCAATAAGTGACCTTGAGGAAGCTATTCATTTTGCAACAAAAGCTGTTAGTGCAACTTCAGAAGATCATCCAGATCGGGTAATATGGTTAAATAACCTTGGGCTTGCGTTAAGCAACAGATACTCGAGAACGGGAGCAATGAGTGATCTTGAAGAAGCTATCCGCATCGGGCGAGAAGTAGTTGATACAACCCCAGAAGATCATCCTAATCACATAACGTGGTTAAACAATCTTGGAACCGATTTGGGCAACAGATATTCAAGAACAGGATCAATGAGTGACCTTGAAGAAGCTATACGTTTTGCACAAGAGGCAATTGAATTGGCTTCAGACGATCATCCAGATCGTGCACAATGGTTAAATAATCTTGGAACAATATTGGGTGATAGGTACTTGAGGACAGGAGCATTGAGCGATCTTGAGAAAGCTATTTATATTGCTCGAGAAACTGTTCATACAATTCCAGAAGATCACCCGGATCGTGCAATGAACTTAAACAACCTTGGAACTGCATTAGGTAGCAAATACTCGAGAACCGGAGCAATAAGTGATCTCGAAGAAGCTATTCGTATTGGGCGAAAAGCAGTTGATGCTACTCCACAAGATCATCCAGATCGTGCAGGAAGATTAAGCAATCTCGGAATTGGATTAGGCGACAGATATTTGAGAACAGGAGCAATAAACGATCTTGAGGAAGCTATCCGAATAGTACAAGAAGCAGTTAATACGACTCCAAAAGATCATCCGGATTATGCAGGAAGATTGAATAACCTTGGAAATCGATTAAGTGATAAATACTCAAGAACCGGAATAATAAGCGATCTCGAGGAAGCTATTCGTATTAGGCGAAAAGCAGTCGGTGCTACTCCGCAAGACCATCCGGATCGTGCAATAAGATTAAACAATCTTGGAAATGGATTGCGCGATAGATACTTGAGAACAGAAGCAAGAATCGACCTAGAGGAAGCAATATCATCCTATCAAACTGCCCTACTACAGTCCACCTCATATACTAGCACACGTCTAGAAGCTTATAAAGGTGTCCTTGGATTCTGTAAGATTTTATCTGATTGGAAACAAGCTTGCGAGGCTACAGACATTGCTATTCCTCTTATTCCCAGATTAACATCAAGATCAATTGAGAATTCGGATAAACAACATTTACTAAGCCAAGCTGTTGGCACAGCTTCTGATGGGGCTGCGATAGCGTTATATGCAGGAAGGGATCCGCTTAATGCATTGAATTTCCTCGAACAAGGTCGTGGCGTGCTTGCAACATCTCTTCAAGAGTTACGGACCGAAATACTAGATCTCAAGGAAAAACACCCGGAATTGGCAGAGCAATTTGACAATCTACGCCAAGAGTTAGACACCCCTATGGAATATAACGGGTCTCTTACAAATACGAGCCATATATATACTGAACAAGATCGAAGAAGTAGACGTTATGACGCAAGTAAGAAACTTGATGAGGTTATTGAGAAGGTTCGTCAACAATACGGGTTTGAAGACTTCTTACTTGCACCGAGTAAAGAAGAAATACTACTTGCTGCACGACCAGGGCCTCTAGTTGTGATAAATGTCAGCGAATACCGTTGTGATGCAATACTTGTTGAACAGCATCAGATACGGTCTTTGCATTTGCCAAATCTTACTAGCAAGGAAATCAACGAAAAGTCAAATGCAGCTTTAGGGAGCACTGAGGTCCTCTTGTGGTTGTGGAACGTTGTGGTTCATCCGATATTGGATGCCCTTGGGTTTATTCGGCCTCCGCCCGATAATGATTGGCCACATATCTGGTGGATTCCTACCGGGCCTCTAAGCAAATTTCCTCTTCATGCGGCTGGTGTTCACAGTATATCTTCTACGGAGTCTGCACTTGATAGAGTTATATCGTCTTATAGCTCTTCTATCAAAGCAGTTATCCATGGGCGACGACGTCCTGTTCTGAATACTATACCACATACCTCTGCCAAGGCACTTCTAGTCGCTATGCAGAATACTCCAAACCAGAATAGACTCCCTTTCGCTGAGGAGGAAATCATAATGTTACGAAGCCTTTGCAAATCGATGAATCTTATCCCTCTTGAACCGGAACCTCTCAAGCAAAATATTCTATCACATTTGCCCGATTGTCAGATCTTTCATTTTGCTGGACATGGGGAAACAAACGAAGATGATCCTTCGCAAAGCAGTTTACTTTTAGAGGACAGCAATTTAAGAGTAGCCAACCTATTAGAGATAGATCTTCGAAAACAATTACCGTTTCTTGCTTATCTTTCGGCTTGTGGAACAGGTCAGATTGAAGACGAGAGATTCTTTGATGAAAGTATTCATCTGATCAGTGCATATCAACTCGCCGGCTTCCGTCACGTTATTGGTACTCTGTGGGAGGTTAACGATGAATCCTGTGTGGATATGGCGAGGGTCACTTACGAAGTAATACGAGATAGAGGGATGAAAGATGAATCGGTGTGTCTAGGGCTTCATGAAGCTATTAGAGAGCTTCGAAAACGCTGGCTGGATGAACCACCAAAGAAGAGACAGGCACGAATACGGCTTCAAATGGACGATAAAAATAAAACTAGAAACACGAGCAGCAAAGAGCAGGATACCAGATTGCCAAGGAAAGCTTTTGAAGACGATTCAGACGATGAGGATGACAGGCTACGAGGCCCATTGCACTGGGTACCATATGTCCATTTCGGCGTATAGTTTCTTCATCTGATTTCATTTTGGAATGATTTATTTACCATGTACATACAGCAAATTTAACATCGCCTTGGAATTATTTCATTAGAGTCATTTGCGATCCAATACAAATTGTTTCCAACCCATAATCTCATTCTGTTTGCTGCTCCCTCGAACGTACACGAATGCGAAAATTCACTGCAGCCCAATCCTCCGGAAGGGTACTATCACCCCTTGTTGCCCTCGTCGTATACGGCCTGCCTTTCTTCATTGACTTGCCTAGCTCTGGCAATTCTAGTAATGTAAATGAAGTCAACTGACTTGCAAGAAATACTTTGATGATCTCTTCATAATGGTACTGTGTCTGACGTTTCATATCGTCGGGTGCTTCGATTCGCAGTTTCTTCTTCCAGTTTCTCGTCGTGCTGTTATTTGGAGATGATGGAATAACAGCGTGGTTTGCACGGAGAGCACTCTCTATATCCCAAAAAGGCCCTAGACTATAAACATAAATATAAAGAGCATAGTCTCCCTTGTTCTCCACATGCAGAGAGAGCCTATCGCCATCTTCCACTTCTATTGAGCATTCGCGATGAGAACAACCTGGCTGGAACCAGCCTGTTTGCGAACATCCTGGGTGAAACTCTTTGCCAACGGAGTTAGTAAGTTTAATGTTGAAATTTTCTCTGAAAGGATATGATGGGTCTGCTAGTGCTTCGTTGATCCTATTGCTCACTAGTTTGAACTTCGCTATATGCTCGATAAGGTCTAAAATGTGGCTCATATCCTCCCTTTCATGATGCATCGGGGTAGGCTGCTCGATGATATTCAAGGACTCGTCCCTGATTTCATAGTCATTCTCGCTATTTTGAGCTATATAGAAGGATATTGATTGTCCTGAAATCTGATTTGCACTGAAGATATTGAGTGATTGTCGTGCTTTCAAAGCTGTCTCCCAACCTTCGAGCGATGGGGAATTGAACTGAATTTGAATAGGAAATTTCCGTAGGGAAAAATGTGTAAGTGGCGTTGCGACCCAACCTGTCCTAACCTGAATAGATGATATATTCGACAATGTCAGGTCAGAAATAAAAGTTCGAACGTTCATAACCTCGGCAATTATTGGGTCTCCTACGGATCCCGATTCAGGATTGATGTCACCGAAGGGATACAACGCAAATTGGTCGCCATCACAAATGCCATGTATACGGCCAGCTTGTAACTGAAGGCCCTTATCCGGTTTTCTAACGATTAAGATAGACGTTTGGTTGATGCCCGGTAGAGCACCTCCGAAGATTCCTTGATCATTGTCTCCATAGCGCATAGGGTTTTGTCCACGACAAGTATTTCGGACCCTAGTAGACAAGTATTCGTAAATGAGCCGCTGTTTTACGCTAGGGCCACCGGATTCTTTCCAAGCTTTGAGTAAAAAATAGGAGAGTGCTCCACGATATTGCCCATTTCTGTCAAAATCATGCTCCTGTGCTATTTCGTGAGGACCGGAAGCAGCAATAACCATATATCCATCTGGGTTTCTCAGCCAATCAAATGACGCGGTAACATGGCGGTAAGTTGGAACGAGATGATGTTCAGGACAAGGCGGGTATGCAGCATCAACTAGAGGATCGTAATCGAGGAATCGGATTGAGGAATCATTTCGCATCACGCCACCAGATTGGCAACAATCCAGCACAAGTGTCACCGTTAATTTCTTATCCACCATCTGACTTAGCAATTGTGTCAACTCCAGCCCTCGAAGGTATCGAGTTCTGGTGCTACTTGCTTCATTGAGAAGAACCAATGCCAGGGTTCCTGCGGAAGTGTTGGAGAACTCGCTAGGGAGCGGACACGAGGTACCATGTCCAGAGAAATGTATATATACAAAATCTCCGGGCTTGGCTAAGGACGTTACATTCTTTATGCTAGAAACCACGTTGTCATACGTTGGCCAAAACTCTGGATCTTCAAGCGGACGAGAAGGGTTTGGTTCATCTGGTCGGCTTGCCGTCAACATTCGTATATGTTTAACATTTGTTATTTCTTCCAAGCATTTCTTAATTTCTTGGATGTCTCGTACGCAACCTTTCAGAGGCCGTCCCGGGTAAAAGTTGATCCCGATCAAAATTGCATAATTCATCGCAGTGGTGTTTTGTTCTTCCATATCGGATAGAGTCTCAGAGGCGTACAGTAACTGAACAGCAGCTGTAGTTGAACTCTAGATAGGATAATAGTTGATATTGACATCCAATAAATATATTTGGGTGCGATAAGATAGTGGTCAAGTAAAACTTTCAACTTAGTGTAGTGTAGTCAGAAAGAGTATCAATCGCATCCAGACTAGGCGGAATATTGTAGACAAGCTTCTTATGATCATCAAAGGTTCCGATTAATCTTGTCGTTTCCACAAAATAGTTGTAATCAGGCTACAAGGCGCCAGATGCGCCGAGTTATATGTGCTTATCCTGCCGCTATAAGAATCGGCATTTCGCTGTCAGCCATCCGATACAGCCAGTCTCTCCATGGCATAATGTAACATGCATATTTCACTATGCTAGCAGTAATGCTACGTTAATCGATTAACAATAGGCGCATCTTATCACAAGTAGTAAGTTAATGAATGATTGAATTTCTGATTGCAGAAAAACAATATGCTTTACACAAAGTGTATGTATAAACAGCATTAAGAGGTATATATGAGGTAATGGAAAACTGAGCATTCTCCGTGCGCACACCAGCTTGAAGCCCTTGAAAGCCTATTCGATGTGGGGTTTTGTTCCAGGCCTAATTCTAGACTCAAGGTACAGCTTCTAGATCCTTCCCTTCTATTTCCTCGCCATTTCGAACCCACTGGTTTTCGCTATCGCAAAGAAGATATTTGCCTGTCGAAGTCACCTGTGCCACCTGATAAGGCCCATAGCGTGATCCACCAGAATCGATGAGATACACATTATCCCCAACGAAGAAATTTACTTGCTAAATTTGATTTCTTAGTATAAGCGTTTGACGAGTCTCATTCATGGGGATTACGAACCACAGGGTTAGCCTCAATCCAGACACGTCCATCGTCACCCACAATCTGGACCTCTGGACTCGGACTCCTAGAATCAAATGATTAGTTTGGTTTCATGAAAAAGAAAAGACGTCGAGTGGTATAAACCTTTCAGCATTAGACATTATGCTATGGTTTTCAAGGTGGAGGGCTGGTAATTGCGATTGGAAAGCTCTTGAAATCGAAATTCGAAGTTAATCTGATCGGTACAAGATAAAGTGTTGTATAGAAGACTTTGCATCGAGTCTCAGCCGATTTTTATATACCATTTGTCTCATAATGGTGGCTTTTCTATTTCACATTTGCCATGGTACGCCTTGGGCGCTGCCGGTGAGTCTCGAAACTTATTACTGGTTTACAGTATATGTACAGTACACTGGTGTAGGCTGGGTGAGACTGGGTAGCCTCACTATACATATGTCCAAACTCTTAGTTATTTTCGTCGGGGTACTTTTCAATGAAATCAAGAGACTCACTCACACATTGCTTGTGTGCTAAGCCTCGAATACCCGGGATATACTATACTACAGGGGTAATTCGTACGCCAAGATAGATCAATCAAGGGAGTTTGACTAGCCTTATATCACTGAATTCTCTGGATCCTGTTGGCTAGAATGTATGTGTGTGGATAATATACTCCCTAGTTTGTATAGAATTCTCTAGAAAGCTTGGCGTAACAATTACGCCAAATACCACAGTATACCGTAACGTTATTTGACTCCACAGGATGTACTAAGGGCACAATGTAGCACGACTGTCGAGGTGAGTTGAGAAATGCACCCTTGGCATAGAATTGGTTGAAGAGCGTCAGCCACACATACTGTTGTGTCAGAAATATAAGCCATCATAGTCACTCGTCTAGGAGTGGCGTCACTTTTGGTTCAACATGTTGATTCTCTGTTTCTAAATTGTACCACTGAAACAATTACTTTTTGAGTAAGTTGAGTAACCTTATCTCTTTTGAAAGATTAAATTCAATTCCAAGCATGTCAAGCATACGTTACAAATTATAGGGTCCTTTGAGGGAAATTAAATAGGAAGAAATTGTTTGTTCTTGGAATTTCTGCAAATCTGCCTCGCATCTTGCCTTGTTTGACCTTAGAAGCCTAGAATGATAAGCGGTACAATCGAGCCTTGCGATTCTGAGAATTTAATTTGATTAACATAGTTACCTTTTGGAAATTCGAAGAAAAAAAAAGTTACTGGGCATTTTCCATGGGCGAAACAATAATTTTACTAGGTTAGGTGTAACTTAACACTCACCGTGTACGGCGGGGCGGGTTAGTGCTTACATGCATAAATCGTTTCATGCATAACCGGTGACCGGATGGCTCCAAAACCCCACCCACTAAGCCTTAATATTATCTAGCGCTCACGACTGGGTGGGGCGAAGCATAGTCCACGATTACCAGTATTCCACGGGCCACAGTTTAGTTGCTGATTAAGCAAGCTAGGAATCGACGAGGATTTTACGAGTAACTTCTTGCGCCATTGTAACTAAACTAATCGACACTAGGGGTATGATCATCCAGCCCCGCTTACTGTTGCTAAGTAAAAATGGAATTTGACAGTTGCCTACAGTACTGCATCTGGTAGATCAGCCTCATACGATCAGTACATACATTACAAAGACTCGAAATGATTTACTGTACCCGTTCATTAAAGCAATTTTCAGAAACTTTTTTTTTTACATCGAGGATGGAATTTCTTATATCTCTCATAGCGCGATGGAAGATTTGGAGGTCCAAAAAGCAAAGTCTTTTACCAACAAAGCAAAGTATGAGAGCTTGTAGCATATCGGATGAACTTACGATTCTCTACTAATACTACTTAGTTGAAGATTACAGACTCGGTTATCCACAGTATTCCGCCCTTATCTCGGGCCACGATTCATTCTTCCTATGTCGACGTTTCTCCAGATTACAGGCTCGTCTCCTTCTTTTGAAACAAGACAACTTGTCCTTGTTAGAACAGCGCCTAGATGAGATTGATCAAAATGAGCCTTGTCCTCTTTTTCTCGGTCAGAGTCGATCCGATAAGAATGTGGCTCGCAAGACTATCTTATCAGAAATCGATTCGTGTTTGACTGACTATAGTAAGATTACATTGCTGCACCTCATAGAATGCAAAAAACTAATTTATATGCAAGATTTATTTGTCGAAAGACTCTCCCGATCTTTGAGTTATGGGACTGCTCAAGAAAGAGAAGTGCAAAGCTTAGGGAATTGGGTGAATAACAAGGGTTGCTTAAGTAGGAACGAGACAGCATACTTGGCAAACACCAGAGAATTAATGTGTTTGGCTCCCCCTGCAGACAGTGCAATAAACTGGCTAGAGAATTTGGTAGAAGATGTGCTCATAAGATTCTATAAAGGTTTTCGAAAGGCATGTGGAAAATTCGAAGATTCTGGGGTAAGCTAACAAAACACAGGATCCTCAGTACGATATCTCAATCGATCCGAGTATTTATATATACTCTGGCTCGATGATCAAGCACTTAGGGAGATTTTTGATTATAATCCTTGCACTAATTCTATTGTTGGTGCCTATCATTGTCTGTTATAGTAGCAACAACGCTTCACTTCGGATGATGACGGTCGCATTTTCTATTACATTGTTCTTAACTATTGTGTCGCTAACAAAATCGAGAACGATGGATTTGGTCATTGCAGGTGCAACGTAAGTCCTTGGGTTATTGGCTATAAGAAGTTAGGCTGATTTAGGATACATTCAGATATACCACGGTTCTGGTCGTCTTTATTTCTGGGACAACTGTAGCTGGCTAGAAGACAGAGAACAACGCTTGTATGCGGAACTAGGTATATCAATGAAGAGAGGCAGACTATATATGACTAGGGCAACAAAGGGTGATAGTACCCTTCCGGAGGGTTGGGCTGCAGTGAATTTTCGCATTCGTGTACCAAAGGGGCAGCAAGTAGAATAAGATTATGGATGGGAAACAAATTGTATTGAAGCGCGAATGGCTGCAAGAATATAACTAACTATGATGAAATAATTCCACGACGATATCAAACTCCCATCAGACGAACAAACTATACGCCGAAATGAACATATGGAACCCAATGTAATGGCCCTCTTGGCCTATTATCCTCGTCATCTGAATCGTCTTCAACAATTTTTCTTGGCAATCTATTATCCTGTTCTCTGCTGTCTGCATTTCTGGTTTCTTGTTTACAATCCAAAGATGCTTTGCTATCTTTTTCAATCCGTATTCGCGTCTGTCTCTTCTTTTGTGATTCATCCAGCGAGCGGTCTCGAAGCTCTCTAATAGCCTTATGAAGCCCTAGAGATACCGATTCATCTGTCATCCCTCTATCCCGTATTACTTCGTATGTGACCCTCGCTATATCTACACATGATTCGTCATTGACCTCCCATAGAGTCCCTACAACATGACGGAAGCCAGCCAGTTGATATGCACTGATAAGGTGTATACTCTCATCAAAAAATTTTTCATCTTTTATCTGACCTGTTCCGCAAGCCGAAAGGTAAGCGAGAAATGGTGAATGCTTGCGAAGATCAGTCTCTAGGATGTTGGCTACTCTCAAACGGCCGTCTCGTAGAAGTAAGCTGCTTTGTGAAGGGTCGTCTTCGTTTGTTTCTCCATGTCAAGCAAAATGAAATATTTTGCAGCTGGGCAAATGCGATATAATGTTTTGCTTGAGAGGTTCCGGTTCAAGCGGGAAAAGATCCATCGATTTGCAAACACTACGAAGTATACTAGTCTCCTCCTTGGCGAAATGGAGGCTATTTTGATTTGGAGTGTCCTGCATAGCGACGAGAAGTGCCTTAGTAGGGGTATATGGTATAACATTCAGAACTGGATGTCGCCGCCCATGGATAACTGCCTTGATAGAGGAGCTATAGGACGATATAACTCTATTAAGTGTTGACTCTGTAGAGGATCTTCCGTGATAGCCAGCAGCATGTAGAGGGAATTTGCTTAGAGGCCCAGTAGGGATCCACCATATGTGGGGCCAGCTATCGTCAGAAGGAAGTTGAGTAAACCCAAGGGCATCTAATATTGGCTGAACGACAACATCCCATAACCATTTGAGAGTCCTGGGATTTCCTAGATTCGCGTTTGACTTTTCGTTGATTTCCTCGGTAGTAAGGTTTGGCAAATGTAACGATCGTATTTGATGTTGCTCAACAAGTATAGCATCGCAACGATATTTGCTGACATTTATCACGACCAGTGGTCCGGACTGTGCAGCAAGTAGCATTTCTTCTTTGCTTGGAGGTAGTAAGAAGTCTTCGAATCCATGTAGTTGACGAATCCTCTCGATAAGCTCATCGAGCTTCTTATTTGCATCATAACGTTTGGTTGTTCGATCTTGCCCGAAGGATATGCGGCTGTTGTTTTCGAGAGAGGCGTTATCTGTGATAGGGGAGTCCAATTCTTGCTGTAGATCTTCAAACCGTTCCGCCAATTCTGGATGTTTCTCTTTAAGATCTAGAACATCTATTCGGAGCTCTTGAAGAGATGCTGCAAGCACACCACGACCTTGTTCAATGAAGTTTAGCGCATCAAGCGGATGCCTTCCTGAGAATAAAGCTACCGCAGCGCCATCGCAAGCCATGCCAACTACTTGACTAAGCATATATTGCTTATCGGAATTCTCAATTGATCTTGATGTTAATCTGGGAATAAGAGGGATAGCAATATCTGCAGCCTCGCAAGCTTGTTTCCAATCAGACAAGATATCGCAGTATACAAGGACTTGTTCGTAAGCATATAACCGATCAATAATATCCGAGGTGGACTGAACTAGAGCAGATTGATAGGATAAAACTGCCTCCTCGAGATCGTTCATTGCTCCTGTTCTCGAGTATCTATAGCTCAAACGATTTCCAAGGTTGAGTAACATTCTTGCGCGATCCGGATGATCTTCTGGAGTTGCATCAACAGCTTCTCGTCCAATCCGGATGGCTTCCTCGAGATCGTTCATTGCTCCTGTTCTCGAGTATCTGTAGCTCAAATGACTTCCAAGATTAAGTAACATTCTTGCGCGATCCGGATGATCTTCGGGAGTTGCATCAACAGCTTCTCGCCCAATGCGGATAGCTTCCTCGAGATCGTTCACTGCTCCTGTTCTCGAGTATCTGTTGCTCAATCGACTTCCAAGGTTGATTAATCTTCCTGCGCGATCCGGGTGATCTTCGGGAGTTGTATCAACAGCTTCTCGCCCAATCCGGATGGCTTCCTCGAGATCGTTCATTACTCCTGTTCTCGAGTATCTATCGCTCAAATGTCTTCCAAGGGTGTTTAAGCTTCCTGCGTGATCCGGATGATCTTCTGGAGTTGTATCAACAACTTCTCGCCCAATCCGGATAGCTTCCTCGAGATCGTTCATTGCTCCTGTTCTCGAGTATCTATCGCCTAATAGATTTCCAAGGTTGTGTAACATCTTTGCGCGATCCGGATGATCTTCCGGAGTTGTATCAACAGCTTCTCGCCCAATGCGGATGGCTTCCTCGAGATCGTTCATTACTCCTGTTCTCGAGTATCTGTTGCTCAATCGACTTCCAAGGTTGTATAACATTGTTGCACGAGCCGGATGATCTTCGGGAGTTGCATCAACAGCTTCTCGCCCAATGCGGATGGCTTCCTCGAGATCGCTCATTGCTCCTGTTCTCGAGTATTTGTCGCCTAATCGATTTCCAAGGTTGTTTAAAAGTCCTGCACGAGCTATGTGATCTTCGGGGATTGTATCAACAGCTTCTCGCCCAATCCGAATAGCTTCCTCGAGATCGTTCATTACTCCTGTTCTCGAGTATCTATCGCTCAAATGTCTTCCAAGGTTGTTCAATCTTGCTGTGCGAGCCAGATGATCTTCGGGAGTTGCATCAACAGCTTCTCGCCCAATGCGGATAGCTTCATCAAGATCGTCCATTGCTTTGATTCTTGAATATCTGTTGCTCAATCGAATTCCAAGATTATTTAACTCTTTGGCGCAATTAAAATAATGATCTAAATTGCATCGGCTGTCTCTTATACAATTTGGATAATCCCTTCAAGATCCGTTATTATTATCTTTAGGTGTTTATTGTAAAAGCTTAATTCAAGTGTATAATTATTGTACTTGATCTGAATAATAATATCCTATTCGAATTCAATCACCTCTTCAAAATCCTACTCCTTGAATAAGGGTTAGTGGGGTTATAGGACAAAATGGCCTTCGTATTTCTACGATGATGGCCCAGCTTAGCCTGCTATAAACCAATCTAGATCCGTGTATTCTAACAAACTAGATTATACTAATCAATATATAGCGTGTTGAGATCCTTGGGAATTTGGAAGGCATTTTAGCTTTATATTTACCCCGCGCAGTTACTAATGCGCCGATGACTGCATATATATTGCATGCTATTTGCCATTTCCAGTACTTGCATCAAAAATACAGCAAAGTTATGATGAACCCGGCTGGAAGAGGCGGGACACCTTTGCAGCGCCAATATTCCAACTGGCAAGCACACTCTTCTTCAACTGCGAAGTGCCTGCCGGTGGCGTTAGTATCTAAGCATTTCCTCTAGTACACGTAAGCTTGTCTGTCACATCGACCCTGTCTGTCCCAGAATATAAAGGCTCAACCTGAGGTCGCTCAAAAAAAGAAAAATGATCGAAAAATATCGGAGGCAGATATTTTGATCGAATTATTCTTGCTGCGGCGGGACGTAAGAATTGTAGCCATCTAGTTCGTTCGTTCACGGAATGCCCGTCTTACATGCCTGCTCAGCCATGCGGCAGGTGCAACGCCATTTCATCTATCGGCAAGTATGATTTCCCTGATCTTCACGGCCCTTCCTCTGACATTGCATTCTGACGATACGGACATACCGAGTCAACTGAAATGGTATTTCAAGAGAGCCAAATGGCTTCGCATACCCCCAACTCCCACTGCATGGCAGCCCAACCCCATCATGGAGTATCAGCAAGCATTGTTGAGACTGGGCGCTAGCAAGGAAGCCACGGTCCTGCAGATGATGCACGCGCGTTCAATAAACTCTAATGGTCCCATGTATAGGTCTATTAACTGGTGTTGCCAAGCGCTCGCTTCTGCACTTCCTGCCACATTGGGCGCTGACTAATTATGAGCCCAAATGAACTGGATGCACTATGTCTGTCACAACATAGCGTCTCGATCTGATCCTCCGCTGATGTTGAAGTATCCTAAAGACTTGCTCTCTGGTCGAGTTATTAGCTATTCAACATTTCCAGCCGAATGGTTAATTATCGCAAATTTTCAACACATATACACTGCGCAGTTCAACCTTGATCGCTAATTATACTATCTCTGGCGGCTTCCGGACACCAGCGTGCAAGACGTATGGTACACGGCTGCAGCGCGGCGCGACGGGACGCTTGCAGCAGATTGAAGAAACAGTCTGCACTAGATCAACGCGCAAACGCCTTTGAGACATATTCGAGTAATCCTCTTTACCGAGCTTAGTGTGTCTATTACCCTCGTGCCAAAGCTATATACCACCATTTATCTCATCGACCAGCAACTTCTAGCTATCATCTATCTCAATACTCTTGAAACTATGGCTAAGCCGAGTAACAAGTAGGTATACTCAAGATATGAGGAGACAAGCATCTCGAACAAGCCGACCTTTGAACAACCTTGGAACTTTGTTCGACAAAAGATATGAGCAAATCTATTCAAAGAGGGAAACTACGAGTGTTATCTAAGGACTCGAGACTGACAGTCGCATTAAAGACTATAGTCACTCTGGGTCTGGACTGTTGTTTCTCTACACCTACCTGTAAGTTATCCCCATTTGGTTGGCTTGTTTACATATGTAGGTAGCATTAACATCGTGTTGTAGAACGTTAGGTATTAGGCTGACTAGACAAGGATAGCTGACTAGTTTATTCGCAAAACCAACCCCAGGCACTTATTCCTCAACTACAGCCTCTCAGCCAGCCCATGTTGTCTATGTACAGTGCCATGCCAAAAGTATTTGGACAGGGTCCGTGCGTTCCTCAGCAATTTTTTATGTTATTTGGTGATAAATGCACGGACCCTGTCCAAATACTTTTGGCATGGCACTGTATTTCAGCTCATGCAGCCACCTGCCAGGATGTAAGAAGTAATAGTTCAGCTTATGCAGTAGCCACTCCAATCACCATGTAACAAGTGTTTACACGTCTTCATCGTGGGTTCTTCAGTGATAAATCGTCCTGGGAGCTTAGCTCTAAACCAGGGTCTTTCGGACCCTGATCGCCCTCGGGGAATATTAACGAGAAGCCGAACTTTTAGGATGATGCAACATCGGTTAATGCCTACCAAAACATCAAAATGGCTTTGGCCGCCCAGCTTGAGAAGACCCTTTGTGTCTCTAGTCAAGAGTCCTCTGCTGAAGCCAGACCCTCCAAATGCTGAAATTATCGCCGTTATTACCTTTAATTTTCTTAATCATTTGAGGCCTGGAAGCGTCTCGTACTTGCGATATCTGTCAGCGCCTGTCAATGAGCTCGAGCAAACCGTAACAATGTGAAATCTTGTGTACATCTTCTCCACCGCGGTGCGCAGCTTCAGTCTACTACGAAACTAAAGCTGTGTATAGTAAACTCTATTTCGACACGACGGCCAGTCTGAATAGAGGTGGAAATGGAAGTAGTGACCCGCGAGAATTTGGACGTGGACGAAGGTGACATAGACACCACCATGATGAAGGACACTTTGGTGAACGGGATAACTGAGTTGAACGAGAAGAAGGAAGAGAGGCTAGTCAAGAATACCGACAGGTTGGCATTGCTTCGCATGCAACGAGTAGAAAAGCGAGCGTTGTGTGACAAAGAAATTGAACAGCTACATGACGATATCGCCTACGAGAAAGGATGCTCCGCGGGCAAAGCAGGCGGACGAGCGTGGACAACAACATCTACGCACCTTGCGTAAGGAACTCGAGCTTATTCGCAAGTCTATAGAGGTTGCCAGCAACTCTGCCCACGATGGCCAAGATCAGCAACCCAAGGTCGACGCCAAGAAATGGAAAATAGCTCCGTCGCAAGCCCAAGAAGAGTGGGATACATGGAAGAAGAAGGAATCTGGCAACATTCATATAGACGAGCTCATGCATATGGTCGGCTTGGAGGCAGTGAAGTTCAAGTTTCTGGGGGTGCTAAGCACCATCGAGACGGCACGACGACAGGAGGAACTGATAAAGAGCAGCAACGACCCGGAGAGCAGAAACGCCAAGCCCATGTCCAAGTGCTTCCACGCTGCTTTCATTGGCAATCCCGGCACGGGCAAGACCACAGTGGTAAAACTCTAAGCTAAATTCCTCAAATCACTGGGCATGTTACCAGATAATGACTTCCACAAGACGACTGGTGTCTCTCTTCTGCGGGGCGGCATCAAGGCGGTCAATCAAGCTATTCTCGGTGTCCACCCCTCCCGTCCCGAGGGGGTACTGCTCATCGATCGGCCTCAACAGTTTGCGACGGAACAAGGGCGCGAGGTCGTCGAATACATTATACACGAGATGGCTCGGTTAGAAGAGAAGGTGGCCTTTGTCTTTGCCGGCAACAAGAGGGACATGGAGACATTCCTCAACTTCGACACGCGCCTCCGTCAGCGAGTGTACTTCGACTTTAAGTTTGAGGACTTCAAATACCCTGAGATCTTCCAGCTGCTCAAGAAGCAGGCGGAAGACAAGTACGGCGGCAAGATGCGGCTTGAGATGGGCGACGACGACCTATTTATGCGGGTCATCAGCCGCCGCATAGGCTGGGGGCGCGGCAAGAGCGAGTTCGGCAACGTGCGAGATGTTGAGGCCGCCGTGAAACAGATCCAAGTTCGGCAGGCGAACCGGCTTGCCGAGAGGCGCAAGGCGCACCAGGAGGCCGACGACTTTTTCTTTAGCAAGACGGATCTGATTGGCCTGCCGCCTGTGAACGCACTCGATCAGAGCGAGGCGTGGATGGAACTAAACAAGCTGGTCGGCCTCGACGCTGTCAGGCAGGCGGTACGCGTGTTCGTTGACAGGGTGCAGATAAACTACCAGCGCGATCTCGACGAGCAACCTCCTGTGCAGATCTCGCTGAATAAAGTATTTTTAGGCTCTCCCGGCACGGGTAACCTTATAAGAGACCGGCACATTTCTGAATGCATCTTTTATGTCTCGTTTTATGATCCAGGCGCCTATGCCCGCGTTGCGGATATGCTGCAGAATCGTCTCGATCTTGACGAACTGCATTCCTGCCAGCTCTTCCGCAATATAATCGTTTACCGACAACTTGTCAGGTGTCACAGGAAATGGTCATCTGACCTTCAGAACATCGTAGTCGCGTATGCAACGATACGGGTCCTTCTTACTTACTAAGTACTAACTGTGAGAACTTCGGGCTTAGTATCACTTCTCTTAAAGAAAATCTCTTTTAACTACTTTTGGCCTTCTCAAGACCTTTGCCGAGCTCATTTACTTATAAATAAGAGAGTTGGAGCTGGATTTGAGAAGGGTAGTCAATTATTACTTTATTAGATGATTCCTAGAATTGATCCCATTTATCCAACCGTCACCATTCCCGTCTGGCTATCACATAACGTGATATCAGGGTATGATAAATGGTGGATACGGCGCATGCCTCCATCGTGCTTCGGCACTAGTCCGAGTGGTGATACTATTAAAGGACCCACTGGCTCTGTACGTTCTAGTCTACCTAGTTGTATGTCTTCTGCTATCTTCTTTGAGATTAAGGCTGGGTCGACATTGCATGTCTTCAGGTTCTTTGACAGAATCAATTGCTTTGGGCCATTGTACCCTATTCGGTAACCATGTTGCAGTATCTTTGTGATCTGCCAGCGCAAACTATGATTATGGTCTCTGAGCAGTCGCTCCCATGCCTCTGCCTTGAAAGGGGAGGGGGATGATTCTAGTATAGGATCACTTATGTTCACAATCTCGAACAGTGTCTCAGTATTGGGACGGGGTGGGGGCAACGTGCGAAGTTCTCTACTATCTACAGCGTTCTTTTCCAGCTCCTCCCATCCCACGTCTCCTCAGCTTCTGCAGCTGCTTGCAGGATGTGGCCCGTTACAGTTTGTGCACTTATGAGGGTATGAACAGGCTGCTCTGTGGCAGAGGTTGCCCTTGTTGAACCCATGGCAGTAGTTGCCGTTGTCGTTTGGGTCATGGAGGCGCGGTCTCTTGAACTGTCCTTGGTTCTGCCTTGTTGAGCCTTGTGTATTGAAGCCTGCTACCTTTGCCAGTGTACGGTTCTCGCTGATCGTCATCTTGCAATGGCTATCCTCCGTCTCCCGTGGGATTGTCCAGAGGTCCCCATCCCCCATACCACGGGCAGTTACGAACTGCTGGTGACTCATTACCATGTGCAGGACCTGGCGCCATATGTAGATGCGTGAAAGGCTCAGGATTGTATGCATGAACTTTGTCATTCCTGCTTCCATCGTAAGGTGCTTTGCACTATGCAAATGGCATACCAATGTGTTATATGTAATAAAAGAGATGGCCCATACGATAGGGTCCTTGCCATAGTCCTTGGCTGACCCATTGACCTTTCTTGTTGTGATGACTCCTTCTTCGGAGATGATCACGTTGCTGTTTGCTGCTTCTTCGGCCCAGTCTGCCAGCTCTGGGCATAGCTTCACCATATTCCAAGGGTTGAAGTTGCCTTTGACAACCTGATTCAACTGCTCGAGAGGGGCACCTGGGGGGAGGGTAAGAAGGCCTTTGGCCTCAGGGGATAAATCACCTTCTGTGGGTAACTCCTCCTGCTGTACTGCTACTGCTGGGGCGGGTTGTACTGCTGCTAGTCCTTCTACTTTCCTAGACAGGGTATTTATGCTCTCTAGCAGGGCGTTTAACTGTGCGTTCGTGATATGCGCTATAGCATTAGGTGCTTCTTCGTGTGCTCCGTTAGGTGCTACCATTGTGGTGGTCGAGGGCGCTGTTAAAGCCGGCGACGGTGAGGTTGGATTTCCTATGCTTGTCAACGGAATACCGAAGGGTGTTCCTTGCCTAGTCCGGAAGGACATGTAACCCTTAATGTTCTTTTATTATATAATACGAGTGGATTTCGGTTGGAATCGAAATGTCCACAATTTTTTGCCAACATTGAAGAAATTGATGATTTTGCAGTATTTCAATTTCTCGAGCCGGCAAATCTTTTATTTTGTATGGTGGTCCCACCTAAAGTTGGGGCCTGGTCGGCCTTTAGATTTGCCGTCATGTTGGCCTCAAATATGTGTTTCTAAACATGGACATTTTAAGCGCTGGGCTGGTCATGTACTATAGCACGTGCCATTGCACTTCCCGAGGGGTATCCAGCGTGCCTGCGCAGCTATATACGGATTATATATATAGTTACCAGATAGTTCCAACGCATTGCTGCGGCAGCCGGGCAGGGGAATGCTGTTATGAGCATTTGTAGACTTATATAGGGTAGCTAAAGGCTATGGCTTTGTCGATGGGTGTTATATGGTACGGAAAAAGGAAAAGGGAGGGGGAGGATTAAGGTAGACTAGGTAGGAAAGGGGTAGTAAACGAGAGAACTAAGAATGTACGAAGAAACGGGTTCTTGCACACCATTTAGCAAAGACTTTTGCGCCCTCAGTAGTGCTTAGCGCCCACCAGGCAGGATTTGGGCAGCGTACTGGGGCAAAGAGCTCGAAAGGTGGTGATATTGCCTTACAGATGGCAAAATGGTCTAGGGTGTTATCTTGCTTACAGTATTGGCAGCAAAGAGTTGTGTGAGAATCTAGACCTTAGAAAATGAGGGTATTCGGAAACTAGTACGATTCCGACGGATGCTGGTTTCCGACGGATACTGTGGATCCGACAGAAGCTCCGATATCGATTTAGCTCCACAAATGTTGAGGATATAAACCCTCTTTTTCTTCTGTATCTTAGTTCTCCAGATAGATCAATCAATGCACTTCTCAGCTCAGAATCTCACAAGTCGCGTTCTCGTGATTGAATCTCTCATAGTAGGCTCTGAAGTCTCCATGCCCAGATCGGGCGGCTAGTAGATACCCTAGGGTAGGGCGGGGAAGTGTAAGTTCCATTGGCATTTTTGATGTAGGGAAGGGTAGGTCGAGGCGTTTATATTGGGTTGGGCACTTCTCGCTCCAGTACTCGGCTGCAGCTCGCTCGTATCTTAGTTTTGACAGGCGTTGGGCACATGCTACGGATACCTTGGTATGTGTAGTAGGTAGCAGGCATGCGGCTTTGGCTAGTTGATCTGCTAGTTCGTTCCCAGCGATGCCGACATGTGCTGAGCACCAGCGTATCCTTACGGCTCCACAGGCGGCATTCCGGGCTCGCTCTCTTGTCAGCCAGGCCTGCCTGCAGGCTTGGAACTCCATGATCTCGCTGGCACTAGTGCTGGTAGGAATACCCGTATGAAGGCGTAGTGCTGCTTCTTGATTATCGAGGCAGATTGTAATATTCGTAGCAAATCGTGCCATGCAAGATCCCAGGGCAGCCTGCAGGCCTGCGAGAGCACCTATAACCTCAGCATCATATACTTCTGCAGTCTTGCCAAGGGGGACCTGGCCTTGTTCAATCAGTTGGCTGCCGCGGTATATACAGTACGCGGCTCCCGCATTATCATTCTCGTTCACAGAGCCATCGGAGTACACAATAAGGTCTAGGATGGGCTGTTTTTCTAGCCACTGCTTGAATGCTTGAGGCCCGTTCGTCCGTCCACAGGCTGCAATCTGCTTGAGGGCATTGTCGCGGTCTGCGTCTTCCCAAAGGGGGCGAAGAAAGGTAGGAGAGAGTGCTAGTTCTTGTCGGCAGCGCATCCACTTCATTCGGCTCGAGCCCCAGCGTCTGCGTATTGGGTGCCTTTCGTCTGCTGCTGCAACTCGTGCTATATATCTGTCATGTGCTCTTTCGAGCCAGGCAAGGGCTGGAGCCCATCCGGTCTCCCTCAGGAGTACCGGGGTAGGGGTGGTCTTGTACACTGGTAGTACAGCTCTAGCAGCCCGGTTGATTGCAAGTTGTATTAGGCGGAATATCACAGATGAGGTATGTTTTCCATACCAAGTTTCAGCACCATAGAAGAGAGTGGCAAAGGCGCAGCCTTGTACTGCTTGCCTCAGAAGAACTGGTTTAGCTCCTTTTATTGTACGGTAGAGATGTTGTACGTGGTCTGTGATCTGCTTCGCCCGTAGGCATGCTATCTGTACATGGGTCTTGAATGAGAGCTTCCTGTCGAAGAAGACACCTAGCCAACGGGTGACTTTGTTTGGGAGGATCTCGAGGCCATCAGGCAGGTGTAATGATGGTTCAGTAGCCTGGCGCTTACGGTAGAAGTACTGTAGTTCGGTTTTTGCGCTGTCAAAGAGTATACCATTCTCGTGTCCCCATGCAAGGGTTATATCAAGATGCTCCTGTAGTTTGGTATGTACTACTTGTGTTGTAGCCCCAACAGCTAGTATTGCTCCATCGTCAGCGTACCCAAATCTTCCTCTTGTAAGGCATAGAAACGGCTCTGCATATAGCAGGAAGAGAATGGGTGAGATTGGAGAGCCTTGCGGCAGGCCGCAGAGGACAGAGAAGGCCTTCGCTTGACCTTGTCTAGACGAATATGCGCTGTCCGGTTGGCTAGGAAAGAGCGAACCCATTGTACAAGGCAATTAGGCCAGCCCTGCTCTCGGAGCCTTTGGATAAGTCTGTTGGCCAGTACACCATCGAAAGCACCCTTCACATGTACTGTTAGCATACCAGCTACAAGGCCTTTTGCCCATGCCTCTTCTATATCTGAGGCAAGCGCTGTAGTAAGGTCTACTGCCGACCGCTTGCTAATTGCGCTGCACTGATCGCGTGCTAGTATTTAAGCTTAAGAGCCCAGAAATTAATGCGTCTGGCTAGAAGTCGTTCTAGACCTTTGCCTAGGCATGAGAGCAGTGCAATTAGCCGATAGGACTTAGGGAGAGAGTGGTCCCGTTTCCCTGCTTTAGGTAGGATCACTACTTCAGCATGTTTAAAGGCTTGGGGATGCATTCCTTCTTCCATAAGGCGCTGGAAGAGAAGGGTGATACGTGCACCGAGTATTGGCCAGGCCAGACGCAGGGCGGCTGCTGGGATCTCGTCTGCTCCTGATGAAGTGGATGAGACCTGGCATGTAGCTGAGAATGCCTCTTTCGCTGTGATGTTCGCCCAAGGGATTGTCCTTCTGAGTACTGCGGGTGTATTAGCGGGGATGTCTTCTGCTTCAAGATGGCGCGAGAGTAGCGCTCCTTGAAGCACTTGTGCCTTCTCCTGCGGCGTTGTAGCCAGCCCGCCTTCATTTTGGAGTGGAGGTGATTGGAGCACTGTCTCTTTCTTATACCATTTCACGATCTTGTAGACATCAGTGACATTAGCTGCATTCTGTACTATCTGCTGCCAATGCGTTTGCTTTGCTTGGCGTACGCAGCGCCGAAGGGCTTTACGCTCTTCTTCTGCTGGGCCAGTCCTACGCAGAGCTCTGTATCTCTGATATGCCGCCCGGCATGTGTCATTCCACCATGGGGCACCGCCTGTGGCTTCGAGATGTCGTTTGCAGGAGCCGTATAGAGCGGTTTGGAGTGCGTGAACAATATCAGAGGTCTCTTCTTCTAGATTACTATATACGGGCTCAGCTGTATGTTGGAGCAGCTGTAGATACTTTTCAGTATTGCAGGTGCCAAAGTCAAGACGTCCTGTCTTAGGGTAGAGACGACTTGCTAGGGGGATTATGGTTAGTAGTGATTCATGATCAGACGAGGTGTGTAGGGAAGCCTCGACTTCACATCTTGCACCAGGATGTGCAACTAGCGCTAGATCTAGAACGCCTCCCCTTTGGTGGGTAGGAGTGAAGAGAGGGTTGGCAATGCGTAGACTATGGCTATCTGCCCATTGGATTAGCTCTTCTCCATCTTGTGGCGTTCCTCCTGTAGTATCCCACAGGGAGTGCCGGATGTTGAAGTCCCCTGCTACACGTGTGGGGGCTTCATGCCCATGTCGCAGTAGTGCTTGTAGGCCTGCTCCTGCATCAATAGCCCCTATAGGTGCATTGTAGACATTCCAAAGTAGCATAGGGGAGTCTCTGCCTTTTAGAGCAACAAGTAGTAGATCTTGACATAGGTTTGCTGCTGGCTGGCAAGGCGAGAGTCCTCTCCCTTTTCGAACATATGTAATTACTCAGGGGCGCTTATCCCAGAGGGTACAGGGCGCAAAGGTCTCAAAAGCGGGGTGTGTTTTTGTACATCTGCGTTGAAGATCATTGTAAATCCAAGGCTCTTGTATCAGCACCAGATCACAATTATTCTCAAAGGCTATTGAGAGAGCAATATCATGGTTTGATCCTCCTTTCCGTACATTGGCTTATAGAACGCGTAGATTGCTCTGCCTATATTGTTTCTTCTGGCTGCCTCCTACCATTGTTGTGCTGGTGGGGGTGCTGTCGGTTGGGTACTATTGCTCTGCATAGCCTCCGTTTCTTGATGTGGCTGTATGCTTGCCTCTTTTTCCTGCTGGGCTTGTGCGTCACGCTTTGCGCTAGCTTGCCCTCCAGCAGTCCTAATAGCGCGAAGCTCGTTCACAGTGAGTGCAGCGAAGATCGCGTGCGCAGAGACGTTCGGGGTGGAAGCCGAAGCAGCGTCCGCATTGGGAGGTAGGACTATGCCCGCGTACACGCTGCACACGGACTGGGCGGGAGAAGATGCGTAGATTCGGCGAGAATAGGGCTGCTTTACTAGAAGGGACACAAACACGGATATAGCCTTCGTCTGTTGCAGTTTGTGCACGAGGAGTCCACTCAAGCCGTCGGATTGGCATGTTATCACGTACTAGCTGGAGCTCAGCAAGAGCATGGCCTTCTGCTACTGGGTCTACTATTCCGTCGATTGTCTGGATCCTCTTAGAGATAGGCCCGACTACGAAGGTTGTCCACTTCTCTTGTCTTTCCACTTTGGCTGAGCCAATACGCACGAGAGCTTGTTACGCACACCTTGCATTTTCTATTTCGGAGGCGTGTGCTATGATTGAAGCTGCTTGGGCTGGCGTGTTCGCGAGGACTGTGAATTCAGATGGGACCGCCCACACGTCTTTGGCTACTTTATCATTCTTTAGGATCTGCCCTATCTTCTGTCTTATGGTGTACGGGTCTTCTTGTCTTGTAGGGTGGTCTTTGCCTATGCGGATCATCACTCTTCTGTCTTCCTTACTCTGCCGCTTCGGCGGCGGCGGTGGGGGGCGGGTCTGTTCCGGCAGATGTGCTGCACGTTGGGCCTTGCTAGCCCAGGACTCTTGCGGGGGGGCGTTTGGTGAGGAGGGTCGTGGGGGGGAGGCGGTTGGCGTGGGTGGCAGGGTGAAGATCGCTGAGATATCAAGGGGTGGTGGGAAGCCCATCATGGCGCGGCCGGCCAGTTGGCCGAAAAAGTTACGGAAGGTGGAGCCCCAGGCTGGTTCCGATTGTTCGAGCTCGGCGAGGGGGGCTCTGATGAGGTGCATGACCGCCGTAGTAAACTGTGCTATATGTGCAATCGTAGAATTGTCAGTTTCGCCGCTAGCGGGCGCAGGAGGCACTCTGTTATGTAGGTTGGCTATACTGAGGCTCAGATAGCCTTCTAGTCTTCTAGCCACCTCTTGATCTGAGAGCGGCTCGTTAGTCGTTCCTGCTGGTGCATCAGAGCGATCAGACGCGTCAGCTGAGGGCGATCTCGATGGAGAGGGATCAGGGGCGACGCGTTTACGCGTTCGGAAGTTGTAAGTCTTCTCGCCGGCCGGTGGTTAGCCTGGCGTATCAATTGGACTGGACATAGTTTAAAGGATTTGCTCAAAAAGTGTATGTGCTTCGTATTGATGGTAATATGTCAATGGATAATAATATGGATTGAATGGAAATATGGTGGTGATAATATAGTAGGGGGAACTTACTTTACTTGGGGGTGCACGTCCCATCTCAACTACAATTCACATTTTGGTACGCAACCCATCAAAATATATCGACATTCGATTATGGGATAAACTCCATATAATCTACATCATGATATTCGCCTGGGTCTGGGTATGCGGAATATGTTAATTATATGATTGTCTGCCCATCGGTACACGGATAAAATTCTAACCCTAGATCTCGTTCACGGCGTGAACGAGATCAACCCCCCTGACGGACCACACCTTATTTTCACCATACAAAAAATAACTCGTTCACGCCGTGAACGAGCAAAACTATGGTTAGAGTTAGGTTAGGTTAGGTTAGGAATCAGGTTAGGATACTGCTTAGTATTCGAGGGACGCATCAGACAACCGTGCATGTTGAATCGTGCATATGAGAGGATCTGAACCATTCGAGCTTGGGTGCAACACGAGAACTCGAATAGAATCGTTATATTCCAGCGAGTGATATCGGTAAGGTAACATACTGTAACAAATACTACAAAAGTTTCAAGGGGTTCTTGAGCATTAGTAGAAACTGGTACGCAGAGTTGAAAGCATTTATACTCAAGACAAGATTTTATACCATTACCCTGTCGAGAACGGGTTCTGCCAGGAATCATTTAGTGCACAGCCTATTTCGATCCCTGCAAAGTTCACATAGCCTCGCTCCATTAGTTCTCATCATCTACGATTTTTTGTTATACAGCTATATACAATATCCATAGGAAAGTGAGCGTCTTCGACGCCGCCATCATTGAGAATATATTATATCGTCATGGAGTTGTTTCCAAAAATAAAGAGGGAAGAGCGACTCAGTAGCTCTGAAACCATAGAGTGCAAGGCTACCATTCTACACAGACCGTCGAAACGGGCGTTTGAAAGCAGCGATGATGGCAGTGCCGATAAAAAGAGGTGCCTGTTTCTCGGAGAACCGTTTATGTACACTACACTTCAACCATTAAATGAGGAGGTTCGACTTCTTATCTTGGAACCATCTACAGACAAAACCGCCGACATTAGGTGCGAAATTATTCACGCAGCTGTAAAGAACGCAGTAGCGGTATCATATAACGCCTTGTCATACACCTGGGGAGCTCCTGATGACAAAGCTGAGCGACCAATCTCCGTCCATGGTTGCGATATGATAGTTTCCAGAAATTTAGATCTTGCTCTTAGGGCTCTTCGGCATCCAACAGAGTCACGAACATTATGGATTGACGCAATTTGTATCAATCAACAAAGCAACCGAGAACGAAGTAGACAAGTGTCTCTGATGCGTAAAATCTACAGTCTGGCTCAGAAGACAATCATCTGGCTGGGAGAAGAAACTGGAGAAAATACTCGTGCGATAGAGTGGATCTCCTGTATGACCGTTGATAATTTCGTCTCGGGAATGTTCCATGGGAATCTGTTATACTATTTTGTCGTCACTCTTGGTTTACTCGGATCTGGGTTGTACAAGAATTTGTTGTTGGGCGAAATGTCGAATTTCTGATAGGGACAAAATCCTTTCAAGCACGGAAATTAAAGTTGGCAATCCAGTATCTCACGGATGAAGGGTATATTGGTTTCATGAGTGAAGGCAATTTTGGAATTGAAGAAACAAAACGCATCTCAAGGATGTTTCAGCTCAAAGAGCGTCTAACACCTCCTGCAATCTCTCAGCTTCTCGCAGACTTTCGAAATCGAGGAGCTTCTATTCCTCACGACAAGATTTACGCCCTACTGGGATTGTACAAAGACCTTACTCTTGACCCTTATCTTCCATCGCTAGACTACGATAAATCATTTCGAGATGTGCGCATAGAATGGGCGACTTACTCTCTTTTGAATGAGAAGAGTCTTGGGGTCTTACATTCTTGCGAAGGACCTCGATCTACTCTAGACTGGCCATCCTGGGTCCCTGACTGGAGCATAACTAGGACTTCTATCGAGAGTTTGCGAGAAGTATACCCAGGATGGTCAGCTACAAGAAGCACCAAGTCAGAGATCTCTATTACACAAGGAAGACTTACTGTTTCCGGTATCTTTATAACATACTTACAGCAGGCTCATTTTGATGGGCAAACAGTCGACGATAGACAAGGCCTGGACTTTTTCTGGTGGATACTTAAGCCTGAGATGAACTTCCGCCATCGATGTAAGTCGATGCATGACTTTCAGTTACAGTAAATGATTCTAATACACTTCGCTTTGATAGCTTTTAACTTAAATCCGCACCTTTCCTATTTTCATAGCAGACGAGTTGTTAGAAACATCGATCGAGGTGGCTATGGAATTGTCCCAGCCGCCACACAAATAGGAGATATAATTTGTCTCCTATATGGAGCTTCGCTGCCATTCATTTTGCGGCCCGTCGGAGACAACTTTACAATTGTGGGAGAATGTTATATTGCCAATTTAATGCAAGGGCAAGGATTAAAACATGAGGCCTCTTTTGGTTCGTTTCAAGTTACTATTCTATAATTGAAATCACAAATGTAATGAGTTGCTCGTATAGAAGCAGCCTCATCCGTAGGGCTCATTCAACGTGATTTCGATGTCAATACCGGCCTAACTTGGATCTCGAAAACTCCTTGCTGCACAAGATTATCCACATTATTTTACATTTGAATGAGCTACTACTATCTTGTAGTAGGTTATAAAACAATTTCAATGGATTTATTCTATCTTTCAGAGGGTAAAAGGTAGAGGCCTGGCGAGAAAGGCTCATTGACCCGAAGAAGCGGGGAAGCGGCGGTCGCTCACCCGGGACACGGGGTCAACAATTGAAGGCATCATTATATAATTCAGAAGGATAATGAAGGTGAACAGTAGTAATTAGTTTAGACCGAACGAGAACCTTACTATAAGGCTCTGATTACACTTATCCAACCTAGTCACACTCTTGTAATTCCTTCCCAACCAACCCTAACACCCCGCTTTCTAAGCTAAACGTTGTTGTTATCCCCGCCTCTTCGAGTTAATGAGCTTTCTAATCCAACTTCTACTCTTCACCTCCTCCTTTAATTGAGATGGAACAATCTTGCCCAGTCTGCGATATTCGATGTGAGGATATCAACTTTCGAAGATTTTTTTATTAACGACGCTATTCCAGACTGTCAAAGCTTCCAGGTATTGAATCGAACCATTCGCCATTTTTATCCATCCATTAGATCAAGAGATTAAGTGTCGCTTATCTCAATTACTTTCAGGATAAATCATCCTATGTGCAAATTCATAATACTGACGAGGAGGGCCTCCCTACGGGTCTTGTTTACTATGTAAGAAGCAAAGAGGAGGCTCAGTTTGTCGAACGCATTGTAGGCCAGTTTTTCAAACTGGTGGCAGTTCGCCGTGATATCGAAGCAATTCCATCCGGGCTACCGAGCCTCGAGCAAGTTTCAGCGTGCTAGAAATCACTGAACGAATGTGTTCCCTGGTTGAGGAGGCGGTACGCATCGACTGCGCGTTGCACCTTCGAAGGATTGGTGAGGAATTCAACCACTTCGGTGATTAGCTCGTCTGCAGTGGGGATAGGAACATGCATAAAGAGAAGCTCGAGGTAGATTCATTTTAGTTACACGATCCAAACCCGCCCTTGAAAGCCCAACCACGGTCGACAGACCCAAGACCAGTGCCGGAGACCCAAAGCCAGTACTATACTAGGGGGTAAGTGCTCGTCTATTATTCATTTAAGTATGCTGGCCACAGTTTGAGCCTATCCTTCAAGCCGCTCAATTAACTCAGTCTATCAAACTGCGTCTTGCAACAGACAAACCGGGTCCAATGAAGGTCTATAAGGTTATATAACCTAAATTTTGTCTTGACACGACAACCAACATATTAGAACCAAGATATAACGGACGCGGGTGGTTGATGCATCTGCTTCTGTTTCTACTTTAAGTCAGTCCTGATTTTATTAGATCTTTTATCTGAAAGAAATTTCTTCTCTCAATTTGCATCATTGCATCATTTCTAGCTTCTATCTCACTAGATGGGAAGCTTCAACCAATTATTCTAGATCTACCTTCACTTCCTTACTTTTATATTCTTACCTAACTTACTACTTACACCTTTCTACCACTCCTACCTTATACTTGCTTGTTCTCGAAACTAAACCAAACTATGCCACGTGAGAGTCATCATCGAGAGGGCTCCAAGCATGGAGGAGACTCAACTCATCGCCCAAAAAGCACAAGCCGCGACGGAGATGGACACTCAACAAATAGCTCAACCGGAGCACCTTATCGAAGGAAAAACGACCCTATTCCCAAAGCGGCACGAGCATCCCGAATCCCCACTAGAAGCACAAGAATCGAAGCGCGGGTCTCTCGCAGTGGCGATTCCCCACAAGGCAGTACACTACGAACCATCCAAGCTGTCGCATCATCACAACCCATTACTATTGTGTAAAATGTCCAGAAGAACGATCCCGTCATCGATACCACCGCCGTCATCACTGAGAACAGACGTCTGGTCATTTTAGAAGGAAAGCGATTGACAGATAAAATAACTGAGTTGGAGAAGAAGAATCCAAAGAAGACTAGTCCACTCCTTCGGAACGAGCTTGTGTGGACCAAAGTAAATACAACCAGGCCAAAGCCATCGAGCAGGCCCATACTGTACTGCGAAATATCCTTCGTATTTTAATGGCAAACACGAAGGAAAATACCGAAGGCGGAGAACTTGCCCGAGAAAAAAAAAGATACTCTCGATCGAAAATCGGCTATCGACGAGAAAAACGTTCTGCAGGAGCTCCACTAGGTGCTGGAAAGCGCAACGTGCGCCCAACCGCATCTGGTGTTGCGATATATCAGTCTCCTGGAGCTGGAACGGCGCCCGCACTGCCCCTCCGTCTACCTTCTTGCACGCCGCACCACCAAGAAGAAGTTCTACGATCACAATCTTCGGTATCTGGAACGAGCGCTGGAAGGCCTATGCAAAGATGAGGGAGTAGCGCAGGTTTTGGAAGCGATAAGGCCGATGTTGTAGCTGGGACCGAACTCGCCTAGGGAGAGGAAGATGCCGTAGACGACGAAACCGCCGATATTGCCCAAGTTTGAAGGATACGGGTAGAGGCCGGCCATGATGAATCCCACCAAGGCTTGGAGAGTGATTCCGATCGCGAGGGTGTAGCGAGGATCGACCCAGTGGGAGAAGAAGGAACCAAGTATAGCACTGGGAATATAGAAAAGGTTGATGATAGTGTTCCAACCGAATGATTACGAAAGTGGAGCAGTCTTTAGAAGGATACTTGGCAGAATCGTGGATGAATAAATACGAATAAGTATAACCAGAACTGTAAATATATCAGTAAATAGGGTTTTCGCCTCGTCTTCAAAGTATACTTATATCGTACAAGAGCCAGATGAGAGAGACTACGAAAAGTCTCCACCAGTAATATTTAATAACTAGATTGTAGGGAATTCTTGTATTTTTCATACTCTCCGTGTTTTTCTGTTAAAAGGTTGAAAGATCATCGACCGAGTATATATACCTAGTATATTCTTCAGGTCCCTTCAATCTAAGTCGAAGGTAGAATAGAAGGAGAGGAGGAACAATGCCTAAGCCAAGCGAGATTCTCTATATGGTACGTAAATACTTCTCAGTGTAAATGACAACTAAGAGATACTGAACAAAATCACCAATGACGAAACCCAAATTGAATATAACGTTGGTGAAAAAGATAACCATTGGTTCCGTGTCCCGACTTTCAACTCCTAGATGCTTCTGAGCAGCCGACAGATCTAGTTGAGTATTCTCCATCGATTCCAACACCGACCAGGAATCGATATATAGTAAGGGCTGTGAATAAACCCTATATGCTTCTGTGATATTCATATGAGCCAGCCCCAAGAGCCGCAAAGACAATCAGAATAACTATCGAGAGGGTAAGATTGTTCGCTCTATCCTACTTATTACTGGTGTAACCGAAAACAAACATACTTGCAACGATATCGGCGAAAATAATAGTGGAAATATTCTTTTTCACTGTTGGTTTGGTGTAGATATCATTATAGATTGGAGGAGGTATTGTAGATATCGATCCTATGTAAAGCTCGGTTGGGTCTTAATTTAATAATTGTTAATATTGGCGCGACAGAAGAACAATATATATTATTAATGTAACTATCTGAGAATAATCCACTATCACAAGCCATTGCTAGCCATAATTTTTACCATCTTGTCTTTGGGATATCAGTAAGAGGGTTATTATTCTGCGAATCTGCCGAATCGCTTGGGGTGACGGCCAAACATTTTCCACGATGGTGGGGTTGTCGCACGATATGTAGCTAATAGCGGGGTAGATTGTCGAGGGGCAGTCGGGTGTAAGGTTGTGAGAAGTTCTCACAGCTGCGACAACCAGAATCGAGTTTGAACAGGAGGAAAGATATTGTTGGAAGCAATTAATTCGCAAGTATACGAAGAAGTGTGAAGTTTACTCTATATGTAGTAACTTATACAGGCAAAATGTAAAAAGACGGGCAAGATTTAATAGCTAAGTTATCTCCAAGCTAAATTAACCCTGCATATGCTGCCCACGCAATGACACCCTTGAACCATGCGAAAAAGGTCAAGCTTTTTTAAAGTGGAGAGTCTTCCATCCTCCACAGACCAATCCCCCTCGTCCGGATTGCGTATGCCTAAAAGACGATAAGAATACCTATCGGTCTGGCCGAATCGATACCGTAATTTCTGGGGCTGGGCTGGGCTGGAGTTGGAGTTTGATAAGATGAGACGGGAAGTCATTCATCATCGCACTTCGAGAATCCATGGTACTGTACGGCTTAAGTTAAGATATTAGAAGAACGAACATGGAAGATTTTCCCTGGTCGGATGAAATAAACTGAGTAGCGCAGAATCGGTACTGGTATCTGGAACGAAAAGTATGGTATGTCCATCGCTGCTTTGAGACACGAAGGTCCAGCACCAAGTTGTTTGAGTAGATAACCTGCTCGGCTCTGCAGCCTTGAAAATAAATCTTCCTACTACGTTCTCGGATTTTCGTCACTCGACTTTACAGACGGCTTTTGATTTTGTAATAGATTATTTCAAATATTCTCTACACTTTGGAGCAACGAAACATAAAATAGAGCTTTTTATCATGTAGATAGATATTCACTCTTGATTGATGCCCATTTGTGAGACCTACACTAGCGCGCAGCGAGGAAATCTACTGTACAAAAATCGCGTCCCCCAGATTTTACGGCGCGTCTTCCTGAATATAAACTAGAACTCTAATCCTCCATCTACATGTCAATCCAGACTTAAACCCAAACCAAGAATTTGTCAGAAACACACCCATCACCCACAATGTCCGTCCGCGAAGGCCTGCACTCACGCAACCAAAACCATCTCTCATCGCCCGCCCCTTCCCGCTCAACCCCCTCCTACCAACCAATCCCCTTCCCCGACTACACCCCGCCGTCATGTCCTCTCTCGATCACCGCACAGCATTCGCTCTCTTCGATCCGCAGCACGCGGAACATGGCGAACCTGAAGAAACACCTCGAGGCCGCGATCCAGAACGTGACGGACACGACGGTAGAGAACAACGACCGGCTGCAAGCGCGAGTGCAGGAGGTGGAGCAACTGGCGCGGAAGCGGAGTCGAGAGAAGGACGAGAGGAGTGAGGTGCTGGAGAGGAGATATACGGAGATGGAGAAATACGAGAGGCAGTTTGGGAAGAGGGTGGATGTGTTGACGCAGGAGGCGGAGAGGGCGATGAGGCAGTTGATTGATATGGGGGAGGAGGTGGAGATGCAGGAGGGGTTGTTGGAGGGGGTTGCGGGGAGGATTGCGATGGGGAGGAGAGAGGGTGGTGATGGGGAGGAGGATGAGGATGGGGATGGGGAGAGCAAGGTCGTGATTAGTGCGGTGGAGTTACTTTTTGAGGCGAAGGAGGATTATAAGAGGAGCTATGAGGGGCAGAGTATGACGAAGAGGCATGGGCTTTTCTGTCTATGTATTTGTTTTCTACGCTTTCGCTGTCACTTATCTTTCTAACAACACCCATCCCTCTTTTCCCTACCTACCATCACCCCCTCCACCCCAATACTAACCACTACCCAGATACGCCCAAAACAACTCTTACCGTACCTTCAAGCGCGTCGTACACGATGCCCAACACCCCGAAGCGGACGCCCCCGCGTTGGGCAAAGAATCGACGTGGTTCCCCCGCGAGCACGACGCAGGAGGAGGAGCAGCAGCAGCAGAATCCTCCGACGATTGCGATGAAAGTGTCAATATCTAGGCTATAGCGAGCCAGCTACCCACAAATAATATTCACCACTTCAAGTTGCTTCACTTTCACAAAAATACTTCAAATGCCTCACTAAAAGAACACTTAATTTGGGTTAAGCACCCGTATCTGGGGCCAACTTGTGTATGCCGTTCCAGCCCTTCTACTTCAATGCTCTCTCTCTCTTTCACTTCGCATCACACTTTATACTTTGTTAGTGTTCTTCTACATTGAAGTGATCCCATCATAAAATCCACTCGATTGCTTTCAGTCTTGCCTTCGCTGTGCTTCCCCTCTCTTCCATAACAACTAGCCAATCACCTCAACCCAAATTCACAAGTTCCTGGTTCTACTTTCCTTTTTTTTTCACCCCTCCTCTCCTTGGAACTTCTTGTATTCCAAAGTACGGTCTCTGTCATATCTCATCATCCACCTGCACCTCTTCACACAGGCTCCAGTATTTTTACCTTGGCTTCTTCTGACGCTTCCGAGAACAAGAGGTCCAAGTATTCTGCTTTATTTTCGTAGAAATTGACCATTTTATCCCTAAGGCGTAAGTAATTTACATAAAATCAGAGTGAAGGTTTCGGTTTTCTCTCGAATTTGGTTCAGTAACTTCGAGTAATGCTATGCTTGATCCATCCCAAAAGCCAAACAAAGATCTTATTTTCCCAAGAAAGGTTAAACTAGAGCCTTGATGAGGAGTCCCGAGAAAAACCACACCTCGTACACTATATGCGATGTGTTTGTAATTCGGATCAGTGGCTGCTAATATAAATGCCTTGTTAACCAGTTAGAGAAAGAGCGTATATAATTAAGATGTATCAATATACTTGTTTGATGATAAGACCGCCGAAACTATATCCAAGGAAGATAATAGGACGATTTCTCTCCTAATATGATAGGATTAAGTTACAAGTATGCAAAAGATATTTATATATCGGGATATCATACCTCAACTTTCTCACTGCTCTGGTCTAGGTCCTGAAGTAGGTTTTGTCCGAATTCTCTTAGAGATGTTTTTAAAAGTATTGTATTTCCAATATAAGGGATGATAATACGCAAAAACTCGAATATTCAATCCTTCATCTGGTAAAAAGTCTCGTAACCATATTCGATCTATATCGTCAGGCCCAATCCTTTTAGACCAAGCAGTATCAGGGCTAGAACCGAGACCATGGACAGCGACTTGGCTGTGCAGAATGTTAGACTAGCTTTATATGCTGTTTAAAGGTTATGAAATTCTTACTCAGCACGGATTTGGCGGTCGAGTAAGTTGGTGGCGCTTTTATCAGGCCAGAGCACTTTGATGTGCGGTGTATCTGTACGCGATTTGGTTAAGCCAAAAAATAACTTTAGCAATACCTGTATGGGAGAGAGAAAGAGCAGTAGAATTACTAAGATAGTGCACCCTGCTCTCTGAAGCCATGTTGCTTCCTGTGAGCAGGCTGCCTCGTAAAGAAAGAGAAAGCACAAGACTGGCGCTGACGAGATTAAAGAGAGAAACTTTTCAGGGAAAAGGACAAAGTAGCCAAAATAAAGACTTGATAAGATCCCGTTCTATTTACCACGGTAGGAGCATGTTGAGCTCAAGGAGGACCTTCAAACTGAACGTCTCCGGCTGCCTTCACACAGACGATCGAAACCATCAACAAACGAGCGGAAAGAGGAGGGACGATCCCGCAAACTAGAACGGGAACTGCAATGACATCGGTGACAGAAAAGGATTTGTGCCGCTGCACAATCGGACTGCTACAAGCGCGAAAGCTTTAGACTAAGCGAGCATTTCAAGTGTGAGCTTGATGTCGTACCGACCAGTGGATCCGCTAAGAGGCAAACCCTAACTGTGGTCTTTTCGTAGTATATTAAAGGACAGTATATTGGTAGATTATCAACGGTTCTGCTACTCAACATCTCTCTTACGAATTTGTATTCTCGCCCGCAACTACTTTGAAGGGACAGCGTAATCAATCGATATATTTTCACGTGATAGAACGACCTTGTACTGCGAGTCGCAATCGCTGAGAACGACAACCATCCCCTCCCGGAATACATCAAGCTGTTCCTTAGTTGAATGCAGTTTCTTCGACCAGCACTCCATCCAGACTATCACCGCAGTGCGTTCCTGTACGCTGTACATCGATAGACGGTTGGTTGCAGGCAATACAAGGCAGATGGGAGAATTGGCAATGTCACGCTCGACACAATCATGATTTGATCAGGGTCTGGTGGTTTGCGGCAGGGAGATATTGTTACTTTGATTGGAGGTCGCTGATATGGCACGGGACGCTCCTTATGAATGAGTCCCAACTACGCTGCTACTCAAGTCTTCACTTCATCCTCATTTCGGAGAAAATTCATCTGCACGTCGCATCTCCACTCCCTATACCCATCCGCGTGAAACAGATGTTTCCCAGCATGACGCATTTTCGTCAGGCGCCCATTCATCTCCGCGAGCACGTCCGTCACCACCGAGTCAAATTCGCCATAGTCATGGTTCTCCAACATCAAGGCCAACCTGTCCAACAAGATCTCTCTCTCCCACTTTCTCGCGGGGTGTGGGACGTCTTGAGACAGGCATGTGGATCCTGGCGCGACGTCAGGAAGTTTGTGTCGCTCGAACAAAGCGGCATAATTCGCAATCAGCCCCACGAGGCGAGCAGCTTTCTTTTCGGTACCGTCTCTCACCTCGCCATTCCCCTGCCTATCGGTCTCTATCTGCTGACCTAGGTTTCCGTTCTCACAAAGATACTGGTCAACTTCTTTCGACGCAACGGATAGGCGATCAAAGCAAGGTGATAGCTGTCTCACGATGCGTTCTCGTTCGCTCTTGAACGCACTCGGACTATCGAGGTCGTCTGCACATATGCAAGCATTCATCAGCCCGAAGTCTACCCAATCATATGTGCGGTGGAAAGCAGCATATTTGGGGTGGGAATGATGCTCGAGAGGGCGATACCGGTCCGTTTCCCAGGTCTGTTGTAGGCACTTTGGGTATGCGCAGTGTCTCAAAGCGTTGTCAAAATTTAAATCGCCTTCGGAGCCACCGGGTGATTGTGAGAACTTGAAAGCTACGTGTCTCTCAAAGGAAAAGACGAACTTCGCGAGGTAGTGGTACATTTCGAATAGCCTGTAGGTGGCATTAGGTAAATGATAGGTTGGTGGTAGTGGTGAAGGGGTTACATGTACCTTTCAACGGGCGAGTTCCCTTCGGCCAACTTCTTCAACATCCGTTGACAGGTCGGGCTAGGTCCGCCAGTTACTAATACCACCTTGCCATTTTCCAATGCCTCCATAATTCCTGCCCCCAATGGACAAGAAGCGGGCCGTATGCAGTTGTTGAATGTTAGCAAGCCGATATTCCTCAAGTTCGTTAGAGGCCGCAGAAGCTTCCACGGCTCCGTGACCTCGTGAAACGGTGGAATAGGGTGTGGGTTTTTATAGATGATGATGTTAACTTGGCGAGGACGAGAGTCACAGATGACTTGACAGAGTTGTCTGAACTGTGGAATGTCGAGATGGCAAAGGGGGTCAGGATCGAGGAAGATATTCCACGCGCGAACTTTTCGCACGGCCTCCCAATTTGTTGCGATGTTGGGGTCATTGCCGCAATTCGCATCGGCGATCGAGGGTCGAAGGACAGGAGCGAGGATGGTCGAGTGATGACGGTTAAACTGTGCAGCAAAAGTTTGCGAGTAGAGGACCCCAGAAGCCTCCTTGTAGATATGTCGACAGGTTTGCAGTATTCCAAGAGATAGGCCGTACTTGATCCAGGTTGGGCGCACTAGCTCATCAGGCGCTAATGTGCCTAGGATTGGATTGACCAGCAAGAGTTTGTAGATTTCTACACGTATCTCTGTAGGGAGATGGCGGATGAACGGGGAATTACTAGCGGTAGATATGGACGCAGATGGCGACGACATCTTGACTTTCAACGGCCGTGGTTTTTTTCGCGTGGAGGTGATGGGATGCTTTTATGGAGTTCAAGTGCGTTGGTTTTGATTACGGTTCGAATGGGTGAATGACGCGTACTCTGACCTTAATTCACTTTCACCCGCGTCTCAAAACCGCCTCGCGTACAAACGCGATACGGCACCTCAGTAAGAATGAACCCACCCCAATCGGCGAATGCTTCTCAACAGAGATTCGAGCGGCGACGATGATCTGAATTAAATTTTATATTTTAGAAATTAGTTCTCAAAAAGAAGTTTATTTTATATCTACAGTAATAGGCCCCAGAATCGGACTGCGGTGTCGTTGTCGTTGTTTGCCTGCAAAAAAATAAGGTATGATCCGAGCTTATTGCTCGGTAACGTTTACTTGGTCTCGAGGATAAATAATTGTAGTCCCTGTCGCTCCACGATCTAAATTCTAGTCACTCAAGTAGCATGGAAGGTTATTCCTGCTAGCTGATTGGTTGTTAAACAGTTAGTACGAGAACAGGGACTACAAATACTTTGGTACTCGGGGGAATAAAGGTTAAAATTATTCTCGTAGATTCTATCAACAAGGGTGCTTTTATCGAATCAGATCGTCAAAATCCTATAATTGTGGAGGATTTTAACAACAACCGGGGGTATATGTATTAACCTTTATTCCCCCGGGTACGAAGTACTTATCCCAAAATACCAAGTATGTCTTCGATGCGCCGACATGTACCCCGGCACACGCCTTCGCTTAGTCGTGGCACAACAAGAGAAACCCTTACCAAATTACAGTGAGAAGTATAAAAAGCGACTTTTTGGAGCTTTCTTATTTCTCATAATTCATTACCCAAAAATTCCTATATGTTTTTTTGAGAAAATGAGTAGCTGACAGCTTTCAGATATCAAATATCTTAATTTTCTAATTTTGTCGACTTCAAAGTACAGTTCTGGTGTGCCACCACTAAGTAAAGGCGTGTGCCCAGCATGCGATAGCGAAGAAAACCCCTACACCAAAAGACTTCCTCACCTAAATCTGGTCAACGTTACCAAACCTAAACCTTATACTCTGATTGATTCTTTCCAGCCAGCTTTATACAAGCAAGTATATATATAGTCTATATTCCTTTTCCCTTCTATTTTTAAATTCTTTTGATTCTTAATCGGATATATATCTCGATTTCTTAGTGAAAACTTATATAGGTATAATGTTTATATCGGTATCATTTTAATTATATATAATAAATTTTCATGGTTGTGACTTTTGGTGTATTTTAAGGGTGGAAAAAGAAGTTGTTGAATGAGTTAGTACACCCCACTGGTGAATGTTACCTAAATTACGAAGATGGTCGCAAAAAGTTCCGTTACTCGGCATTGAGTGTTTTTTTCTTCGAGACAAGTCTTCTTTAGGTGAGTATAGTATGTCTTCGTTTGTATTAGGAGATTATCGATTTAAACCAACACGAGAAGAAAAATTTACCAACCAATTAGATGAGGATATTGCTCCACTTCTAGCTCGTGGCACTGAGTAGCGAAGCTTGAAAATTATAATACGATACCTTGCAGATTACTCCCTATTATGTATACTAAATCATATAGGCTACACCGTCCCTTCCTAAGCTATACAAAGATAATACCCTGTCCCTGGTCTACGAAATAGCAAGCTGCTGAGAGGAAGCTTGCACGGTCATCAACCCAACATGATTTCCTTTACCGGGTTCAAAGTCTCTCACTGAGGAGCTATTTCTTCCATATATATACTTCAAAAACCCTCGATGATCCTTCTGCTGTAACTTGGTTTATTATGATAATAAAACTTTCTGGCAGTATGAGGGAAAAGCTATTTATTTAATGTTTGATATCTACAAGAATCTTTCGACGGAAGATAATTGAGTATCTCGTATAAAAACTATGGTACAAGAGGAGCCGATAGGAGGAGGCTTGTCTGGTGATAATACCCGGTAGATCTGTTCTTCTAATCCGCTTCTTGAATCTTCATTAATTTATAATTATCATTAGGAGCATCAAGATTCTCTTCCTCAGCTCGAAAATCAGCCCGAAGATGATACCCAGAATGGTGGCAACGATGAAATTGATGTAACAGTTCAGGAGAGAGCCACTTGGGAAATCGAATATGAACACTGCTATTACGAAATGGTCAACCCAGGCAAGAAGACTGCAACTCCTAGTTTTATCCGCGAATATACCATTCAGTCATGGGATTCACTGTAATTATGCACTTCTGTGGCGGTACAAACAGTGTAACCCAGAAGAAAATCAAAATTGCAACCAAAAGTATGGTACGGTTCGATAATGACGGAAAATCTGCTTTCCGATTCGTTACTGAGATTAGATAAAGAAAGAATAGGTTTTGGGTGGAAGATGCCATATTTATACCTCCCCTACAGCTACTTACGCGATTCGCGCCAATCACCAGTAGGACTCGCTCTGAAGGTATCCAATTCATCCTATGTCCAATTGCAATTTGATCTGGCTATTTTTAATCCCGCATTTACCTCGAATCCACATATACCTTCGATTTCTCTTGGAATTCCTGAACTCACCTTGCATAACATAGCAAATCGTCTATAATAGAGCCATCATCCCCCTTCCATTCGTTCCAACTTCCAACATGCAAACCGAAAGAAGTCATGACAATAAGAATGGTTGGCGCAAGTCCGCTTCCAGGCACATGTATCGCCTGTTGGGGTACGAGTTTACCCCTAGTGACACAGTATCCTGCTGTATTGTTCCATGGCTGCGGGGCAGCTATCTCATTGTCATCCTTGCACGCTTGTTGTCATTCTTGCTGGCTTTTTATCGTTATCTTGCTGGGTTTTCGCTGTATATCTACACTTAATCTCGTGCTCAAGGAAAATTCTACAGCAGGGTCTCGAATATACTCCATCTCTCACCTTTTATAATACTTTATAAACCTATAGAGTCTATTGCTATAGTCTTCGTAAACCTTATCGATTCTTTATTTTGTTTAATAGTAGTAGGGTAGATTTCCACTTACCCTACTGCTTGCTCCAAACAAATATGGTCAAATTGGTCAATCTGGTCAATTTGGTCAATTTGGTCACTTGGGTCGTCTTGATCATATTCGTCAAGTTCATCAAATAACAAAGAATATATATTACTACGTTTTGTATATATAGTGGATATGAATCAATATAGTTATTCATCTTACTAAAGCTTATAAGTTCGTATATTGTTCTTGGAGGGCCAGAGTCTTGTTTAGCAATCAAGATTAGATATGAATAAGTAACTATCTTAGCTACTGCATAGTTTATAGAAACCATAAATTTCAGTGCTATGTTAGTTTTATAACACAATATGTTTATCATTATTTCGGTACTCTTCGCAAGAGAAGCGAAGTATTAAGCAAAAGTGGAAGAACTAAAAAGATCAAATTCGTCAAGGAGTAGTACTAGTAAGGCATACAAACGGGCAATCCAGATCGTGTAGAAGCACCAACCTTACAGCTTCTTCCGGTATCGTTAACAGTAGTGAATTTCAAGTGATACTTATATATAAGTACCAAGTTCAGCCAGATTTATATACTTAGAACTATAGCTCATTGTAAGAAGTTATAGCTAGAAGCAGCCTCTGCTGATATAGTACTAAGCGAAAATCCACAAAATCGTGTTTTTACGCATTCATCACCACTTGCACCTCTTTTTAGTCAACCAACCATCCCAGCGCCACGTCGAATACTAGGAGTCCTTGATGGTAATATTAAAAAGCGGAGAGAGTTAACTCCTAAAAAGAGAGGGGAGATTGTTGGGGCGCATCTTTGTGGTGTTGTAGCCACTAAGGTCGCTTGGGTCCTGTGAGACGACCGTACGGAAGAGATTCACCTGGGAATGCCCTCATTTCCGCTTGTCCGACTTATTTATGAATGTACAGAAGGGCTCAAATTACATGTATTACACCTCTTAAACGGACCGATAAATGGTCTATAAAAGGTCCTTAAGACCTCGTAGTTAGCCAAGAATAATCATCACTTCTTACATCTTACAGGTCCTAAAGGTTCCAATCACCACCGTTTATAATACGGAAAAGGCTGACCCATTGCGTATCGAAGGAGCAACTAGACTTCGAACCGGCCGGCCAATCGAGTATTCGGATCGAGACGTTCGTGCCCCTGTAAGATATGTACGCTATAATCCGAAGGAGACCTATGCACAGGCCTGTCAAGGGCTAGGTTGAAGAAAAAGACAACAAAACCATCCAGTGTATGCTTAAGGCCTTCCGGGATTGCGAATTGGCGGTGTATACGGCGTTTATACCTCACAGAGAAAACGGCACGTTTTAGTTATAACTGGTGCAGAGCTAGAAGGTATTGGACGTTCGACGACTTTGCGAAGCATATGTGGAGTAACGAGTGCTCAGCAGAGCGGGGTAAATGCGGAGCAAGAGAATGGGTATTCTGTACTGCAGCGGAACGACTATTCCCAGCGAATATTACAACCTATAATAAGTCGAAGGATGTATCGATGGTGGTATAGGCATGCTTTTTGTGGAATGATGGGGCTATTCACGAATCTGATCTCTATATAATAGACCGGGATTTCGCATCGAAGAAGAATGGGCACTCTGTCAACTCTTACCTCGAAGTGCTCAACTATAATATTGAAGGTTGCTGGGAGCCTAGGCTGGTTTTTATGCAGGACAATGCACCTATCCATAATGCCTATAAGGTACGCTGGTGGTTTGCAGATCTAGCCATACCAGTCCTTGAATGGCCACCTTACTTCCCGGATATGAACCCGATTGAGCATATATAGTGACACCTCAAGAATTGAGTTCTAAAATTACACCCTGAGCTCAAGTCTCTGGGATCTGAGGAAATTGCCCTTGAAACACTAGAACAAGCATTAGTTGAAGCTTGGGAGCGTATTCCAGATACAATTTTTGAGTTATGTTTAGGGGATATGGAATCGAGGCATGACGCAGTAATTGAGGCGAAAGAATGGCACACCAAGTACTAGGCTGTACCAGATTTTTCAATTAGAATTTAATTATAAGATCACACCTAATCCTCGAGTTGAATCAAAAATATTTGTGTGGTTGATTTTTAATCAAAGAGAGAAGTAGGTGGTTGAAAAATCGAAATTCCTGATTCCTAAACTTAATCCTTGATACTGTACTAGCAATACCCGGAGCTATGAATCCCTGAAATGAAATAAAACAGTTGCGTCCAGATAACAACACTAACCGGGCTTATAACTGTCACAGTTAGATCAAGAAGATGAATTGACTCATCTCAGAGCTCTTAACAGTGGTCCCAGGAGCTTTATATATACATGAAATGCTGGAATCTAGAATAATCTTTTTAAAGGAAATCCATCAAAGAATAGAGCTTCGGTCCTGCCTGATTGAGCTCCCTGAGCTTCCGCATATAGAGTACAGTTCACCACTATATATATCTCCATTTCTCGTAATAATTTTAGTTTAGAGAAATTAAAAAGTGATAGTTATGCCAATGAACATTCTTTTTCGATATCGTTGGGTTCCTTCAACACATACTACATAATTGTTCGCAGATACTATTATATAATATATTGATATTCTGGTCTTCTGGCCTTATTCTCAGAATACCATATGTAAAGAATATTATTATTACCAGTATACCAAAATTGATAGTACCGCCTTTAATCATCCCTAATGTCCGTGGAACTTGTATTTGATGATATCAAAAACAGAAGGAGTATCCGGATGTACTGGTTCAACGGAGTACAAAATGTCGAATATACGAATTTCTATTATAGATTTGTGTTATAAGTTACATGGTGCACAAAAAGCCATATAGCGACTAGTAATATCAAACAATAATTGATATATCGATACTCCTTCATCGGATGCCCAACATTTTATTAGAGTCGTTGACATTTTTGGAGATTACAACATGGGTATTCGATTTCACCAGGATGAAAACGTATAGAATGATGCGATAGGTGTGCTTGGTTCATACAAGTGAAAATGATTTTAGGTGTATAGGTCACTGTAACTGTAATGATCTCATCATATAATCCAGTACTCACAATTATAAAATTTTCATGAATAAAAAGATCAAAGAAATTTCCTGAAATAGTTTCATACACAATTAGAGAAAGACTCCGACTTTATACAAGGCTAGGCAAGGTGAACGTACCAAAGGATAGAAAAGGGCAGAATGAGTAGACTCGAGAACTAGAGACCTCGACCAGGGAGTGGATTCAAAGGGGAATCGAAAGAGGGAGGTTCACTAAGCGTGGTATAGACGGTGGATGGCGAGTACTCTTCCCCGTCCAGACTGGGATCAAGTTAAAAAGCCACTAGACCTAGCAGTACTCAAACTACATGTACAACTCAAAAAGGCGGAGAGTGCAATCCTCATACAGATGAGGACAGGCCGTATAGGTCTCGCCCACTTCCTAAGTACTGCAAAAGTCCCGGACTTCCCAACAAAACAATATGAATGCGGGCAGGGATGGGAAACCCCAAGATATGTTCTATTTTATTGTACTTTCGAGGACATAAGAAGAGCTCCTTAGGAGAAGACCAAGATTTCGTACGATTACTGGACACCGCGTAGGGGGCGCTAGTAGCTAGCAAGTGGATGATACAGCCAGGACGACTTCGACAATTTCAGGTGGCTAATTCCCTTCGGTACGAATCCACAAATTGAAATTCGGTGAGCACAGACAGGCAGCAGATAAATTTAGAGAAGCAGTGAGTATTGTAGAAGGTTTTTAGTCCAAATGAAAGCTAGATTTTCCTTCATACGACTATAGAAGTACTATACAGTATAGCCCTAGCTAGTTTAGATAGTGTAAGATATGGACAGACATACACGCCCTGCCTGACACCAATCCACTCCGCAGGAACACTCTTCCCGGATGCGGAAATTCAGGAAACAACACCGCTCGCCTCTCTATCAGGTGGCGGAAAAACTCAAAGGTATTGCGATGGAGGAAATGGCTCCTCGTCGAACAATTGTGTAAGATTTAAGAAGTGATAATTATTGATGGCTAACTACGAGGTCTTAAGGACCTTTATAGACCATTTATAGGTCCGTTTGGGAGACGTAGTACATGTAAATTTAGCCCTTCTGTACATTCTTAAATTAGTCGGACGGGCGGAAATGAGGGCATTCCCAAGTGAATCCCTTCCGTACGGTCGTCTCACAAATTGGCATTTCAACCCGTCGTGCCGGGGTGCTTGCAATATGGGGATGGGGGGAGTTACTTACGTGTGGAAACGCTAAATCATTCAACTCCGCGGTTGTGCTTTTCAACCCGTGAAGGGCTTGAATGCTTTGAACAATCCGTTCTCGGTCGGCGTTAACGGTCTGATGCTTCTCTTTGTTCGTCAAGTGGGCCTCGACGTGGCGGGGCAATAAACTTTACAGCATGCTTGCATACGGAACATACCACGACCCCTTGGGCTGGGAAATGGACAAACGGCTCCATGATGTGGAGATATCTTAAATGGACAAAACTCGAACTTCAAATGGTGGAAATTTTCACGTTTCACTTACTTACTACCTTACATGTGTCCTACCGGTAATGATGGGCGATCGTCTCCACTTGGATGCTTTGATGCCTTGATACCCACTTTATGCTTGGGATGAACATTTGGGTGGACTTGGTCTGTGCATGGGCGGATGTGGCCTGTGCATTGGCTTCCCCCATCAAAAATCGACGACGATGGCTGTTTTTATACATAACTCGCGATCGAACTGGATTCTGGGGGTACACTCAACGGGGCTGGGATCGCATATATTGACTTTAATTCATACTCGAATTTGAGCTTCATCTGAGCGGATTCGAACCTAACCCTAATAAATGGGCTTGACCTAAATGGACTTGACCTAAATGGACTTGACCTAAATGGACTTGACCTAAATGGACTTGACCTAAATGGACTTGACCTAAATGGACTTGACCCTCTCGGCAAATCCACGCTAATGGCTTGTATGGGGGAAATCCACATCAGCATCGAGGAGTAGGATAGGATAGGATAGGAGATCTTGATGTTGGTGCGCTTCGACGTTGAGTTTCTTGCTGGACTGCGGAATAGGGTTCGCGTTCTGGATCAATGATGTTCCGCTGCTCAATCTTTCTTTGAGTCCAGTGAGAGAACCTGCTCGGTTCGTGTGTTAAGTCCCATGCTCTAGAATCGGACATGTTCTCGCAGAAATCTGAAATCCAAAGTAGAGGGACTAGACCAAATCCTTTGTTACTATAGCTGAGGTTAGGGTCAAAAGTCTCGAAACTGTGACGGTCTCCTCTTGAAGATAAAGCGTGCTTCTGCTGTTACTGCGGTATCGATATCGAACTCTATATCCATGGTTAGGTACTCGGATCAAGGGGAAAGTAACTATGAAGCTTAACGGCCACTAGGCCGGTGCTTGACATGATATTATCAACCTCATCCCATGTCTGATTAAAAAAAGTAACATCTGGGGGAAGTGGAGTTTTCAGGGAGAGGTGGGAGGAGGTGGAACTGACAAAAAACAAAAGCAAACATACAACAGTGGGGATTCGCTGGTGGTCACCCACCCAACTACTAATCCATCGATTCAAGGCTTGTGTATGGCAGAGCGGACGGGATGCCCAATTTTCCTTGATACGGAAAACCGTTTTTATTCGGCAAGGTTTAGCGCTTGTATAAGCGTGATAACTGTGAATCCCGTGCTCGAAACCGTCTCCCATCATGTCAAGTTATGAGTTAGGCACGGAGATACTGCGATATAATCAAGCTCTATATATCAGAAGATACTAGAATCAAGGTGGTAAACAGAAATTTTATATAATGACAAACCTCCCCCAACCTCTCTGTTATAGAGAGGGAAAAATAAAAGAGTATTAGATTAAAGATAGAAGTAGAGTAGTATTTGATAGTTATACTCAAACTCATTTTGACCTACAAAATACGATTTTTATACTCGAGTCTAAGAAAGAAAATACCGCCTGATGAACACCCTATAACTATAATTTCCTTGTAAACAGATATAGTAAACGGTCGATAATCAGGAGGTAGCCAAAGAATATTCGATATTTCTCTACCTGCTCTCTCAACTATCCAATTATTCGATATAAAGTATGAATCAAAGGCAGAAGATGCTTTCAAAAAATGACCCTTGTATATTTGCTGTAGCTCGCCTGTCGCTATATCCCAGAGCTGGATCGTTCGATCGTGAGAGCCCGAAGCAACTATCTTGCCATCGGGTGAGAAGGCTACTGAGTAAACCCAATCCGAATGACCCTCGAGTGTTTGCTGCAGCTCGCCTGTCGTTGTATCCCAGAGCCGTATCGTTTGATCGTGAGAGCCCGAAGCAACTATCTTGCCATCGGGCGAAAAGGCTACTGACCTAACCCAACCCGAATGACCCTCGAGTGTTTGCAGAGCGGCACTCCAATTTGATCGTGTCGTCGATATTTTAGAAATCCAATAAGGAATAGACTTTGGAAATGCTTTTCGAACAATACTCTCCTCCGGGGCAAAGAACAGCGCTGAACAATATATTTGAAGAGGTGCTTGTTCAATTCCTGTTCGATTATGAAGAACAAATCGTTTAGCATCATAAATAAGAGTGTAGAGTTCAAGATCCTTATTAGCCTTAATTATCTATTAGTCGAATTCCTTGTGAAAATAATAAGAAATAATATTGACATATAGGAATATAAGATTCTAAAGACTGTATTGCAATAATGATCTCTGAAATGTTCCTCATCAAGCTTGTAACTTCCAACCAATGCAACAAATGCTCTTTTAGGAATTTAAAGACGACCTTGTTGTTTTGAACATGTTTTCCGTTTTGTTCAGGATTTCCATCTCTTAAATGATCAACCCAGTAGATAGAAGAATATCGTATATATCTCAGTGGATCGGGATTGGGCTGCTCGATCTGGTCAATAGTGATACCGGGATAGCACAAGTCGTATATATCGCGTTTGAGCGTTTTGCTAATAACTGTTATCGAATTTTGAAATATCGTTTCAGCTGCCTTTTGAGAGAGGAAGTCCTTTGCTGACTGATGAATAAAGAATATTCTTTGATCGCGAACAACCAGAAAGGAGCCACAGTGTTGTATCACTTTTTCCAGCGGAATCTCGTCATCTAGATCGATTAGAAACTTCAGCTCATCCAGAGTAACAGGTCGAAATATTACTGTTATCATAGCCAGAATCTGAATGCATAGCTCGGCCATGTATTTTTTATGTTGGATTTGCGTTAGCATGCGCGCGTATAATAAATCCAGGCCTAGTGGGTAATAATCTTGTAGCTTTGAAATCACAAACAGTTCAACTTCTCCAAGTTCTTGACAGACCAAAGCCACCCAAAGGAATGTCCTATTTGCATTCTCTAGAAGATAGGATTCGACTGCCTTCTTATTTTTCTTGACCTCTTCCTTTCTCTTCGCGAGCTTGTCCACTTTATCTCGCACATACCAGTCAACAGCAGCTGACACTGACTGAGCATTCAATTCGAGACTAAGCGGCATTCCCTGCTCAATCAGTTATAGTTCCTCTTCAATTTGAGGCCAGTTGCGACTAGAGACAAGCCACTTAACCCGAGGGAATTTGGATACACTCAAAACAATCAGACGAAGTAACTTGGGCAGATCTTCTTTACACTCATCAAGCACATCAATGATCAAGATTGTTGGCTTCAAACTCTGATCATCCAAGATGTCCCTCAGAATTCCAGAGAGCGCTACCCAGGTATTGACATCCTTGAAAAGCTGTTCACCTTGTATCTTGTATCTATTTTCTAAATGTCGAAGAAGTTCAGGTTGCTGATTGATAAGCATATAGATGAGACCACGTAGAACTGCCACAGAACTATTGATACGTGCATCTGTACCTTGACAGAAGAAATAAGCCAAGACATATTCATTCAGCCTCTGCAGTTCATTTATTATTCCGCAAAGCAACATTGTCTTGCCCTTGCCCGGATCCCCTTTGATCCACAATAGGCGATTGTCATCGTTACAGTACCATTTTTGAAAGTCAGCATTCTCCAAGATCCAGTTGTACGCGCCTATAAGCAGTCCTCCTTTAGTCTCTTCGATACGTTGCTTATCTAGTCGTGGGTCGGTGGTTTGTAGGTCACGTAGGCAACTGTTGTCCGAGGTGTGAGTATTGATATTAATCGACCCCCTTCCAGAATTAAAGTTTACCGCATTAAGTTGGGACCCGCCTATATTTGTAAGATTGCCTTTCAGGTCATTCTGTGTGCCGGATAGATACCGAATTTCGTGTTCGTGGTGTTGTGAATTGAAAGTAGTGGTATTCACAACGGAAGGATCATTGTGGAAGGAGATATTCTAATAAGTATTAATTAGTATCATATATCAGAATAGAGTATAGAACTTGCTGTGCTCAAACTCAGATTGCGAGTAGTTTGCCTAAGCACACCTAGAATAGCACGATATTGTGGATCCGTTCTATCACTACATCTTGCTATTTCTATATGGTTTGCATCGATGCTCTCGACTATTTCAAGTATTGATGGTAAGTCAAGTTTTGAGGAGAAGTCATCGACTATCTATTATATATTATCTAGTCAATATATAGATAAAAAGAGACAGAATCTTTTGACCACTTACCTTATTATGCAGTCCCTTTATACCTGATATTGCTCGTGCCTCTTGAAATGAGTGGATCTTAATGCTATACTTGTGCACAATTGTTTTAAATTCTTCATGAACATTATCGAGGACCTCACTGTTCACCTCCAATGTTTTAAGAATCTTCTTGTTCGAGTCTTGTAAGGCTAGTCGAGCAAGGTTTAACACGATTTCGCCCCATCCTGTAGATGTACTCCCTCGATGCGGTGTTCCGAGAAAGACAATCGATTTGGTTCGTATACAAACTGGTTGAGATCTGTGCATCGCCTTTGATTTGATAGTTAGCATTTATAATTATTACTAATTGCAAATTGAAACTTACATCCTTTACGATGATACCACCTAAACTGTGTGCTACAAACACAAAGGGATCCTGAAATCATTGTTAATACTTTTTCATGTCTTGTATAGAAACAATAGTATAGTTTACCTCATTGTCAATCTCCCTCTCAGCCTTCACTGCGAGATCTCTGCCATGCTGTGACACACTGTTCTGATTGTTGGACTGGAACAGACCCCCAATCACATCTGCATTGTATCCATATGTCCATACTCTCGCTTCAGGTATATCTTCAATAAGATAATCTTGAGGCCAGAATACTACATGTGCTTCAGACGTATCTTGATCAGCAGTTGACGATCCAGAAGGCTTAGGCTTGAAGAGAGATTTGAAACGTTTTTGTTTGCTCGAAGCTTTAACATCTGAGTCCCTGTGTATACTAGGCACTTTTCGGCTGGATTCCCATGTATGTCGTGGGTGTCCTCTAAGACCATGTACGAGAATGATGCTCATAAAAGTTAAATAACGTAGAATAATTATATTGCAGAAGCAAGTTAGAAGTCAGGTCCTTACTTGATGTGACATCTTTCATCGCTAGCATTATTGCCATGTAAGAGTCGAGTAAAGCCATGCCGGTGCACGTCCATCGTTCGCAGTTCGACCTATGTGGATTTTGTGTGGAGCTAATTAAACCTTTAATGGGTTGAAATCACTCAGTAAAGCTTCAAGTCAAGGCTCCCGAGGTCCACTTGGTGTTATCTCTAAACATCCCATTGCAGCAGCCTTAATGCAACCATGCAGACTTACATAAGGCAGAAGATCCAGCCACAGTGAACTCTCTGAATATAATCAAACTGTTGAAAAGGTGATGCTCCTGTAGGTGTCATAAGCCCAGGGTTAGGAAGTTAGGGGTAACAGGAGCTATATTGAGGTTGACTAGCAAAACTAGAACTAACTATTGACACGTCGAAGAATTACCCCGCAAAGCGGGCTAGGCTCTGTGCAGCCTAGTACTCAACACGTGATGGCCAACCATAAGGGCTGACCATATATTCCAACACAAACATCAATTCAAGTAGGAATTCAACTTGCCGGCTGTTATCCATGATTGTTTAGAGGTCTATCGAATTTCCTGAGTCCGAATCCGAGACCGTTGAAAGATTACGGGTTCAGGGCTGAGCTCAATTAAGGTAGACTTTTTTGGACAGTTATCGGAATTTCGTTCTCGATAAGGTAAAACCAGCACCGGAATAAGTTAATCCGAATATGGAAAACTGGTGAGTGTTGTTGTACTGGATTTGGGAAACTGTTCTAGGGAAGGCGGAGATTTCAACAGAGCATAGAGATAGCCCAATTCTCCGTATTCCAGTATAATATCAGCCGAAAGTACGATTTCCGATATTAGCTATTTCTTATACGGATAATAGATAGCTGGCAGGAGTTCCTCCTGCACAGGCCTCTCAACCGGACCGGCGAAACATTGATCCGTGCGTTTTTTGTCCAAGACTTTTCCAAGACTCTTATGTAATAATCCCTGTTCTAGGTAGAAAAGCGAAAAACCGTACCCTTCGTAAAACCCTCTAACCTTACGGTTGAGAGGTAAATTCCAACATAAGGCCATGTTAGTACCAACAACTTAGTGCCTAGCAGATATACCTCTAAGTAAAATTGAGCTCGCCAAGAAAACTATATCTGCCTCCAATTCCCAGAGAAAGCTTCCTTAATCCAGCATCTAAAATTTTTTATTCGAAAGCAAGAGAAGTCGGAACCTTAGGTATACACAGTATGTTTGAATGACTATATATCAGTTACAGTTAACAACATTGTTTTATAGCGAGAGAAAATATCAATATTGGAACTCATACTTACTCTGATGGTGAACAAGAGCAACTGGCAGACGATGTTGACTAGGATGTCTATACAGATGTGGTTACAGCTTCAAATAGTAAATGGTACTTGGAGATTGATTGAGCTCACTACAACAGTAACGTTTGAAATCCATAAAGTTATTCGGAAGAAACTTTCACCTAAAATCACTACTCTTCATTTTGATCTTCATCTATGGCTTATTTTGCATACAATACGCCAACTCTCGTACCATCGCCCATTTTTCCTTGTTCGCTGTGCCAGAAGTGGTACTACGCAGCGTAAGTCGAGGCCCCTTTAGCCTCACAAGAGTGTTCAGCGGTAACTTTTTCGTCCTCATAATTCTGATGATCCACAATGATGCTCTTTGGCGCTTTTTGTTCTTCAATTTAGGAGTTTTTGCGCCTGACTTGAGTAATAGTTTCACTCTTTGAAGACTTCCGTTCGCAGCGGCACACGACAAGGGCGTCCAACCGCATGTATTTTCCAGGTCAGCATTTGCTTCGCCCCTGAGCAAGCTCTTTACCACATCCGCATGTCCCGATGCAGCAGCCCATAACAATGGCGTCCGACCCTAAGCATCTCTCAAATCAACCTTAGCCTTCGTTGTTTTGAGCAATATTTCGATTAATTCTAAATGGCCATATTCAGCAGCCCATGATAATGCTGTTCGGTCATCAACATCTCTCAGATCAACCTGAACTTTTTCTGTTTCGAGTAATGCTTCCACTGCTTCCAAGCTTCCACATATAGCAGCATGTAACAAGGGCGTTCGCCCATATTTATCTCTTGAATCAACCTCAACTCTGCCTGTCTCTAGTAGCAACTGCACTATTGCTGGCCGGTTAAATTTTGCAGCCCAGGACAGTGGTGTTCGGCCATTGACATCTCTTGAATCAACCTCAGCTCTGCCTGTTTTGAGTAAAATGTCCACTGCCACAGCATTCTTGCATTTCGCAGGCCACGATAGTGGTGTGCGGTTGTTGTTGTCCTTAGAATTAGGATCAGCCTGGTATGTTTGAAGGAGTGTTTTGACAGCGGCTGTATTTGCATGTCCAGCAGCATACGATAGAAGCGTCCGACCAGCATTATCTCTCGAATCGAAATTGACTTTTCCTGTCTGAAGTAATAGCTCTACTGCTGCTTCGTCTCCCTTCTCACATACTATTTGAAGTGCACTACCCTTCAAACCACTTTGCGCATCTATATCAGCACCTTTTTCCAGCAATAGCTTAACCATTGCTTCGTCTCCCCTGAAACATGCTGCTTGAAATTCACTACCAAAATAACCACCATGCACATTTATATCAGCACCTTTTTCCAGCAATAGCCTTACTACTGCTTCGTGTCCCTTGACACATGCTGCTTGAAGTACAGTATTATGAAAATCATCTTGCGTATCTATATCAGCACCTTTGTTCAGCAATAGCTCAACCATTGCTTCATGGTTTCCTTCTACGGCCCACATCAAACCTGTCGCGCCTGTATTATCCTTAGTATCAATTTCCATATTTTCGATTGGTAAAGCCACCATTAAGTTATTTAGCCCAAGCCGTGCGATGAAGAGGATTAGATTTTTCCAGCTTGGTTTTTTCTGGTATGGACCTATTCGAGAATAATCATCCCGATAGAATGGAAACCACAATTGAAAAAAGAAAAATCCACAGTACGCAAATCGAGGCACATTTTTACCAGGAGACTACCATCAATTGGTCCAACTTCCCGAAGGTGCTCATACCACATTCTGGCTGAGTAGTCTAGGAACCTGCTTCTTTCAGGACATCGGGAAACGTATTGTTGCAATAAAATTAGCATAGATCCATCTGGGCCTATTTCTTCCCATAGATGTAGGTTGAAATAGGTTTCCATAGATTTTTCTTCTGGCGACAATAGTTGTTTGAAGTTGTCGAACAACAAATATGATAAACAACATTTCGCCAATATAAGGTTTGAGGTTTCTGGTGCTAGTGATCCCTTCCATGACATAGGAGTTAAGTTATTTGTGTGGGAATGGTTGACAAGAAATTCCTCCAGAGAGAGCCTTCTGGAAATACCCGTTAAATCTGTTTACCACGAACCACTGTTGGATCTGTGCCCTCGTGGTAAGATCACTCTTAGCTCTATGCGTCTATGGTTCATTTACGCCGTAATTCCAGTATGCCTATAGCTAGTAAGATCACCATATGCTCTGTGCACTCATCTAATTTTAAAGTCGGAAGGGAATGTGTTGACACGCAGAACGCGATACAAACGCGTTATGTACTCCGTGTTCTTTAAGATACCTGTTAATTTCTGCTTGGTTTAGCTCTCCTCTGTCTTCCTAGATTATCATAATGAAAATTAGACAATTTTAAAGAATTACAGTCACAATGTCTCCCTTATCTTCTACACAGCTTCCTCTACATTGCCCGATTATCAAATATGCATATGCTGGCCATCGCATACTATACTGTAAAAGCTGCAGCTCGATCGTGTTTCCAGCAACCCTACGGCGACATTTAGGTGATATGCACTCTAGCCTCTCGGTCAAGGTCCGACAGCAGATTGCTAGTTTCTATGAAGCCGACGTCGATGACCGTGTCTCCAAGGATACCCATGCGGCTTTACCTCTCCCGCAAGATGATTTACCTCCCTTTGCCCTTTCTCCCCACATACAGCGGGTTCGCTTGTGGCTATGTAGACAGTTGTCGGTTCTTAACTAGGAGCTATAAGATGATCCGGTGCCACTTGAATGAAGAGCATGGAATATATCGAGCCGATTGTCCGTCTCATATCCGCCACGTTCACCTCCAGAGCTGGTATTCAGCGACACGCGCTCAGTACTGGACCGTGCGAAGCCAAGAGGGAGAGGAGGAGGCAGTACGGAAGGAATGGTTTGACAAAAAAAAGAGGCACAGCCAGAAGAGAAAGGGTTTGAGAAACACTAACGTAGGCCAGGCTAATGAGCTCCTAACTCTGCAGTCCCTTCACCAGCAAGAGCAGACGCACCTTATGTAGACCGCATACAATCCTAACCTAACCTAACCTATCCATTATTGTTGAATAGATTCATTTAGAACCCCACACAATGATTTAGCGTGGATTTGTCGAGGCTATAAGATTCATTCATTAGGGTTATGTCTATATCCGCTCCAATGTCGCTCGGATCCGGCTCAAATTCGAGTATAAGTTGGGTCCGATATATGCGACATCTACCCCGTTGAGTATTCCCCCCGAGCCCCATTAGAAGGTAAGTTGTACCAGGAGATCATTATTGTCGTCGATTTTTGATGGGGTAAGCCCATGCACAGACCACATACGCCCGTACGGGGGTTCCGTCCCCCAATGCATAGGCCAAGTCAGTAGATGCACAGACCAGGTCCGTAGATATATCGGCCCAGTCAGCAGAGGTAAGGATAATATTAGTATAAAAGTATAAATTGGAAATTCCATCCAGACATTACACGTATAGGGCAGAGCATGGGTACCGAACACGTAAAGATAGGTCGATGTAAAAAAGGAAGGAAAAAGAAGAAAAGAAGGTTTGTTTTTGAAAGAAGAATTGAAAGAGGTGATCCTTAGCTATGCGCAGTCATGCGTCTGTTGGAGATCAAAATCCCTGGAGAATTCATCCTGGTTCAAGTGCCGACCCATAACATTGTCGTTTGCGAAGTCAAGCTTCCCTTGAAGGTGCTATTTTCAAGTCGATACCTTGCGGCTGAGACAGAGACCTTAAGACAACTATACCATAATAACTCAAGCGCAGTACTCCGCGTTACTAAGCAATGTATAACTAATCATTATTGGCTAGTAACCAAGCTCAATCTTCACAAAAGTAACGTTACCCTACACAATAGCTACATGTGTCTGTTCGGCACTATAGCAAGACTCGGGACAGCCCCACAATCGACTTGTCTGAACAAAGCTCAAATTGAAGTTCAGTATGAAAGACTTGCTGCCTGCACAATTGTACTGAGGCATCTTCCAGGCGCATCGCGAAGCGCTGCATTTCAACGTCAGTTTCTCTAAGCAACTCTTGATACTCTAGAACTTTCTTATTCTAGTAGAATAAATTCCAAGATTTCTCTGCTCTTGCTGAAGCGACAACAGACCGAACGAAAGCACCTATCAAAAGCTTACACTGATTGCACTACGACAGTATTCTCTGCGATGTCGCCTCAATTGAGCCCAGAAAGTTACACGGTCGGATGGATCTGCCCTTTGGAGGTAGAACAGATTGCTGCATTAGAGATGCTGGACGAGGAGCATGAACGTCTACCACAGTCTCCTACTGACCACAATGTGTACAACCTCGGCAGTATCGCGGGCCATAATGTTGTTATCGCGGGGCTCCATCAACCGGGCAATAACCCCGCGGCTACGGTAGTCACTCAAATGAGGATAACATTTCCGAACCTTAGATTTGGTCTCTTGGTGGGTATCGGCGGCGGCGTACCAGTAAAAACCGACAATGGAATGATTCGACTTGGCGATATCGTAGTTAGCAAACCTGCCGGTGGGCATTCGGGCGCGGTACAATACGACCACGGAAAAGCCAAACTCGGTCACTTTGAGCGTACAGGTGCTCTTGCGCCACCACCGGCAGTGCTTCTCAATGCAGCGCAAGATCTAGCGGCGAGGCGAGCTCGATCTCGCACGGATCCAATCGGAGAGAATATCAAGAGAATTGATACAAGCATTCGAGGACTGCGAAGGTATAAATCCCCAGGTATTACCCAGGATTATCTATTCGAGAGAGACTATATACACCGGGAGACTGGAGTATCTTGCGACAAATGTGGGTGTGACCCTTTGCACCGGGTTCAGCGAGCTACCGATGACGATGACGATGACGATGAATTATACGTGGTAGTTCATAGGGGAATAGTCGCATCTGGGGAGCTGGTAATCAAGGATGCTATACTGAGGGACAATATTGCTGAGGAGTACGGTATGCTGTGCTTTGAGATGGAGGCAGCAGGAGCCTTGGCCGACTTTCCTTGCCTTGTGATCCGTGGAATTTCAGACTACTGTGACTCGCACAAGAATGATCAATGGCATGGATATTCTGCAGCAGCTGCTGCTGCATATGCAAGGCAGCTCTTCTTCCATATGCCAATCGATGAAGTAAAGCGGTGTGTGTTAGTGTCAGATAGTTAGTTCAATGTACAGCTTAGCTAATTTATACGTAGGTATATATCTTCGGTTACAGAAGATAAAATTAATCAAATAGACCAACGGCAAGATGATCAACATCGTCAGAATATCGTTGACTGGCTTACACCGTTTAACTATGGTTCTCAGCAGAGCGACTATATTCAGAGGCGACAAGCAGGTACCGGCCAATGGCTGCTAGACTCGGAGGAGTTTGGGAAGTGGTTAGGCACTAAAAAACAGACGTTATTCTGTCCAGGCATTCCCGGTGCAGGGAAGACAATTCTGGCGTCTATCGTTGTCGAAGATCTTAATAGGAAATCTCAAAGTAACAGTGGATTTAGTGTCGCATACCTATATTGCAACTTCAACCGGAAACATGAACAGAAGGCCGAAGATCTACTTCTGAGTCTCCTAAAGCAGCTGATTCAAGAACAGTCAAATATTCCCAAGAGCGTAAAAACTATTTACGATTGTCATAAGAACAATTATACGCGACCCTCACTGGACGAAATCTCGAAGGCTCTACAGTCTGTCTCTGCTATGTTTTCAAGGACTTTCATTGTCGTCGATGCATTGGATGAATGTGAACCAACTGAATGTCGAATAAGGTTCTTACCACAGCTTTTCATTCTTCAAGCCAAGACTGGGGCTAATCTCTTTGCAACTTCTCGGATTAATGACGAAATCGCAAAGTTATTTGTTGGGGGTCTTACTTTGAAAATAAGCACAATTCGTAAAGATGTTGAAACGTATCTAAATGCTCAGATGCGTTTACAAAAATCCGAAATTTTAGACGACAATATTCAAAAAATGATTTTAACAGAAATAATTGGAGTAGTCGATGGAATGTAAGTTAGGTATTGGGTTAACATATGGTTGAAATATAACTAACTGTGGCTCTTAGGTTCTTAATTGCGAGGTTATATATGGATATACTTCCAAGTCTACCAACCAAAGGACATATTAAAAAATCTTTGCAGAACTTTGCTAAGGGAATAGATGCATTAGATAAACTTTATGAACAGGCAATGGAGAGAATTGAAGATCAGAGGAAGCCCTCTCGAGAACTCGCAAAACAGGCTCTGGCATGGATTATTTACGCTAAAAGGCCACTTTCTACTAAAGAACTCCAGCATGCCCTTGCTGTTAAGACAGATACTGCGGAGTTGGATAGGGACTTCCTTCCGACTATTATAACCTTGCAGTCTATATGTGCTGGGTTAGTGACAGTCGATGAAGAAAGTGGTATTATCCGCTTGGTCCACTATACGACACAGGAATACTTCGAGCGGACTCACAACAATTGGTTCCGAGATGCAGAAGCCGAGATTACAAAAATCTGTGTCACTTATCTTTCCTTTAGCATTTTTGAGAGTGGAATTTGCCAAACGGACAATGACTTCAAAGAGCGGCTACAGTCATATCAGCTTTACGACTACGCGTCTCACAACTGGGGGCATCATGCTCGTAAAGCTTCGATGTTGTGTGATGGTGTTGTACAATTTCTTCAAAAACAGGCACAGATCGAGGCATCAAGTCAAGTATTGATGGCCGTTAAGAGCAGCTGGAGGAAGTATAGTCAAGAAATTCCAAGGCAAATGACCGGCCTACATCTAGCAGCATACTTTGGAGTTGATAATGCTGTACAAGTCCTAGGTTCTAATAGCCCGGATCAAAAAGATAGTTATCTTCGGACGCCGTTATTGCTCGCTGCTGAGGGAGGGCACAAGGAAGTCGTCAAGCTGCTGCTCGCGACAGACCAAGTCGATGTCAACGCAAAGAACAAGGACGGTCAGACGCCGCTGTTGTATGCCGCTAAGGAAGGGCACGAGGAAGTCGTCAAGCTGCTGCTCGCGACAGACCAAGTCGATGTCAACGCAAAGAACAAGGACGGTCAGACGCCGCTGTTGTATGCCGCTAAGGAAGGGCACGAGGAAGTCGTCAAGCTGCTGCTCGCGACAGACCAAGTCGATGTCAACGCAAAGAACAAGGACGGTCAGACGCCGCTGTTGTATGCCGCTAAGGAAGGGCACGAGGAAGTCGTCAAGCTGCTGCTCGCGATAGGCCAAGTCGATGTCAACGCAAAGAATAAGGACGGTCAGACGCCGCTGTTGTATGCTGCTAAGGAAGGGCACGAGGAAGTCGTCAAGCTGCTGCTCGCGACGGGCCAAGTCGATATCGATACAAAGGATAAGGACTGTATGACACCGTTATGGCGTGCTACTTTGAGAGGGTACGAGGGGATTGTGAAGCTGCTGCTTGCGACAGGCGAGGTCGATGTTGATGCAAAGGATCAGTTTGATTGGACGCCGTTATGGTACGCTACTTTAAGAGGGTACGAGGGGATTGTGAAGCTGCTGCTTGCGGCTGGTCAGGTCGATATCGATACAAAGGATAAGGACAGTATGACGCCGTTATCGCGCGCTACTTTGAGAGGGCACAAAGGGATTGTAAAACTGCTGCTTGCGACAGGCCAAGTCGATGTCAACACAAAGGATGAGGATGGTCAGACGCCGTTGTTGTATGCTGCTAAGGAAGGGCACGAGGAAGTCGTCAAGCTGCTGCTCGCGACGGGCCAAGTCGATGTCGATGCAAAGGATAAATACGGTGAGATACCGTTATTGCTTGCTGCTGAGGGAGGGCACAAGGAAGTCGTGAAGCTGCTGCTCGCGACGGGCCAGGTCGATGTCAACGCAAAGGATAAATACGATAAGACGCCGCTATCGCGCGCTGCTAATAGAGGGCACGAGGAGGTTGTGAAGCTGCTGCTCGCTACAGGCCAGGTCGATATGGATGCAAAGGATAAGGACAGTAGAACGCCTTTATGGCACACTGCTAATAGAGGGCACGAGAAGGTTGTGAAGCTGCTACTTGCGACAGGCCAGGTCGATGCTGATGCAAAGGATAAGAACAGTATGACGCCATTATCGCACGCTGCTTTGAGAGGAGATAAAGAGATTGTGAAGCTGCTGCTTGCGACAGGCCAGGTTAATGTCAATACAAAGGATAAGAATAGTATAACACCGTTATGGCGCGCTGCTAGCGGAGGATACAAAGAGGTTGTAAAACTGCTGCTTGCGACGGGCCAGGTCGATGTCAATGCAGAGGATAAGGATGGTATAACGCCGTTATGGTGCGCTACTTTGAGAGGGCACAAGGGGATTGTAAAACTGCTGCTTGCGACGGGCCAGGTCGATGTCAATGCAGAGGATAAGGATGGTAAAACGCTGTTATCGTGCGCTGCTAACAGATGGCACAAGGGGATTGTCAAGTTACTTAATCCTAACCCATATGGTTAAAAAAAACCCAACGTAGGGTATTTTTAAAAAAATGCCAAACCCCATAACGTGCGACCCCACCAAAATGGCCACCCCATGATGTTGGCCACTTTTCAACCATTTGAACCATTACATTTAATTGTTTAATTTATTAACAACCAACAATGATAGACCATGATAAAGAACGCCGAATTAATCTCGTAATCTAGGCGATTCGATCGCAGCCTCATTTAAGTGTGCGCAAGACTGGGCGCATCTATGACATCCCTCGAACTACATTAGCTACAAGGTTGGCCGGCAGGCAGTCGCATGCAGCGACAACACTACGAATGCGCCGGTTGAGTGAGACAGAGGAGGATATAATAGTTCAATATGTGCTTGATCTAGATTCTAGAGGATTTCCGCCCAGTATAAGTGCTGTGGAAGATATGGCCAATCATCTTGTTGCTCTTAAGGGGGAAAGGCATATCGGAAAGCACTGGGTTGAACGATTTATAAAGCGACGTACGGAGCTCAAAACACGCTTTCATCGAGTCTATGACTATGAAAGAGCTCTAAATGAAGATCCAGTACTCATTTCCAAGTGGTTTGAGCTGTTTAAATCGACAAAAGACGAATATGGAGTCGTAGATGAGGACGTCTGGAATTTCGACGAAACGGGATTTATGATGGGCATGATCCATCCCCATATGGTCGTCACAAAGGCTGAACGGATAAGAAGGGCGAAGAGCATTCAGCCTGGGAATCGAGATTGGGCTACAGCGATTATTGCAATCAGCGCAGGGGGAGAAGTTGCCCCTCCATACATCTTGGTAAAGGGGGTGATTGCATATGCCAATTGGGTGACGACAACAGGTTGGCCAAAATCATGGCCGATTAAACCTACAGAGAATGAATGGAAGAACGACGAGACGGGGCTAAATTGGATTAAACACTTCGACAAGCATACGGCTGGCCGAAAGAAGGGGGTTTGGAGGTTGCTTGTCCTTGATGGCCATGGCAGCCATATGACGATTGCATTTCATGAATACTGCACCGAGCATAAGATTAAAGTGCTCTGCTTGTCTCCCCACTCTTCTCACTTGACGCAGCCTGCAGATATTGGCCTATTTCAGCCATTAAAGCGGGCATATGGGCTTCAAATTGATGAGTTGATGAAGGCGAATCAAACGCATATTGCGAAGGAGGACTTCTTAGCTTCGTTCAGAAGAGCTTTCCCAGAGGCGATTACAGATAAGAATGCCAAAGCAGGATGCAGAGCAGCTGGATTAGTCCCCTTCGATCCCCAAGAAGTCATTTCTAAGCTGGATATCTGGCTACGACCCCCCTCTTCTAGCAGCTCATTATCACCCCCTTGGACCTCTCAAACGCCACATGATCCTAAAGAGACATTAGCCCAAACAGGCCTTATTAGAGAACATATTAATCGACATCAAAGCAGCTCTCCTACACCTAACACTATTCCTAACACTATCTATTCCTCCAGAGAGAGCCTTCTGGAATCACGGCGTGATTCCGTTTTTTTTGTATGGGAAATTTAAGGTGTGGTCCGTCCGGGGGTGAAATGGAATCACGGCGTGGTTCCGTTTTAGGGTTAGATTTTTATTCGTGTACCGTATACCGGACGACCATATAATTAGCATATTCCGAATCCCCAACCCAAGGCGAGTATCATGATGAAGATTATATATAGTTTATCCCATAATTGAATATCGATATATTTTGATAGGGTTGCGTACCAAAATGTGAATTGTGGTTGAAATGGGACGTGCACCCCAGATTCCCCCATGTAAAAGTACGTTCCCCCACCGAAATATCCTGTTATAACCTGATCACGAGGCGACCAAGGGACCTTAGGCTCAGAAGGTAGCCACCTGTATTTGGAGGGCCAAACCGTTGTACCCATATACTGTTTTAATTGTCCAAATGTCTTTCCTGCAAGCCTATGCTACAAATCGGTCTGTTTTTTCTACTCCGAAGAGGCGGGGCAAGGCTGAGCAGTAGAGCGTGCTGCGTAGTGCTTGGAACATTATGCGGTCTGTGCATTTAGCGTGTAAGTGCCGTAGAGCTGAAGGCACCATTCGAATGATGTGCATGTTGATCTCTAGGGCCCAGCCACCAGAATGAAGTCGAGCTGCAAGATGTCGACAAAACTACCGAATAACGAAACCTCGACTTACTACTGATTGGGCATCTGACAAATATAGATGTCTATTGACGACAGCCTCGTTCGTGTTGTGATGGTGCAGCTCTTCAAATATTCAAGTATCGCATCGCCTAAATAAGCTTGGCATACCTCTTCATGGCGAAGGCTGCGCAGCCCAAAGACCGCGACGGCTTCGAGATAGCTATCATCTGCGCGTTACAATCAGAGGCCGATGCTGTAGAGGCTCTGTTCGACGAGTATTGGGATGAAGATGGTGACCGATACGGAAAGGCGCCAGGAGACACAAACACATACTCTATGGGTGCGGTTGATCGTCACAATGTTGTGCTGGCACACATGCCAGGCATGGGGAAGGGCAATGCCGCGAGCGTAGCATCCAGTTTCAAGTCCAGCTTTGGGAGAATCAAGCTTGCCCTTGTTGTCGGTATCTGCGGCGGGGTTCCAATTTTGGCTGATGGCGAGGAAATTTTACTCGGCGATGTTATCATCAGCACCGGAATCATCCAGTATGACTTCGGCAGACAGCTACCCGACAGATTCGTTAGGAAAGATACTCTGTGGGATAACCTAGGCAGACCGAATACGGAAATTCGAGCTTTTCTATCGAAGCTAGGTGGGCTTCGGAGTCGCAAACGACTAGGCATTAACACCTTCAGTTGCCTTCAAGAACTATGCAAAGAGGCAGATTTTCAGAAAGCCCGGTACCCAGGTTCAGTCGAGGATAAGCTCTACGAACGAACCTACCGTCACAAGCATCACGATCTACCAACCTGCACGGTATGTACAAAGTGTGAGAGGAAAGTGGACAAGGTGTGTGGAACAGCTCTTGAGTCGTCGTGTTCGGATTTGAAGTGCGATGATACAATGTTGGTTCCACGCCAGCGATTAACTACGAGCAGTGATGCATGGGAGGTGGCAGAGGAACAGAAGCCTCATATACACTTTGGCTTGATCGCATCTGGAGATACAGTTATGAAATCAGGTGAAGATCGTGATGAGATTGCAGATAAGGAGAAAGTCATTGGGTTCGAAATGGAAAGTGCTGGAGTGTGGGACAACTTCCCGTGTGTCGTGATCAAAGGTGTTTGCGACTATGCTGATAGTCATAAGAATAAGAAGTGGCAGGGATATGCTGCAGCTGCAGCTGCAGCATGTATGAAAGCGTTTTTAAAGGAATGGGTTCCAACTATGAACCCGTCAGCTGGTGTTGTCGTTCCAGGTATGTAGCTATTTTTTACTAGCAGATGCGGGCAATTTTGCAAGTTGAAATATATGTCTTTTCTCTGGAGCTTTGCAATCAGGATCTACAGACAAGATGAATTTTACGATTCGCCTTTTACTTTTGTGTACGCCAGCAATTTGGCTCTTTACTGTGCCCAAGAGAAGAAGGTTCGACAAACAACAACTGCTCTTGGAAATTTATTTAGACGTTGACATATCATCAAGCCACCAGGTTTTCAAAAGGTACTCTCGTAGTCCCCTTCAGAGAATAAGTCATTTTCTGTGATAAGCCTGTATTCATTCTCACCCAACTCAGAATGCAAATGGATATGCAATGAAACTTCTCCCCCCATGTTGTCCTTGACAAATATCTTGCTGACATGTCTCAAGATACCATACCTAAGAAAAGAAGCTTCGCAGACGGCGGTAATCCATCTGAGAAGGAGTCCAAGTGCCACGAGACTTTCCGCACATCGTCTTACGAAGAACATAAGGACAGAAATCAGGATCCAGTAAACGGTACTTGCCAATGGTTTCTTGAGCATCAAAATTTCTGCAACTGGCGAGAGAGCCGGAAATCGAGTCTCCTTTGGTTTTCTGCAGACCCGGGCTGTGGAAAATCGGTCCTGTCAAAATTCCTCATAGATAACGAGCTGCGGAGCACAGAATCGCGGACCATGTGCTTCTTCTTCTTTAAGGACGACAACGTTGAACAGAAAAATGCGACAAATGCTCTGTGCGCTCTGCTGCACCAACTTTTCTCACGGAAAAGAGCACTTCTCAAGCATGCCATTCCAGACTTTGTGGAGGACGGAGATATGCTCCCTCAATTGTTCAGCAAACTCTGGAATATTCTCTCCAAAGCCGCGGGAGATACCCAAGCAGGTGAAATTATATGCGTCTTGGATGCCCTCGATGAATGTGAAGAGCAGGGACGCTTTAAACTCATCGATACATTGACTAAATTCTATAGGCATCCGGCCAAAAATGACGCGACGTTGAAATTTCTTGTGACGAGTCGACCTTACTATGACGTAGAACGTCGATTTATAAAGTTAACGAAGGGCCAACCTAGTATTCGGCTGGCGGGAGAAGGAGATGACGAAACCGAGTCAATTAGCCATGAGATTGATCTTGTCATTAAGTCAAGGGTTGAAGACATCGGGTTAGAGTTGGAACTCCGGGAATCTGAACGACTGTTTCTGAAGGAAGAACTCTTGAAGGTTAGACAGCGAACCTATCTGTGGGTGGAGCTCATCTTGGACGTCATACGCAGCAGCTTAAACGTCACCAAGAAAGGATTACAACTAATCATCGGTACAATACCTGCTACGGTGGATGAGGCCTACGAAGCAATACTGAAAAAGAGCCCGGACATCGAACGTGCAAGGAAACTTCTTCATATTGTTGTCTCGGCTGTTAGGCCATTGACCTTGACGGAAATGAATGTGGCTCTAGAAATTAAAGAAGGCTGTACATCACTCGGAGATCTCGACCTTGAACCAGAGGACCGCTTCGGAAAAAAAGTCAGGAACCTTTGTGGTCTCTTTGTGAACATCGCAGATTCGAAGGTCTATCTGATTCATCAAACGGCAAAGCAATTCTTGGTTTCAGAGCATGCCACTCAGCCTGCAGATTATACTAGTTCCGGCCCAGAATTTTGGAAACATTCGCTAAATCCTGGAGAATCAAACCTCATTCTTGGGAAGATTTGCATATTATACCTTCTGTTCATAGTATTGGAAAGTCACTATCTCGCCATAACTTTGGGGTCTGATGGGGAGATCGATCGATACATAAATGGACATGTCTTTCTGGACTATGCAGCGAAGAATTGGACTGTTCACCTCCGAGAATCTGAAGTTAATGGAAAATCAGAATTGATAATATCAATCCTGAAAATTGTCACGCCTAAAGACAATCCGGATCTGGCAGGAAGACTGACCAACCTCAGCACCATGCTAGCAAGCCAATATCAGCGAACAGGAAACATAGACTCCCTTGCGATAGCAATCCCAACAGTGGAATTGGCAGTCTCTGCTACACCTGTAGGTCATTCAAGCACGGCAGAGCGGCTAAACAACTTTGGCAATATGCTTCAAAAGCGATTCGAGCGTACAGGGAGAGTAGAGGATCTAGAAGAGGCTATTCATAGAACTGAGCAGGCAGTGGCACTCACACCTTCTGACCAACCTGATCGAGCAGGAAGGCTGAACGACCTGGGTAACATGCTCCAAAGGCGATTCATACGTACGGGGAGAGTAGAGGACTTAGAAAATGCTATTGAGAGAGCTAAGCAGGCGGTGGCAGTAATGTCTGAAGACCATCCCAGTCTGGCAATAATATTCAACAGCCTTGGAAGCATGCTTCTAAGCCGATTTGAGCGGGTTGGGAATATGGAGGACCTAGAAGAAGCCATTAAGAAAGTTAAGCTAGCGGTAGCACTCACACCTTATGACCATCCAGACAGGGCAGGGCGCCTAAACAACTTTGGTAACATGCTCCAAAGGCGATTCGAGCGTATAGGGAGGATAGAGGACTTGGAAGAGGCCTTTCAGAGAGCTGAGCAAGCGGTAGCAGACATACCTCTCGATCACCCTGATCGAGCTGGCATATTAGACAACCTTGGAAAACGGCTCAGCACGCGATTTGAGCGGACAGGGGCGATAGAGGATCTCAACCGTGCAGTCCAGGTTGCTCATGAGGCTGTAGCTGCCACACCTCTCGACCACCCCGATCAAGCTGGCCGTTTGAGCAACCTTGGAAACTGGCTCGGCATGCGATTTCAGCGGACAGGGGCAATGGACGATCTCGACCATGCTATTGAGGTTACCGATGAAGCTGTGGCTGTTACACCTCTCGACCACCCTGATCGAGCTGGCCGCTTAAGCAACCTTGGAACCTGGCTTGGTATACGATTTGAGCGGACAGGGGCAATAGAAAAACTCAACCGTGCCATCGAGGTTATTAATATAGCTGTGGTAACCACACCTCTTGACCACCCTGATCGAGCTGGCCGCTTAAGCAACCTTGGAAAACGGCTCAGCATGCGATTTGAGCGGACAGGGGCGATAGAGGATCTCAACCGTGCTATTGAGGTTATTAATATAGCTGTGGCTGCTACACCTAAAGACCATCCTGATCTATCTGGCCGCTTGAACAACTTTGGAAACCGGCTTGGTATACGATATGAGCGGACAGGGGCGATAGAGGATCTCATTCGTGCAGTCCAGGTTGCTCACGAGGCTGTGACTACTACACCTGAAGACCACCCTGATCGAGCTGGCCGCTTAAGCAACCTTGGAACCTGGCTTGGTATACGATTTCAGCGGACGGGAGCAATAGAGGATCTCAACCGTGCTGTCGAGGTTGCTCACGAGGCTGTAGCTACTACACCTCACGACCACCCTGATCGAGCTCGCCACTTGAATAACTTTGGACACCGGCTTGGTACACGATTTGAGCAGACGGGGGCGATAGAGGATCTTAACCATGCTATTGAGGTTATCGATGAGGCTGTGGCTACTACACCTCTCGACCACCCTAGTCGAGCTGGCTGCTTAAACCACCTTGGAACCTGGCTTGGCATACGATTTCAGCGGACGGGAGCAAGAGACGATCTCAACCGTGCTATCGAGGTTATTAATATAGCTGTGGTAACCACACCTCTTGACCACCCTAATCGAGCTGGCCGCTTGAGTAACCTTGGAAACTGGCTCAGCATGCGATTTGAGTAGACAGGAGCGATAGAAGATCTCGCAGATTAGGATTACTCTTCAACTTAGAATAGGTAAAGAAGAGAATATTGAATGAATGTACTTGATTGATTCTAACGGGAGGCCCGTGGTAGTTTGGCCATACTACCAGGTGAGCAGGCTCTGCCCACGCACCGCGAAAAGCGGAGCCTGACCGGGGGGTATACTACACCCCTCTTCGTAATAGAAAAAAGTGGCCGATTAGGGCACGGACCACTTCCCGGATCAAGTCTTTCATTTCTTTTTCTTTTCTTTCCAGACGAAGATGTACTTGCAACAATTCCTAGGCCCTTCAAGCGATTCGAACTACTCCCTGATCTTCCTCTGAGACTTGATTTAGAGTACGCCCGACTGGATTCCGGACTGCCGTCGACCCAAGAAGCTTTGCTCGATAGCTTTCGTGGCCTTCCGAATTTCATGTCTCGTCGCAAATGCGAAATAGTGTCCGGGTCGCCGTCAATAACAATCTGCTCATGATTGAACCACGTAGCAATACCTGTGACTCCCCTCTCTTTGGCCAACTTCAACAATTCTCCCTCCCGCTGCCTTTTATCAGACGGCCAAGCGAACTTGACCACATACTCCCATTCCGCGGAGTCGCTCCTCCTTCCTCGATAACACGTTGTTCCCCGGCACACTATCGCTTTTGTCGAGGCGATTGGATCGTCCTCCAAAGAAATTTTCACATCTCGTGCCACGATGTACTTGCCGTTGCCATCGTGCTTAACGAATGTATTCAACCCCAACCCGGCGTCTGACATCAACGCATACCCAGCGATAACTCTGATGAATCGCTCAGGCTCTCTGTGTATATCGAAGTTCTCGGAGTTGTACGGGCCAGATCTATCAAACACCCAGAGCCGCATTATGCTTCCGCAGATCGTAAAACCAGGGACGAATCGCCGCTCCGGTTGACTTCCGAATACCTCACGCGCATACCCTGCCAACTGTACCAATGTTTTTGTAGAGCCATCCTCATCGGGATTCTGTTTGTGTTCCCCAATGACAAGTACATTTGACCAGTCATGCTCGCCATGTAGTAGGACAGCGTCGGCGGGAGTAAGAAAAATGTCAAGCTTGCGATCAGCCTCCGAGCCCCTCAACACTTTGCTCGCCGAGGTGTAATACCTACGGCCCAATCCGCTGAGAATAGTGTCCTGGAATTTCATGAACCACTCAAAAAATGGACCTTGAAGTGAAGGCTCTGGCCACCCACTCCAACGGCTTTCTGCATATTGGACCCTCGACTCTTCGTAGATATCCCTCGTGTTATTTGTCCAGGACTTCCTATTGAAGTATCGTTCGTAGAAACCTCCGACATCATAGTAGACTCGCCCGGTAAGCTCCTCGAGTATTCGCTGATCAACTTCGTTGTGTGTCTGCTCAACACCCCTCTGAGAGGCTGAGCTGGATCGTAGTGGCGTGTCGAGGACGGCTTTCTCGAAGGCAGTCGGTGGCGTTACTCGTTTCGGGCTGGTGGTCAAGATCAGGTTGAACACGGCATGCCATATCTCCACGTCAGGCGCGTTATTAACAACCAGCTCCACCAAAGGGATTGTTGACTTGATGTCGAAATCTCTGGAGGCAACTTTAGATCCAAGGCTGAATAAATCTGCACGTAGACGAGTTTTGCGATCGATCGGCGAACATAGGATACGAGCGGCCGGGAAGGTCTGTAAGGCCACAATAAGATCAAGGACCAGGTCTTATATATATATTAGCAAGCTCGCTAGTGACAGAAAAAATGGCACTCACAAATTAAATCGCGCATCCTTTATGATCTCTTACAACTTCAATAATTAATTATTAAATAACAACACAGTGGTATCGACTCGGAAAAAGAGATATGAGACCGATACATACCCTCAAAGACATGACCGAACTTCTATTCGTGTACGGGTCCAAAACGCGTGCGATTTAATTGACTCCGGGGTCGCGTCTTCGTTCAAGTCGCGCATCTTCAGGGCATATAATGTACCCTTTCGTACAGGATGGCGACATTATAGTAGCCCAGATCCAAGGCGTCTACATAATTCTACAGTGCGTAGAGAGACACGGGGGGTAAAGAAGATTATCAATGAGCGTGATATTCGGGCTATGGAGATCTTCTTAAAGAAGGAGGGATTCGAGGTTAGAAAGCTCAATTGGGCGCAATTGGGTGAAGCATGCGGCGTGAAGGCACATGGAAGGACTATTAAACGGGCTATGGGATCGATGGGATACCATAAGTGTATTTCCTGTGCAAAGGGATGGGTTACACCTACTACAGCAGAGGCTAGAGTGACCTGGGCCACTGATATGCTGGCAAAATACCCTACGAAGGAGGATTGGAGGAATGTACGGTTCTCTGATGAGTGCCATTGGTCTTATGGGCCTGAAGGAAAAGCCCAGATCATACGGAAACCTGGGTGTAGACTCTGTGTTGACTGTATCCAGCAACAAGAGGTCCCAACAGGGGAGGACCATTATCGAGTGCACTCTTGGGCAGCTGTTGGATATAATTTCAAGAGCCAGATGTACTTCTACAACGTCCCTGGGAACAAGAATGGCAAGATGTCACACGATGTATACATCAACCAGATCCTAGAAGTGGCAGTTAAGCCATGGTTACGTCTAAAGCTCCCATTCGTACTGGAAGAGGATGGTGATTCAGGGCATGGTTACGGCGGTAAACGTGATAATAAGGTCAAGAAATGGAAACGTTCACATGGCCTAGTAACCTATCAGAACTGCCATAACTCCCCTGATCTCTCTCCTATTGAGAATTGCTGGCAAATCCCTAAACAGGTAGTCAGGAAGCATGCTCATTGGGATGAAGAGACACTAAAGGAGCTAGTTCTGGAGGGCTGGGATTCTCTAGAGCTGGATCATATCAATAAACTGATTGATTCTATGCCACAGAGGCTTCGGGATGTAATTGCAGCCAATGGGCAGATGACTGGGTGGTAGTAGTAGGTTGGGTAGGTGGAAATGACCCCCCTTTTGACGCTTTTGGGTGCTCAAATACAACAACTTGTACATAGATTTTCTCAACAACCACAACTCCAATAAATGTACCGTTTTAAACTATTAATATTTGACCTATATATTAGCACTTATAAGTACCATTTCATGAGTTAGGAGTTATCGATGCAGATGGTTGCTACCGAAGTTGATGAAATTCGTGTTACCTATCTAAGTTAAAACACCTGCCAATCCATCAATTTTAATACGATCTTTTTAATTTTAGTATAGAATTAAAGAGCAGATTCTAATCTTTAGTTCCTATGTAGAAAATTTTTATTAATTACAATTAGTTGTCGAGCTATAAAGGCCAGATTAAAGGGTAAAAACGGAGTTTTCATTTGGGTCGATTTTGTGAGTGCCATTTTTTCTGTCACCAGCGAGGCAAGATAATCATTTGCTGGATAGTGATGCGAACCCGAGGCAGATTCTGCGGAAAGGATGTCCTCAATAGCACGAGATGATTCAAACTGGCGACGGAAAGCAACTAATCCTTCTTTGATAGGATGGCTATTGATTATCTCTGCTTCTTCGATAGCGTCCATAATAGAGTAGGTATATCATAAAGCCTAGTAGAAATGACAGAAGGAGGGCGGCGCGATCTCAAAGCGTAAAGGGAGAATTGAAGACGCGATGAGAAAGGGCGAGGAAATGAATTGATTGATTGATTGATTGATTCAATTTACCCGGGTAACGCCCGTTCTAGTAGCCTCAAGGCTGTTATGCAGGCTTACGTAAGACTTGATCTTCCGTCACACTAGGTGCAGGAATTAACTGCGCAGAGGCCATCAATATTAAACTCAGTGTATTTACAGGATGGTGGCGGGTGCGATATGATTATGTAAGAAATGCCGATGAGGCGAAGTCAAAAAGGGTCCAGCGCCGGAATAACCGGTCCCTAAATTTAGCTTTCTTTCGAGTTGAGCCATACCTATACCCGTTGCTGCTGAAAGGACAGCTTGCACAGTATTGGAAGATTCAACGACGCCTAGATCTACGCGCGTTGATTCGAAGAGCTGACGAAAAGCGCAGAGCCCGTCCTTGATGGGATTACTGCTGATAATGTCTAGATTGGAGGTATTGGCCATTGGAAAATAGACCTTAGCAAAGGTGGAGGATATAAAGAGGACATAGAGGCCGACCCTTATGCGCGAGAGTAGAATTTGGGACCTACCGCGGGATGCGATGTTTACTGTAACCAACAGTAACCAACAGTGGGAGTCAGAATTCCGTGCGCACGGGCCATGAGCGGTAACAGAATCAACAGATCGACCACTTTATTTAATTCTATAATAAATCTAAACTACCACTTATTGCCTCGAAAAGGACCTCATTTTGATCGTACGAGTTCAGAGCATCTTCTGGGCATATCAGAAATACGGTGGCAGATCTCCTCCATCGTGATTTGGTCCCATTCCTCTTGTAATGCCTGTTTCATCTCATCCTCAGAATCAAAGATCCTTTCCCGTAACCTTTGCTTAATAATAGCCCAAATACCTTCTATAGAATTAAGACCAGGACTCTGAGCAGGATGCTGAAGGTTTTGGACGCTGTAAACCCTCCTATATTCCTCTGCCAGTCCTGCTTTCCGCATGCCATGTGACGGATCACCATCTTCCAAGAGATACCACTGTTTGTTGTCGATTTTACGCATTTTTTCGATCGATAGCATCGACGTAGACAGGCAGTAGGTCCTCCACATAGTACTTTTGAGTTATTGAATTGCCCTGAACCTTGACATTCCGGGCATGCGGCTTAGATGCCTCCCATTCAGCTAGTTGACGCTGATAATCCTCCTCTGTTTCGGTCGTTGGGCGTCGCTGAGGCTTCGGGGGCATATGAGGTTGCTCTACTTTGTCTTCCTCATCATTATAAAACCTTAATTTCTCTGCTTTCCCCCACCAACTAATCCATACCACAATGTGGAACCGGACACCTTTGAGGGGAGGTCGTTCTTCGATATTCTCTAGCCTATCGCGAGTTCCTTGCTCCCGGAGTACTCTGCATAGACCCTGCGCAGTAGGATCTATATGTGCTTCGTCCGTAAAGACAACATGATCCCAAAAGCCGAATACTTCGTCATACAAATGCTCGTTCCCATAGACCGTCCGATCTTCATGATTTTTGGGTGTAATAACCTTCTTTATAAAGGCACAAATATATCTCTTACCCTTGTTAGTATGCTCCTTCAGTTTCCGCTGTAGCTGACGCCTTATGACAGGTATTTTGTGGTATTCTATCTGAGCATCAAGTGGCTGTTTACGGACTGGATTTTTGGATGGAGAAACTAACATCTTACATATCGATTTAGTGACTCTCGAGTTGCGTCCAAGGACTTTAGACATCTGTCGTGTATGCCGCTTTGCCTCCTCTCCCATATCCTAGTATTGTTGACGCCATTTCCGTCCCGTCGACTTTGCGATGCGGTATTCGCTTGCGATTGTACAAAGGGCCTTAGAGTTACCCTCGCGCGCCAAGGCATTAAAGAACTGGGTTTTCCTTGGGGTATTAGCTTCTCTATCTCCTAGCGGTATATGAGAAGGTGTTCTGAAGGGTATCAAACGTATCGGTAGCGCCATGGTTGTAGTTGAAGTTGATTAATCAAGAATCACTGAAATGACGATATCACCGCTTATGGCCCGTGCGCACGGAATTCTGACACCCACTATTGTAACTAGCTGGTGTGCTTAGGTAAGGTATCGGAGCTTAGAAATCCCGCTTCTCAATTTAACTTCACAAGTGTTTGCCGGAGTATTTAATTGGCGCAGAATACAACAGATCCAAAGTCGAGAGATCCTTTTGATATTGTTAATTAATACCTGCAAGTCTATATTATGCAAGAGGTCCATCAGAAATGCTTAGCCCAATTCAATTCTGCCGGGCTGTGTGATCAGAATCTAGAATAGTCTTTCCTTCTCCGATGCTCACTGATGGCATAAACCCACTGTCAGCCTAGGTGTAGTCATGTGATATACTCCACATAGCAAATTTTTCCTGCTCCCTCAATATTTGTCCGGTAGTTCAGCTGGCGGCAACCAACGCAGGGAAGAGCTGGAAGGGTTTGCGTCGCATTGCGAATGGGCATCTACAACTTGGCTGAGGAGGTTCGCGTCGAGTTTAGAATAGGCCTCTACGCGGTTTGCCTAGTAGAGCAAACCCTTGGCTTGGGGAGGGGAAGGTTAGCCCTGAATACTCTCCTATCGAGGGGTTAAAGTCTAGCTATCTCTTCAGGCCTTAGGATTGTTGCGGAGGCTCCCTTGTATATAGGTTCCAGGTTTCGGTGAGGATTCTGGTATACAGGAGGATCGGGAAGGGGGAAGGGGGAAAGGGGAGGAAGCAGGGAAAGGGGCTTTTGGGCATAGATAATATCTGGGTTGTCAACTGTTTATATATCATGGTAAGGAGTTGAAGAGCAGCTGTGGTAGTACTACTCAGGCGCTCATGGTGTAGTGGTCTGAGTAGGCTATCACAGTTTTTGTTTATGTTTTTGTATTTTTTTTCAGGTCGTTTTCTTTTTTTTTTTGGTTCTGTTTTGGTCGATATGGCGGTGTCCGGACTTCGGCGGCCAAGTGGTCTACAAATGAGGGGAGACAAGGTCTCTTTGAATCAAAGGAGAGTACTCCGGAGGGTTAACTTGTGGCATTCGCGGCGGCAGGTAGACTCTGGAAAGAGGAAGAAGAGGTTGCGTATCGAAAGATGTAGCCAATCAGGAGGTAGCAAGGGAGTCGAGAGATCTGCTCACTTGGGAGGAGGTACCAAGTTCGTATCAAGAGATCTGACTATCAGCAGAGGAGGCACTGGTCGGATGTGGGCGGTGTCAAGTGAGCACTATGGGGGAGAAGAGGAAGAAGGAGAAGGGGAGACCTAAGGTGGGTCTGCCTGGTGTAGTAGATATGCTGCTAGGTAAGGTACAGGAGAATAAAGCTTATATAGCTATTTGATTTAGAGTTTTCCACCCACAAGAACACTGCCCTGTCGTAAGGTAGCAGGTACCACTGATCAGATGGTAAGTCTCCCTTCAGAGACTTGGTACAGCTGGATGGTGGCTCCACTTTTTCTTTTCGGTTTTCGGCGAGTAAGTCAAGAAGTCTGTTTGGTGACGAGGGCTGCCGTATCGCAGGTTTATATAGTCCGATGTGGCAGTTGCTGATACCCACAAGAACTCTGCGCCGTCATGGCGTAGCGGGGCTCGTCCTGATCCTATTTCTAGGCAGGTTCTGAGTAGTACTACCACAGCAAAATATGCTCTCCATAGGTTTGCTGCAGTTCTTCAAAATCAGGAGAGTGGTGTATTTTTTTTTTTTTTTTTCGTTTTTTGGGGGGGGGGGGGG
>NJPR01000101.1:0-304882 GCA_002946385.1 Rutstroemia sp. NJR-2017a WRK4 | reverse complement strand
CATCATGATACTCGCCTGGGATTGGGGATTCGGAATATGTTAATTATATAATCGTCCGACCTACAGTACACGGGGAAAACTCTAACCCTAATGGTTGGGGTTAACGGAACTACAGTGTAATTCCATTTCACCCGCGGACGGACCACACCTTAAATTTCCCACCCAAAAAAAACGGAACTACGGTGTAATTCCAAAGGAATAGTGTTAGGCTTGACAGGCTTGCTATTGCTCTTGGGCTTTATCCACTACCCAATACCAGGCTTGTCGATCGTCAAATCATAATTATAATCTCACTATCCGGAATATCTCTTCATCGCTTATATATTTCTTCTTATATTCCTTGTTCCTATACTTCCTTATTATATTCCGACTCTGGCTTTTGAATATATACTCTCGATATTGGAATTTGTCAACTACCGGAATAATAGGTTATAGGACCGAATTCTCTTGAGGTAATTCAATAGATATATAATTATATATAAACAGATACCCTTCGATATATTCTTTTACTTGCTTTCGTATAGTGGAATCAACCTGATACTGATCTTGGAAATGATATATAATAGTATTAAGGGTAATAGCGAATTAATATAATATATAAATAATCATACCGAATACGGGATTTAATATAATTAAATAGTTCAATATTTGGAGGATAGGTTGGGCTATAGTAATAATGGTCAATAGATAATTCAAATATACAATATTCTAATAGATTAAATAGTAATGGGTTTAATAGTAATATATATAATGGATAATAATATAGATAGAATGGAAATATAGTGGTGATATAATAAGGAAACTTACTTTTTTATATAGGGGAATCTGGAGTATATATCCTATATCAATAATACTTTATATTTTGGTATACAACCTTATCAAAATATATCGATATTCAATTATAGGGTAAACTATATATAATCTATATTATAATACTTACCTTACTTTGGGGATTCGGAATATACTAATTATATAATTATCCGATATATAGTATACAGATAATCAGTTAACTCTAGATCTTGTTTATAGTATAAACAAGATCAAGCCCCGGACGGACTATACCTTAATTTCACTATATAAAAAAAACTCGTTCACACTATAAACGAGATGGAATAAGGTTAGGTATTTATATTATACTATTTCTATAAATACTAATCTATATATAATATAACTCTATATTTGATCCTAGTTTCAATTCTCCTCTCTCTTTTCCTTTTTCTTACTTAATAGATAGATATAGTATATATATAGTTAAGTAGTAAGTAATATATCCCTTTTCTAAATAAGAAATAGAGTTATATTAGATAGAAAGATATTGTAATATATATACTAATATATATATCTATATCTAGGATAATAAATATATATAGACTATCTATACTCTTTCAAATCGAGGAATAGTAATAATACTAGATATCTCTATATAATCCAATATTACTCTTACTATCTAACTACTACCTATATTATAAATATATAGCTAGGAAGTATAGATATAGAGATATTAGTATATATATAATATATTACTACCTACTACTACTATATAATACAAAACTACTATCAAGATTGGAACAAACTAGGGTTATAACTTAGAACAAACTAAAGCCAATTTTCGCCTTACTAATATTTACTAACTAATATATATATAGTATCTAGAAAGAATAGCCGCTATTCTTTCTAGAATAATAGAGTAGGTTTATTAAGTAAATAATATAAAATAGGTTCTTTATTATTATAATATAGATACTAGTTTGGTATCTATTCACTATCTTTTAGATTATTAACTAGTATCTAATCGTCTTTTTTAGATTAATATTTATCCGGCTTTTCGGTTATAAATTACTCGAGTAAATAGTTATTAAACTTATTTTTGGGAATGTTATTCGCCGGCGAATTAATAAGTTATTTATAGTAAACCTCTATTATAATATAATATTTATTACTATTTTTCTAGAAGAATTTACTTTATTATAGATAAGGAATTATCTAGTTTATTATAATGAAGTAGTATTTAAATTATTCTCGAAAGATAGTTATAATCTCGGCTTCTTTATATTATTTAATTAGTTTATTAGTTTGTTAGAAGAGAATATAGAAAAGGATATTCTCTTACTATCTATAATCTTTATTCTTCTTATTTGAGAAATCTTATATAAAAGAAACAAGAGTTTTGATTAATCGACCTATTAACTACTTAATATTAACTAGATAGAGATTCCTTATCGATTTGTTGGTAAATAGGTATTTTATCTTGATGAAATAGAGAGAGATTATATCTTAAATAACTTTCTTATAATAACCTTCTCGAAATATAGGTTTATAATAATTCCAAACTTCTTTTCAAAATATATAAATAATAAGTAGGTAAATAAACTCCTCGATAATAAAATAGTAATTATTATCAATACTATATTACTCTAGTTATTAATTAGTAATTTCTAGTTATATATAATTATCCTTTGTTTAACTAATTTATAAGAAGTTCTTCTGATAATTAATATAAAGTATATTATTACTAAATACTATTTTGTTAGTAAATTCAGAACGAAATATTATCGATTTCCAGTCGATTTGAGAATAAAACTATATATATCCAAACTTTGATTTTGTAGTTTATAACTCTATTTTAAATATTTCAAACTTTCCTTTTTATTATTGAAATTGGGCTTTTTAAAGCTTATTCTACTATATAATAGATCTCGAATCGAAAGTAAATAATAGTATTTATAATAATATAGTTATTAGTTTATACTATTTATAATTTATTTAAATCTTTACTTCCAAACTAAGTATCTATTCAAAAACTATTAAGAACTTATTAATATTCCCAAAGAGATATCTTGAGAAATTAGAAGTATTTATTAAATATATATATTATAAGTTGCTAAATATTATATTATAAATTTGAGTCCAATTATTAGTATTCTCTATTGAAATATATATTTGATTTATAAAAGCGAATAAAATATAATTCTCTTCTCGAGTTCTTATCGAGATATTTATATTATTATAAATTGAATAAGAAACTTATAATTTACTAGCTAAATAGTTCTTATATAATATTGAGTTAGGAATTAGCTAGGCTCGATCTTATTACTAAAATATCTTTTTCACTTTTGAATTCTATATTAATTATCTTAAATAAGGATTATTAAAAAGCTTTGTTTAAATAATATCGAAAAGCTTTTTAAAACTATTATAAACTTGATTATAAATCTAGCCTTTTTATTGATAACGAGATAATAAAGATATATTTAATATTAAATTGTTAATATCTTATAGTATAACTAAGAGATAGATAGTAGAGATAATATATTGGTTTAGCTCTTTATATTTAACTTATTATAAATAAAACTCTAGATAGTAGGTTTTTAATAGATAGTTAATAACTATTGTTTTATCATTATCTAGCTAGTTAGATAGTATATAATTATCTATATTTATCTCTTTATCTAGATCTAACTAGATATTATTTCGATCAATATATATTAAATTAAGTATAATTATTAGAAGTTTTTCAAATACTTTCTAGATTTCGGATAAAGTATTATAAAAGAATCGAAGTTTAGTATTTTTACTAGAAAAGAATAGTTTTATATTATAATAAAGAGTATATTTAGATTTGATTAATTATTATTTAATCTTTTATTAGATAGTAGTAAGGCTTTGAGAATAGAATAAATAATAAAGTAATAATATTTGATTTTCTATTTTATCTATATTTATATATATAGATCGTTCTATATAATAGATTTATACTTTCTATTAAATATAGAGTTAAGAATAAGGTAAATACTAGTAATTAGTTGGTAGTATATAGTGAAAAATATTAGAAAGTAGTATTAAATCGATCCAAACTTCTAATAAATAATATAGCTTATTACTATCTTTTCCAGGGAAATTTATTGGCTTATCGGATTTATATATTCGAGGAAAGAAGATATAAAGACTAATATTTTTATATTCTAATATCCAACTAAGATAGTAATATAAAACTTTTTATAACTTAACTCTAATTACTTTTTCACCTTTTCTATAATTATAAAAGACTTTTATATAGAAATGAAGATTAGTTCGAATATTAGTATAAAAATAAGAGAAAATATTGATATTTATCTTTTAATAAGTAATAATAAAACTTCGAGTAAATTCCAAAAAACTATCGATATCGAAGCGAATTATTAATAGTTAGGACTTAATTTAACTATATTTTATATATAAATATATAGTATATTGATCTTAAATAGACTCTTTATTACTAATAACTTCTTATTAATTTGTTAGCGAATCAATATTATAATTATCAAAAGATTTTGACTAATTTAATATAGAAGAACTTTCTTATTTAACTTTAATAAGAAAGTATAGTTAAGTTAGAATTATTAGAATATTAGTATTAGAATATTGATTTTAATATACTCGAAAGCTAAGATATTATTTACTATTTGATACTAATTTATTAGTAATATATACTTAAGTTAACTTGCGATATTTATTTGTATAATAATTATTAAATCGAAATAAATAATTATATAGCTTTTTAGCTAAGTCTATTTTAGATTCTAGATTTGTTAATATTTCTTATTATAACTATACTTTAATCTTATCTTCCTTTCTAATATTATTAGTATTTTATTAATTATTCGATAAGCTTTCATTATTATTTTCATTATTAAAAGATATAGAGTTATTATTTTCTTCTTTAGTTAATTCTAGAAATCTATTATTTTCTTTACTATTCTAATTTTATTATTTATTCTCTTCTTTATTTTTAGAACTAGAAATACTTATTTCTTATTTATTAGTAAAATAGGATTTACTATCTTCTTATTTGTCGACGGAATCAGATTTACTTATTTATTATTTATTAGTAAAATAGGATCTACTATTTTCTTATTTATTAATAAAGTCGAATTTACTTACTATCTATTTATCTATAAAGTGGGATTTACTACTCTATTATTTATTGGCAGAGTCGAATTCACTTGTTTGTTATTTATTAGTAAGATAGAACCTACTACTCTCTTATTTACTAGTGGAGCTCGATTTAGTATTCTCTTCTTTATTATTTAGATCTTTATTTTGCTTTTTATCTAAGTTAGTAATATCTATTTTATCTTCTATATTTAGATCTTTCTAGCTTGCTTCTTATTTATTAACGAAAAGAAATTTATTATCTTCTTATTTGTTAGTAAAATCGAATTTATTTATTCTTTATTTATTTATAAAATCTAATCTATTCTTTTATTTATTATCTTCTAACTATTATATATAAAATTCTATATTATTCTGAATAAGCTATCTATTATCTATCGATCTAATTATAAATAGTTATTTTCTAACTTTCTCTTTCTTTATAATTCTATTATTATTATCTATATTATTATCAAGATTAAGGTTAGATATATTTAGTATTCCGATATTATTTGAAAAAGGATCTAAAAACAAGTTATTAATATTAAATATAGAACTATTATTAGAATTAGATATAATATATTCTCGATTAAATATCGAATTAGATATAATATATTATATAAAAGATATTAAGTTAGATATAATATATTATTAAATAGATATCGGATTAGATTCAATATATTTTTGAGAAGATATTGACTTTTGTATAATAATTTTATAATTAAATACCGAATCGGATATAATCTATTATTATATAAAGTTCGAACTACTAGCTGAATTATAAATAATTAATACTAAGAGATCTATTATTTCCTTATTATCTTAAATAGGTTGAAGTATAAAGATAATAGATATTATTAAACTTTCTATTCTCTATAGATTATCTTCTAATATTCTAACTAGAGTTGATTAAATATAAATAAAAGGATGAGAAGAAGTTGAATTAGAAAGAGAATCGAAGCTATTCACTATTATAATTCTATTATATTAGCAAACTAATTACTTATTATTATAATATCGATATTTTTCTAATAAGAGTCTAGATCGAAGTATAATTATAAATAGTATAATAGAGAAATAGAGACGATTTATTATAAACCTTATTATAATAATATAATAATATAATAATAAAAAGATAAGAAGTAAATAACAGATTATCTTCAAGATAATAATAATTTTGTAGTGATTATAGAGTAATTATATAATGAAATGATTTACCTTTTTGAATTAAATCTGTTTTTTGCTTATTAGAATCTATTTAAAGTAAATAGAGATTATATAATAAAACAGTTTACTTTTTTAAATAAGGTCAATATAACTTGGTTATAAATCAATACCGATTTATATATAGTTTAGAAACTAATTAATAGTAATTAGAATATAGTTAGATAGTAATTAAGTTACTAGCTAATAATAATTATAATATCTAGTATAGTTATATTATATTTTGAATAAGCTTATTTGAAATCTCAATCTGCTTTTTGCTTACTAGAATCTATCTAAGGTAGGTAGGGATTATATAATAAAATAGTTTACTTTTTTAAGTAAGGTTAATATAACTTGGTTATAAGTTAGTACCGATTTATATATAGTTCAGGAACTAATTGATAGTAATTAGAATATAGTTAGATAATAATTAAATCATTAGTTAATAATAATTACAATATTCAGTATAGTTATATTATATTTTGAATAAGTCTACCTGAAATCTCAACCTGCTTTTTGCTTATTAGAATAATAAACTTGATAATATTGAATCTAAAATATATTTCTAATTAAAAAAGAAAGATTTCTAATTCTCTTCTATTATTATTATATTTATTTAATAATATAATCTTAAATATTTTCTAGAATATTAACTTTCTAAGTTTATTATTATTATTATTATTATTATCTATAATATTTATATCTATATTAATATTATTATTAAGATCTAATAAAGATATAATTATAATTAGAATTATAATAGATATTTAAACTAGAAGTTGGTTTATAGATTTAATTACTATAATATTATTTATAATTATTTCGATTCGATATATAAAATAATAATAATATTTAAAATATTATAAATATTTATCTTCTAAATTATATAGAAGTAATTAGAATTTAGAATACTAATAATTAAAATAACTAGTAATATTATTATAAGTTTATTATTAATAATAATTATATAAAGAATCGAATAATTATAATAATAGATAAATAAATAATAATTATTATTAAATATAAAGCTTTATATATTAAAGAGAACTATCTAGTTATATAAATCTTTATTCTCTATTATTCTAATTATTCTAATTATCTTAACTAATTAAATTAATTAGAATAATTAAAATATTTATATTATATATTTTAATAATTAAGAATTCTACTAAAAATACTATTCTTTTCTTAAATATCTTTATAATAATAAATATTATTTCTCTAGAATATCTTCTATTTTAGAGATATCTATATTATAAAGTATTCTCTATCTATATATATTTATACTATTATAGATATATATATTATATTATCTAGATATAATAAATTAACTTTCTAAATATAAATAATTATCTTTTAAATCTAAAATCTTTAGTTTATATATAACTATAAATATAATATTATAATTATTAAAGATTTATATTATTTATATTATAAATAAGTTTATTATTTTCTTTTTACTTTCTTTTAATATTATTATTATAACTTTATTATTACTAATTTCGGATTTTACTTTTATTTAAATTCTTTTATATTTTTTTATATAATTCTTTTCAAAATATTTTTTAAAATCAAAATCCTTTTTAATTTATTTAATAATATTTCTATATTATTTTTATTTTAAAATCTATATTTCAAATTATCTATTTAGATTTAATTATTAATATATTTTAATAAAATAACTATCTCTTTTATTATAAAAATATTATATTAATAAATATTCTTTATTATTCGATATTTTTAAATTATCTTTATATAACTTTTTGAAAATAGTATTTATAGAATATATTTAAAATATATATATTACTTCTTCGAATTATAAATACTAATAATATTCTTCAATAATCTTTTTGAATAATAATAAAATCTTTTTATCTTTTATAAAACTATTAAGTTTAATTTTATAAGAACTTATCTATATTAATATCTTTAATATAATTATAATTAAAAAGTTATATTTTGAAATATTATTAATAACTTCTAATATATTTATTTCGATATATTTATTATAAATATCTTTCTAATTCTGAATTTATTTTTTAATAAATTGATTATTATTATAATATTTTAAATAAATATAATAATAAATTACTTCGATTTTTTAAAACTAATTAATTAATACTAATCTTGATTTGAATATAGTAAGTTTTTATTATATAGTTTTTTTATTAATAATATATATTTTATTATATTGTGAGATATTATTTTCAATATAGTTATAAATAAACTATAATATAATCGATTTTATATAATAGATAACTAGTTAATAAGTTTTATATTATTTTTGATCTATTCTTTATATTTTCTTCTATTTAGAAGTTAAATTATTAAATATAGTTATATCGGTTTTATAATAAATATATATAGATAGATTAGAAATTATAAATTCTAGAAATTCGATTTTCAAATTTGGGTTGATATATAGTTATATATTATATTGATATTATATAAACAATTTAATATTTATAATCTATAATTTCCAGTTTCCTAAACTTTCTAGAAATATCTTTATATTATTTATAGAGTTTTTCTAGATTATTTTTGAAGAGTTTATAATATAATTTATATATTAATAATAAGATTAATAATTTTTAACAAATTATAATAAATATAAATAGAGATAGTATTATAATTTATATAAAATATATTAATAAGAGTTTATAACTATAAGATTCTGAATTGAAATTATATTAATATTGATCTATCTGAAGAATTAGAATATAGGTAAAAATAACTAGTTTATATCCTCATTTCAGTAGCAATAGCAGGAGCAAAAGATCTATAAAAAAGGGTCTAAATCAAAGCTAGACTTCGTCGGAGCCTCCGGCGGAGCTGGAGATCCGTCGGAATCGGAGTAAACTGCGAATAGCTTCAAATCTAGATTTCACAGCTATTTTGTACAACTTTGGGCATGACGATGAAATTCTCAAAAGTGGCTACCCCATATACAAGAATGCTTGGACTCAACGCTTCTCAATTCTCAGCAGACCTCGAAGTATCGGCTATATGTCAAGAGCAAGCGCTAGGAAGCCTAATTGGGCTCGCACCCAAAGCAAGGGGCAAAGAAAGCACAAGTATCGAATCCAACGTTCGAAGAATTTAAACCAGCACCATTCTTCAAGATACAATCCTTCTTCAAATCAGATGTACCATTCAAATTCAAACTGCCACCAAAGCCATACGCCACTATCGGACGCCGATTCGCAGTTTAAGGCCGAGCTCTCCACGAGAATCAAAGCCTCAAGTGAAGCGTTGAACATGAAAAGAATTCCGTCAAGACATGTCACCAAAGCAGACACCACTATTCTTCCTTCACCTTCCATTTCGTCAATCCATGCTCTTTCTTCCATCCTCCACGTACCACACATATCTCCCCTTCCCATTCATTCTCATCCACTCACTCTTCCTTAGCAGTAAAATCCACTACCTGGCTCTTCTTATTCTTCACACCCTCGCCCTGTCGCTGAACACCAACACCCTGCTTATAAACCATATCACCACCCAGATACGCCGCATAAAACGCTAAACCCAACGCGCCTGCAGACATGATGACTTGATGGCCAGCTGGCTTGAAATCCGGGACATTACGCTCCATGAGCCAGTTGTAGACTGCGCCTACAACGACGATGTCATTGAGTGATGCCTTTCATTGTCAGCTTCTTGCCTCTCCCCACTTGCACTCGCTCCTGCAGACAAACTCTTGTGTATGAGAGCAATGAGAATTGAAGGGGTGATACGTACATGTGTTAATGCAGTCTTGACCTTAGGAACCAACGTCTTTGGCTCCTTAACAAATCCATTCTCACCCTTAGCATATAGACCATTCGCCTGCACCATTGCGTACAACTCTGCAAAACCCGTCAAGACTGCAGGGATCGAGGTCACGATGCCCAGAACGTTGGAAAAATATCCAAGGATGGCGAGCGTGGCGATGTTCTCTTTGTCGGCTGTGAATGGTAGGGTAGTAGGGAGGTAGAGGGTGGCGCCATAGAGGAGGTTGAGTATGTTGGCTAGGCCGAGGAATGCTAGAGGGAAGTGTACTGTTGCTGGGTGGACTGGGTGGCTGAGGAGATTGTCAGCTTGCTTTTCTTAGAATGGAATAATATAAAACAATGTTGGAGGGAGATAAGTGATAAAAGAGGAAGAAGGGTACTTAAAGATAATGAGCTTAAATTAAGGAGGAAAAAAAGATAAGTGCAAACCTATTCTTGCCAAATTTTCCCAAGCCAATAACTTCATAAACTTGCTTTGCGATACTTGCCATCTTGTCGAGGTCTCAATACAATACTTGATATTTAATTCTCTCAAATTATTTCTCGAAATAATCACTCGAGTATGGAGCTGATGCGAGAAGAATACAAAATGCAAAGATTAGAAGTAAGGTTACTGTAGAGAAGTACAAAGATACAAAATAACCTTGGATTTATTTAACAATTGAATCAATGACGTAATGCCGTTCTACAATATTCACGTGCTTTTTTCTTAAAAAAATGTTGCATCACCATTATTCCTCATATATCGGACAAAACTCCGGCTCATGGCAGGGGGAGCTAGCCCGCACTGGCCAGGAGTAAGAGTAGTGACTGGTTGGAAGGAATGATAATATGATAACTTGGTGGCTACTCCAAAAGTTATATAATCGGGGGAGCTCACCTTCGCGTCCGACCACGTGACTGTAGCAACGGCTATTGACAAAGCAAACCCAGATATTGCTCTCAGCCAAATGATGGACGCTTGTAGGAGTATAATGCTGTTGATGGCTGGCTACTTGGGATAAAGTTTGGCTATGCTGGCTCTGGATAATTGAAGGTTGTTGCGGCTAGGTTATAGTTGCAATAACGAGTCTTGACTATATATTGATTGATATTGACCGACAATAATCGCTTTGGATTTGGTTCTCCCTCGCTATAGGTTGATGTTTTTCTCTTCTCGGATTCTCTCTATAGTGAAAGACTTAAATCTAGTAGTAGCTCAATATAAAGTATCGCCTTTTCCGCTCGATCCAGTATATCCGATATCTTGTTCAGAATGCTTGCTAGCTTGACAAAATATCATTTTCTATAGAAGCGAGATAGTTAGAGAGATATAATAATTATAATAAAGGTTTTCTATCTATAAACTAAAAAGAAGCTGATATATTATAATAATGATATCAAGTTTCTTTTTCTCTAGATATCTATTCTATTATATCCTAGCGAAGATATATTAATCTAATTCGCTCTATTTGCTTTATTATTATAATTATATAAATATTTTTATATCTTTATAATAATATTACTTTATCTTCTTTAGTAATATTAATATATCTTTATTTAGTAATTAGAGTTCTTATTTTTATATCCCGAATATATTAGATAGTTAAACTATTAATTATATTTAATTAAGATATTTTTATATAAAATATAAAAATTATATAATTTTTAAATAATTATTTCCGAACTTTTTATTAATAATTAAGATTTTTTATAATAAAAAACTTTATTAAATTATAAACTATAATATATTAATAACTTTATTCGAAAATATATAAAAATATTTCTTTTTAATATTAATTTAAAATTTTATTTTAAAAGAAAGAATAAAATTTTCAAAATATATTTATTTATATTCGAACTTTGCTTAATAAAATAAAATTAAAATTATACTAAAATAAATATTTTTATAAAATAATATTTTTATTTCGAATTTTCTTTCTTTAATATATATAATTAATAATAAAGATATAATATTTATAGTTATTTTAATAATAATATATAAAATAAAGAATATTATATTAAATTTAAATTTATTATATTTCTTTTTGAAATTAATTAATATAATATTATTAAAGTTATAAGAATTTAATTAGAAATTAAAAAATAATAAATTCTTTATTATATATTAATGAAAGTTATAATTAGATATTGTTTATAATTTATAAAAATAATATAATAATATATAATATATATAATTTTTTATAAATTAAATTGAAAGATTTATAATTAAAATAAATGAAAATGAATTATTATTAATTTTTTATTTTTAATAAAGAAAATATTTTAATATTTTATCAATTATTATATCAACTTTATTAAATATATAATTATTATATTTAAATATTATATTCTAATTTAGTATTACAATTTTAGATTATATAGATATTTAAAAATCTTAAATTTAAAAGATAACTATCTATATTTAGTAAAGTAAACTAATATATAAAAATTATATAGTAAAGAGAAGTTTAAATATCTTTATTTCTAATATAAAATTAGGAAAGATATTTATAATAATTAATATATCTTTAAAAAGAATAGTATTCTAACTCTAAAAAATATTTATTATTAGAATAATATTTAGAGAATTCTAAATATCTTTAGTAGAACTTTAAATAAAAAGATAAATTAATAAACTAACTTACTAATTTATCGAAAAACTAATAAAGAAGTTTATTAATCTACTTTATAAAATATAAAAATCTATATAAATAGATAGTTTTCTTTAATATATAAAACTTTATATTTAACAATAATTACTATTTATTTATTTATTATTATAATTATTCGATTTTTTATATAACTATTATTAATAATAAATCTATAATAATATTATTAATTATTATAATTAGTAATATTCGAGATTCTAATTACTTTTATATAATTTAGAAGATAAATATTTATAATATTTAGAATTTTAAACTCTTTTCAAAATTTTATAAATAATTTCGAAATTTAATTATTTTATATAAATTTTTAACTTTTAATTATATAAAGATTTAAAATAAAAAATTAATAATTAATTTAAATAATATATTTTATTTATATATTAATATAATATAATTATAAAATAGAATTATTGTTTTTATATATTTTATAAATAAAATAAAGTTATTATTTATATAATTAATTTAATTAATTAGAAATCTATATATAAAGATAATATATATTTAATAAATAAAAAGTTTTTCAAATATTTCAATAATATAAATTTTTTCTTTAATAATAATAATATTAATAAATTTATTATCGTTATTTATATTAATATTTCTAAATATTATCTTAATAATTATAATTAATAATATCGAAATGATATTTTATATAAAAATATAAATTGTTTTTATAATTTTATAGATTATTATATAATTATAATTAAAATATAAAATAGATTTAAAAAAAATAAAAAAAATAATTATTAAAAAAATAAAAATTATATTATTATTAAAAAAGAAATTAATAAAGAATATATAATTATAAAGTACAAAGTAATAATATATATTTAATAAAAAAATATTTTCAAATAAAAGATTCTTTTTAAATAAAATTTCTCTTTTAAAAAAAATAAAAAATAAAAAATATTTAGATTTATATATATTATTAAAAGAAGAATATATAATTATAAAATATATATTAATTAAAAATAGAAACTTTTATATTATTAAAATATTTATAAATTTTGAAATAAATAATTTTATATTAATTAATAAGTTATTCTTATATAAATTATAATCTTCTTTTAAATTATATATTTTGAAATTATTTAAATTATTCAAAATATAAAGTTAAAATAATTAGTTTAATATTATTATTAAATAATTTATCTTTTTTAATTTTATAATTAATAATTATATTTAATTCTTTATTTTATTATATATTAATCTTTATACTAATTAATTATTAATAATAAATCTTTATATAATTTATATTAAATATATTATTATTCAAAGAAAGAATATATAATTAGTTCAAATACTTTATTTAATTATAATTAGATATTCTATATTTAGAAGATTGAATTAATAAATTAATTAAAAGATAAAGTAATTTATTAATAATTAAATAAAATATAGATTTTTAAAAAATATAAATTAATTATAATAAATAATATCTTTATAATTTTTATAAAAATATTCAAATTTTAAATTATTTATAAATTGAAATATAATTAATATAAAGATTAATATATAAAATATAGTTTCTAAATATAATAATATATTCTGTATTATTTATTAACTATCTATAGATTTATAGATATTCAGTGGATTTTTGATAATCTATTGAATTTATAGATTATCTATATTTATCTATAGATTATCTATCGTACTACTATTTAGAAATTATCAAAATACGCTCTACTATAGATTAATCCACGGATCGCCTCAAATCCAAATAGTACTACTACGGATATCCGTTTGCGTAGCCTACCCTTAGGAGCGTTCGGGAAGTATAAGTATTATCCGGACTTATTTACAGAGCTTCATACGATAGAGCCAGGTGAAGAACCATACCAGCAGTATGTTCAGCAGGCTTCATCCCAGCAGAACTGCCCAATCTCTCCATCGATCGCCGTAATAATAGTCCAGTGTGGCAGCGTAATCGTCTCCTACGCTGTATCGACAGTAGGCACAGTCGGATATTGCGTCTGGGTTTGTCAGATATCCAGGATTCGCCGAGAGGAAACTCGCAGCGTATTCGGAGCAAGTTGCGTTTTGTGGAGAATCAAAAATGGTGAGATCAGATTTCTTACAATGTGCCACAACGCCATATAGCACGTTTAAGACGGTATCGCCCAGAAAGTAACGCAGTGGATCAACCCAAAATATCCAGGAGCGATAGAACGAATTCATGGCACTATGAGGGACGAGTGTTCCAGAGAAAACAGTAAGGGCGACCCAGAATAACAAGTTCGCATAGCCGGCGAGAGTGGGATTCGGGAAGACGGCGGCCATCAGGTGACAGAAGCTCGTTGCGAATAGGGAAAGGAGCAAGAACATGAAGTAGATATATCCAGCGATGCTTGTGGTGTTAGGATAGCTGACCGTCCAGTAGATACACAAGTATACGGCCGTATAAGAAACAATCTGCCAAGGAATCTCGACAAGTGTCAAGGCGGCAAGGAGGGCTTTGTAATTGTAGATACCGTTCCGCTCTCGGGGCTTCGAAGATGGCCCATTTGTTGAACCAGACATTTTGAATATCTGCTGCGTTGGCGGGGATAATCCAAATGATGATCAACAAGGCGAGCATATAGTTCTGCGGCCTTTGCACGTCTGGACCAGCATTGAAGTACGAAAATGCGATAAAAAGCTCACAGAAGATGGCCTTGAACATTTTGCTGAAATTTTATGGTCCGTTCCTCCATACGACGATCCAATGGCGGTGACTGAGTTCGACTATTTGAGCCCACAGGGGGAGCGCATACGGAGAGTTGCTGCGTTCTTTCATCATGTTTGGCGAATGTTGCTGACCTCGCTGGACCAAGTTGGCAATCTTATGCTGCAATGCAGAGCATTCTTTCGAATCTTTCCAGATTTGAGGCCAGTTCTTGGCATCAGGAGCCTTACTGGTCACTGTAGAGATGATAAACTCGGCTGGGTTCTCGGAAGCGCTCATATTTGCACCGTGGCGGGAAAAATAGTCGATGACGTGCCTTGAGTGAGGCCCAGTCTCGCCGAAAGAGACTGTTCTTCCTCCGGGGGCCAGTAGAAGTACGTGGTCGAACATGTGGAAAAGAACTGCCGATGGTTGATGGATCGTACAAACAATTGGAACTCCTTGTTCGGCGATCTTCTGTAGGAATGAGACGATAGAGTAAGCCGCTTGACTATCGAGGCCGGAAGTCGGCTAGATTGTGAAAGTCAGCATCTTTCTACGTATCAAGCAGCATGGTGATTCTCCATAAAAGGATAGACATAATACGATTTACTTACCTCGTCAAGAAATAGCAACCACGAAGGCTTGGCTGCAAGTTCAACCCCGATAGTCACTCGCTTTCTCTCCTCAACGTTCAGACCACTATCTCCTGGTTCTCCGATCAGAGCATCGGCAATTGATTCGAGTTCCAATAGGGATATAATGCTTTCAACATGGCTTAACTTGTCCTTTAGGGGAACACTTGATGGTTGGCGCAATTTCGCCGAAAATTGCAAGGCTTCTCGCACAGTAGTCAAGGGTTCGTGAATATCCTGTTGCATACAGAACCCGCACGAGCGAGAAAAGGTTTCGTCAAGTGGCATGCCACCCATAAGCATTTGCCCCTCTACTCGGCCGACTTCCTTGCGCTGGGAGATCGTGTCCAGCAGGGTCGTTTTGCCGGCTCCAGAAGCTCCCATCAAGGCAGTGAGTTGTCCCGGCTTTACATAGCCACTGACATTGTTCAGTAGTTGCCTCTCATTTCCGTCGTAGTCTACGAAGTAGCACACGTCGGTGAATGAAAACGTGCGTTGGTCGGATTCGATGTCGGGCTTCTCTTTCGCAAGTGTATTTTCTGTCGCTGTCGGGTCTTCCACCTGCGTGACAGACGAGTTTGACGAAACGGGTTCGAGAGGTGTAATTCCTGTTGTAGCATTGCGTTCAAGGTCGTCAGGTGTCTTCTCTGACGAGACATGATCGCTGACGATAGCTCCCCGTTTGAATACGGGACCACCCCCATTGCCACTCCTGTCGGTCATGACCGTTAAACCAATCGCTGTGAGAACAACGTAGATGAACCACATCACAACAATGATGCCGAAGTTTCTCCACAAATGCGACCGAGAGAAGTTGTAGATAATGTCGATGTACGTGGATCCCGAAACCACGTTGTGACCCTTGGTACTTCCAGGCAAAGAACAACCCTGGTACTGCATGTCGTCGTATCCCGGGCCATATGGAATCATTTGGTCGGCAGTGCAATATAGATCGATGTCTGCAAATTCATTGCTCCTCAATGCCTCGAGTGCCCAGGGCGAAGGCGAGATTCGTCGAATCCAGGAACCCCATTTGTGCATTGAAGGGACAGGGGGACTATATCCAGCGTAGGTCAAGCAGATAGGCATAGCAGTACCTGCCATGAAAAAGGCTATGTTGAGATTCGGGGCCCACGCACCCAGCATACGGAATAAACTCGATACGGCGCTGTAATGAATGAACAGTATCAGCTCGAAGATCCAGAAATCGGATGCTGTTTTGTTCAGACCCAGCAAAAAATAATAACAACAGGAAAAGACCAAGGACTGGAAAACTGCGACTGGGATCTCGGAAATGGTCTGGCCAATGACAAAGGCTACAGGATGAATGATTCCGAGCTTGTGTTGCTTTGCCAAGATTGACCGTGCTTCGATAGTTGATGAGACTTCCGCCAAGGCATTCAGGAAGAAATAATCAACGAGAAGAAGATGGCACCTCCTTTTTCGAAAGATCCTATAGCAGTCTTTGGAGCTATAAAATAAGCCGAACCGTTCAGCACAGCGTTCACCGCGTTAAGGAAGAGAACGATATAGAGATCTCTCTGGTTCTTCCACAGTAGCTGGTAGTAGCGTCTTCCTACTTCAAAACTCTATGTCCAAATTGCTCTAGGCTCAAGGGATCCCGGCAGGGTGGCCGACGACTTGACCCGATTGACTTCTACATAGAAAGCAGCAAGGTCTGCTGTACCATATGCAGCCATCTGACGGTAGGAGGCGATATTATCTTCTAACTTCTGGAAATATATGCTTTGACGGAATGCAATACTGAATTCGTCCGGTGTCCTAGGAACTAGTCCTACGTGATCCTTCCAAACGACCCGCTCTGATGGTACGGTGACCGCTGTAAGGAAATCCGGCGTTGTCTGTCGGTGCAAAATCATAAAGCGCACAACTTTACAATAGGCTATACAAGCTAGGGTAGATTGCTAAGCCGCGAATTTTAATAGCATCTGATTTTCGCGCTAGAGCTGGATACAGGGTATTATGTTATTGCTAAGAAGGCTATTGCTAAGAAGGCTATTGCTAAGAAGGCTATTGCTAAGAAGGCTATTGCTAAGAAGGCTATTAAGTATATATTGAAATTGTAAGCGCTAATAGAACAAGCGGTAAGCTGACGGAAAAGTATCTTCAAGGATATTATCTACTTGCAGAAGATTAAATATCTATTATGATAATTCGAAACGCCTTTATCTGGTACCTCCGAGGGGCCTATTTTCCCATAGCACTATGGGAGGCTCCCATAGGCCTTTAGGGATATCCTATAGACCTATAGTAGTACCCTATAAGCCTATAGAAGTATAGCCACTTGGGATATCCAGTAGGTATATAGGAGGTTCCCATAGACCTATAAAGTACTATAACCCTATAGGAAACCTATTTGAAAGCTCAAATAGGTTAGTTTCATATAAAGAAGAAGCTAAAAGCTGGGCTGAGATTAAGGTTAAGGTGTATAATATATAAGGTTAAAGTATATAATATCTTCAAACTTTGTACTTCCTAATTAGGCAATTATGAAGATAGTAGGAATATATATTATTTGAGATTGAGATAAGATTTATTTGAATACAAATATATTAATAAGAGATCCAGATCCAACTATATCTTTATAGCTCTTGCCTTAGTAGTTACTCTATTGTTTATAGGTATATTTACCCAAGCTTTAGCCCTTGTTAGTATTATATCATCGTCGCTACTAACTTTATATCGCTTTGCCAGTACTTGAGTATTATAGATCTTTCTTTTAGCTTGTTCCCCTCTTCGGCTAGCTTTCTAATAGGTATTTACTAGTCCCTGGTTGTTTATCAACTATATGGCCTTATTCAAAATAATTTATATATTCTGCTTAGATATATCTATTGTCGGAAGGTCAAGGTAAATAGCTTGAGATACTAACTTATTAAGTACCCCTAAACTCTGGAGGCAGGTCAACTTGTTATACTGATAAACTAATCTATAGCCTTTCTTTTGAACCTCAATAATTCTTATTAGTAGATAATGGAGCTCAGATCCAACTATTAGTTTGGAGGATATTTTGAGAGTTGTAACCTCCTGGACCTTATATTGAACCAACTTGCCCCCCTTTTTCTTGACTATACTAGTATTCGATTTGTTGATATAAGTAGTTACTTACTGATTAAGAGTAGGTTCTTCTACTTCATCATCCCCTCCTTTATCATCCCCCCCCTTATCTTGCTACTCCTCATCTTACTACCCCTTATCTTGCTGCCCCTCATCTTGCTGCCCCTCATCTTGCTACTCCTCATCTTGCTACTCCTCATCTTGCTATCCCTCATCTTACTGTTCCTCTTCAAGTACTTGAAGTATATTAAATTGAGGGTCAAATTGAAGGGGTATTTGAGATACTAGTAGTATAGAAGAGGGTTTATAGCCAAACTATACCTTATACGGAGTAACTCTAGGCAGAAGAGATTCGGAGTATATAGTATTAATTACCTAGACAATATTAGGGATAAGATAAGCCTATCCTTAAGTACTATCTTGATATACAATAGTAGTATATAGTTATGCTTTGAAGGTTTTATTTGTAATCTCTATAGACTTTTGCGACTTAGAGTGATATATTATACTATGAATAATATTGATATTATACTTAGTATATAGATCTTCTATTGCTCCCTTGAACTTAGATCTATTATTATAATATAGATTCGGAAAATAGCTATTTCCATTATATTATTCTTATAGTTTCTCGGTAACCTTATTAGTACTCTTCGATTTAAGTAGCTGAATCCAGATATATCTTGAATAATAATATTTAAGTTACCAGATCTAGTAATAATCGCTATTAGAAGTAGTATAGAAGTCTATTAGATCAAGTACTATATATTCCCTTAGTACTTGAGAAAGGATCGGTTATACTTTGGTCTTCTCCTTTTAGGTTACTTCTTTATTATAATAACGATAGCGATCTAGTACCTACTTGATATCGTTATAAGTAATCCTATAATATAGAATAGTTAATTTTTCATATATCTTATTGATAGTATAATAATATAGCAACTTATATATACTATAGATATTTTCGAAGATATCGGACTATATAATAGTATATCTAGCTAGAAATATCTCTCCTATAGTTGGATAGAGCTCTGCTTTCCGATAGATCTAGCTATTCTAAAGTTCAAACTTTTGTAAATAGAGGTGTTTTATACTTCGATCTCTTATAATAGCCTCTTTTGTATTGCCGATAAGCTTATTTTTAGGATATATTAGGTATCTTTGATAATCTCTATACTTTATACTACTTAGAATAAACTTGGAACCCTTCCCTTATACCAAATAAGTATCAAACTCATCCTCAATCTCAGCTGACTAGTTATCAATATCGGGTTCGCCTTCCTTAAATAATGGTAATATAGTAATAAAAGTACTACTTATCGGTCTAGTAGATAGGCTTCATAGATCGAAGTACTAATTCGGTTACCCTCAGATACGATTTCGAGGGGTAAACTAAGCTGGAAGAGGAATAGGTATGATGGAGATAGAGAATATAGTACTGATTATATTGAGAAGTAATAAATATAAGTATAAGTATAACTAGAAAAGTAAGTACAAATACAATTAGATATAGAAGAAAGAAAGTATAACTAAAAACCATTATATCAGCTATAAAGTAAGAGAGAGATAGTGGCGCCGATATAGTTACCTATATAGTAAGGGATAAATGATAGCTTTATAGTATTGATAACGCTGGCGTAGCTGGGCACCAGTATGGGTAGCGCCGGCATGGCTTAAAAGGATGTCCTATAGACCTATAGTAAGGCCATCTAGCCCTATGGTAAGGCCATACTACCATAGGTCTATAGGATATCCTATAGGCCTATAGGACTTCCCATAGTGCTATGGGAAAATAGGCCCCTCGGAGGTACCATATCGATTCTAAATAGTCGAGTTACAACCTCTAAAGATTGTCCTAACAAAGTATCCTCTATCCTATTTCGATCGCGGTCTTAAATCACTATTCTGTGTGAGCTTTTAATTTGAGCTATCTAGATATCCTTGACATGGATATATTTTGCTGGCAAGGATATCCCGCTTACTGTATAAATGCTTCCTGTATGTATGCTTATTGTGCTGCCACCTTCCATTTCGAGCTTAATGTTAGTCTTTATTGGTCCCAGCGCCACCTTGTGCTTCTAAGATTTGCAGCATTCTAGCTGAGTCGTAACTTCTACTTCTCGTGGTTTTTATCACTGAACGGAATCTATTGCGGGTATTTGTACATACGCAGTTGTATCGTACTATATAAAGTCCAGCTCCTCTATTATATTCTTCTTAACATACCACCATTCAGCTCTTCCTTGACTGACCTCGCTTATCATTCTTATTTCAAAGCTTTCAGCTTCTTATATCCAAAATGTGGTTCGCAACAACAACAAGAAAATCATACGATCGCCCATTATTCATGGAAAAGATGGAAGAATCGGCTGACGACCTGGGCCTACTCCCAAAAGCTTCGCGCCTTAGCGCTATTACACGTACATGCGGTATTCTAACTATCGGTTGCTTCGTCATCATTACCTTGATCTTCAGCATAGGTTTTGCAATAGGCTTGGCTCATTCACAGGATATCAGTGTTAGAGCAAGCAAGACATTCTTAGCAAGCGCCGCGCAGTATGAGCTCGCAGGCAATACAGAAATACCTCGTAACATTATCACACGTGCGGTAGGCTGGACGTGGTGGAATGGACAGCAATTCGGTGCCTGGATCGGTTTGGGAACTGCCTTGTTCGGATTTGCAGCAACTGTTGCGAATCCAGGAGCATGGGTCGCCGGTGTTGGAGGTGGCCTGTGCTATTTGATCGCCATTGCAGGCGGTGCCACCGCTTCTCGCAGCATCCACGGGCATAACACCATCAATATTAAGGGCGATTATGGCGGACGAGTTACCATTGGTCTTCAACCCGTTAATATGTCCTCTGCTCTCCATAATTGGGCTCTGCCAGCCAATCTCGCCTGGCATAAAGTGATGGACAACCATACCGCCAATACCTATCTGGCACATGATGGAACCGGTGCTCACGGTCTTGTATCGATGACGCCTAGCAGCATATCAAAGCGTAATGATGATAACGACTTTGTCTTGATAGACGAAGGAGAATTCAGTACCGATTATGCATATTTGTACCTTAGCGATGGGAATTCTGCACGAGAGTACTATTATGATCACTCTTATGCAGATTGGACGAATTACATGCCAGGTCTGCAGTACTGGCTGATTGACGGCGAAGGTACCAACCAGTACCAGCAATTCTGTATGGTGCCACAAGACTCTCAAGGCAACGCTGTGGCAGCAATATCAGTACAGACCAATTCTAACAATCCCAATATTGCTGGCGTGTGCGCTCAGGAGGCTGAAGAAGCGAATGGCTCGTTTAAACCGAACTAAATCTTGGGACTGGAGTGGCTGGAGCTTGAGGCGAGAAGTTAAACGATATAGTAGAGATTTCTTGAATTATAACGCAGCTCAAAATAAGAATTTGGGACGGTGAGAAGTTTGAGTAGATAGAAGATCTAGAGATATAATGATTATTAAAATCAACTTTGATTCTACTTAATTTTACCCGATTTACTATCTTATAATAAAATAATATCTAATTAAATATATTTTAAGAAGATAATAATATATGTAACGAAAGTGATTTTCATTCTTAGAATACTAAGGTACTGAACCTAGGTAGGTTCAGTAGCTAGCTAATATAAGAGATTTCTGCCGGGCGGTAAGGTAGCCTAGAGCATCAGGCTATAAGGCATCAGCCTGCGTGGCCGATTCGGGTGCGAATCGTCACAATATATAATAAAATATTATAATTTTAAATATCAACTTTGAAAATTTATAATTTCTATTTTTAAAAATTAATAACTCTTTTATTAATATTTCAAATTAAATAAAAATTATATTATTATAATACTAAAGATAAGATCTAGTTAGGTACCAATTTTCAGAACTTTTTATTTTCTAACCTTTACCTCCAAATTCACCTTTATATAAGATAACGGTCTTGAGATTTTGAAACCGACAACCTTAAATCCATCTCAGTTCTCAGCACACTATCCATTCCGTTTTTTTGGCCTCTGCACCATTCTTTGCCCCTACCACATTTTCCTGGCTCTCCGGGCCTGACTGACACAAGTCTGGGCGACATGGACAGGGACAAAAGTATCTCACGTACCGCCGAAGTCCTCTGCTCAAAATGCCAATCAGCGCTGGACAACGAGTTCAAAATCAAACCCGGCGTGTTCAGATCAGACAGCTTCGACCACCACAACACCTTTCCTGAGGTTCTCGCGGCCGTCAAGCTGGGCTGTTTTATATGCGAACGCATGTTCAGCCTAGCCTCTGTCAAGCATCAAACACGCCCTCATACTGTGGGCACGGACGACGCGAGATTCGGCACCTATGCGTGGACTAAACTCGACCACCAACCATACTGCCTTGAAATCAATTGGTGTTGGGAGAGAACCACTACGGCCGTCACTAGCAGCTTATACGAGTTTGCTTTCTTTCCAGCGGAAGGTGAGGTGCTCTTGATGTGCTAAACTCGCTTCGTGACTAAGTGCAGTTAGATGCCAAGGTCCTCTCTCTGAGTTCACACCTCGGGCCTTCGACTTCATCGCCCACTACCACGGACACGGTGAAGAAATGGATAGCTGACTGTGAACGAAATCATCCAAAATGCGGGGCAGCACAAGGCGATTTCGACTTTATGCCTACCAGAGTTTTAGACATTGGAAACCAAGGAAGCGACAAACTCAGGCTGATTCACTCTAATACTGGCGACATGCCCATCGGGTCCCGTAATTATATCGCTCTGAGCTATGTCTGGGGCGATTCTATTCCGTTCAAGCTGACAACCTCAACTATTGAGAAACTCAAGGAAGGTGTCCCGATCTCTGAACTTCCACAGACATTCAAAGATTGCGTCGCACTTGCACGTCAACTATCAATTCGGTATATCTGGATTGATTCTCTCTGCATTATTCAAGACTCGGCGGACGACTGGGAGGTTGAAAGCCTCAACATGCGAGCCATCTACTCCAATTCATATTGCACAGTAGCCGCAGCAGCGTCCACAAACGCAGACGGCGGTTTATTCCGGGACAGAAGCATAGATGATCTGCGATACGGCACAGCCCCCAGCGCTTGGTTCCAAAAAGTACAAAACACAACCGGGCAGTTGAACTTTCTAGAGAGGAGCACTTGGAACCAGCAATTGAAGAGGTGTCCGATATTCAACCGCGGCTGGTGCGTTCAGGAACGACTACTTCCGCATCGAGTTCTCTACTTCACCGATCATCAAGTCCTATGGCAATGCGACTCCAAGCTTTCCTGTGAGGCTTTCCCCGACGTCATGCCGGATCTTTACGGTAGCCATTGGTACGTCCCGGAGTCGGGAAATGTTCCCAAAACAAGCTTGGGTTACTCCCCTCCAACCAAGGGTATTCTGGACGAGCAGTTGGCTAGATGGTGGCATAGAATAATGGAGGACTACAGCGATTGTATGCTGTCCTATCCTAGCGACAAACTCATCGCAATTGCGGGTATCGCAGAGCTCTTCCAGAAACTCACCGGGGATCAGTTCGTGGCAGGCCTGTGGAAATCTTCCATCCTAGAGACATTGACCTGGCGCCTCGCTCACACCTCTCGCGGCATCGCAAAACGACCAGCGTCTTACCGCGCTCCTACCTGGTCCTGGGCATCCCTCAACGAAGCAGTCACACCGCTCTTAATCGCCGGCCGCAACGGCTCTCTAGGTCTCGACACCCTGACCTACCGCGCCACAGTCCTCGACCTGCACATCGAAAACAAAGACCACAACCCCCTGAGCGAAATCCTCTGCGCGTCCATCACCCTCCGCGCACCCGCCGTGCGGCACAAATGCGACAAACTGGATCCCTTCCCCGAGCTGATGAGGATCAACGCTATGTATCACTCCTGCCAGACGTTCAAGTGCGTGCTGCAATTCGACACGCAGGAGGATTTTGACGTGACGAGTGATGAGATTGTACTCCTGCCCATAAGGACTATGGCGACGAAGATGTGGACGCCGGTAGCGTATTTCAAGAATGCATCGTTGCAGGGGCTGGTGTTGAGACCGATTGTAGGGCGTCCCGGGGAGTATACGCGGGTGGGGAGGTTGGAGGGGTTTGGGGAGTCGGAAGAAGGTGGGATGGAGCATTTTGGGTACAAGTTGGAACGAGATGAGTGGGTGCTGGATGAGAAGGCGGAACTGGAGACGTTCAAGATCTTATAATAGTTGTTGTGCCATCCTGGAAATTCAACTATTTTCAACCCTTTGCATGCTTTGGCTTCAGCCTGGCGACATTCTCTTCACAGAATGTCAGAAGTCTCAGCATCTTCACTAAATGTTAAATGCAGAACAAACCAACAAGTTAAGACGAGAAACTCGGCATCACTTGTACATCGGAACAAGTGCACCGGTAGCCTGAACGTTAGCACCAATCTCTCCTTCTGCTGGCAGCCGGCACAGACCTCGCAATGTCAAAGCCGGCGGCTAGCAGAATCCAGATGCGGCTGAAGGACCCCGGAACCGCCGCCACTGACCGCTGTTGGGCCAGAGCTTTGGGATGAGGCTCAACAGCGAAGAGGCACGCTAGTGTCACTTTTTATTCGTCATTTGGTCTACCCTCCAACGGTTGGGCCCGGCGCTTGTCGGGACTAATTTCCCTTGGGTTCAGGTACCACAGCCTGATGATGTATAATTGCTGCGAGGCATGCAGGACGGATGATAGGCTGAGATCTGCGGTAGCCTGATGGCGAAAGGGTTTTGCCGAGATGTGGATGCATCGTACGATGTTGCTATGACCAACTTAAACCGCATATCGTCTTCAAGAACGCATCACCATATCGGATACGCAGATTTATTGTTTTGATGTCCATGCTACATGTTCTCTAAGGTTTCTTCAGAGGATTGGAGATAACAACAACCCTCTTCTCTTCATGTTTGCATAGCCTTTGGTCTCTGGCGTCTCTGTGTGTGAGTGGATGTAGATGCAGCAAGCTAGCCTCACCGTTATGTTCAGCTGGTGGCTTGTTGTGTTACATTTTCGACCTTTCCACCTATCAACTTTCTGGACACGTCCCTCTCCTGCGTTGTGGCCTATATTTTTGTTCAGGATTTCTTGGGCTTGATTGACCCCAAACTCTGATTACTATTGTATATGATTTCTCCTTCTCGCGATGTATCGTGGTAGCAACAGATAGCTGGAAGTAATAGCTTACATCCGCGTCTTTCGATTAAATAGCTCTTACCGGAACTCCAGTGTATGACCAGCAGTATCGTTCCGTTGCATTTTTTTTTCTCCACACCCCAGCGACTTCGGATCTCCACCCCGGAGGACGACAACAACACAACTTGGCCATGTTGCAAAATCGTGTCAAAGTCGTGCTTACCATGTTTTTCTCATACGCTCTAGCTGTACTCTACTGGGGTACATGGTCACAACCAGCAAACGAAGCCAAGCGCCTTCTTCGACGCGGACCACGGGAGCATAACGTCCTAGCCAACTGCATCGATAACAAAGGGGTCAAATCATCCCAAGTCGCATACTTGTATGACAGTCCCGATAGCAGTCCAGACTTCGTGGCTCTGGTCGCTACATCGCCGGGTCTAACTAGAATATGGGAGGGCGGGCAAACTTCTGTCACTTTCGCAGATGGCAATGTGGTCACGGTCACCATTCCCAAGGTTGTTGCTGAAGGCGAATTGGCTGGCACTGGGTCGGCTAAACAAGGCTCGTTCAACTGTTACGCTCGTTACGTCGCGGATTTGTACAAATGGGGCGCGGATACTTGCACACAAATTTACGATTGTACACCATTAGACGCTCCAGGTAAGTTCATATCCGTTGCTCGTTGTTAATGCACCTACTGATCCTTTGATTTACCACCTACTTCAGCGACTTGAAAAACAGTAAGCACCATCTTAACCCGTTGTAGACATCAAACACTGACCCTTGACAGTCAACCAGCCCTCAGAGCCAAACATCCTCCCCTGCTGCTTCTACCCCAAGTACAACTGCATCCACGGGTTCCCAAACCAGTACTTTCAGCACCGGTCTCACAAGTAGTAGATCGGAGTTCTCCACCCTCCCATCAGCCAGCGGTGCCAGTGCAGATAGAACAACAACAGTGGCAACTACAGGAACATCCACTCCGAACACATCCTCAAGCCTCAGTGGTCGCTCATCAAGCGACAAAACTGCACTTGGAGTCGGGCTAGGCCTCGGCCTCCCAACGCTCCTCGTGGCAATTCTTGGGGTATTCTATCAGCGGAGGAATTCGAAGAACAAGCGGCTACCAAAGCTTGCGTCTGCTGCACAGGACTGATGGGGGTTATTGTAACGGCAATGAGAACATATGATGGACATTACGGCGTCATCGACTCCTTGTGGACAACGTCAGAACAAGGCTTCAGCTTAGATGCGAGACCACCACGGATCTTGATCCATCAACGAGAGCATTTCCAAGAGCTGAATACCCTTATTGAATAGTCCCGAGTGTTCTTGGACGTTTCTGCTTACCCCTCCTTGCAGAGACAGGTTCGAGGGGATATGGGAAGTCGATGATGAGAATGACTGCACTCAGAAACTGCTTTCTATTCTCCACGTAGAAGCTGAAAGTCATTGCTGTCCCACACGAGTCGGCGAACATAGCTACCATAGGCTCAATTTGAAATAACAGGTTGTGGTGTCGCGACATGCCAGTTGACTCAATGGAAAACCTTCGAGCTGCATACTACCTAGTAGGTAGTATGGGTTCACCAGACGTTATACCTGCCATCCGCCACTACATCTCATGATTAGTTCATTTCCCATACTTCAATCTATGTATCTCGAATAGAAATGTCGGCATGAGGTATCTAGAGTTTCGAAACTATTCATTTGCAAAGGTTTTCTCTTTACAACCTCTTTAGTCATATTTTTCATTAACTCCTAAGCCACTTCTGCTCAAAGACGTCTCAGATCGTCTTCGCACCTTTCCATGTGTCAAGCAAGTGAGCAATATGCGGGAAGCCATTTTGCCGAGCTAACTCTAAGGGAGTGTAAAACGACGATATTCTCATGATCATACTAGGCAGCTACCGACAATGGTCTTGAGTCACGGAAGCCGATTGCTTCGATTGCCGCCCCAAAGTTTAGAAGCTGTTTGGCTACAGCTTCGTGACCGGTTTTGCACGCCCATCCCAGCGGCGTCCAACCGATGGAGCTCGAGCGCAAGTCTGTCGCCTCAACATTTGCACGAGCCTTAGGAAGAAGTCTGACAACCCGTTCATGACCTCCTTGCGCAGCCAGAATCAAAGGCGTGCAACCACTTCTGTCTCGTGCCTCAATATTAGCTTTCGATTCTAGCAGCATGGCCACGGCCCCATCGAACCCCCGTTGAGCAGCGAGTAGGAGTGGGGTCCAACAGTTCCAGTCTCGTACATCTGTAGCAGCTCCCTCAGCAAGTAGGTCCGGCTGATGGCAGAAGCCCTCGGCCCGCCAGGTTTTCCGCGTCCCGCTATTTCAGCGCATTCACCTCTTCCTTTGATGTTGCAAGAGAACGTTTCGCTTGCAATCTTGATCCAGCATAGCCCCACTGGCATAGCCCGTCAGTGCCGAGAAGAAACACATCCGAGAACGACTCCAGCCACAACTTAAACCATTCTCGGCCCAAAGAGGCTCCAGCTCGAAAGGATCACAGCTCAGACTCATTGGTGAGCTGCTATTGTATACAGAGACCACTTTCAACAGTTCTGGCTCACACCTAAAAAGCCATTGAATGAAGGCGGTGTGACCAACCAATATCAGCGGTCCCTCTGACTGCAGCAGATAATCTCTGAACTGTCCCCAGGCTCTCCCCATTAGACATTTCCTTTCTGATTGGCTTACAAAGTTCTTAGCAAGATCTTTCAACTTGCGTTGCGAAACTGCCTTGCCAACAGACGCGAAGCGCCTGTTTCAACATAGCCATGCTTAGCTGACATTGAGCTGCAGTCTGATCATTTCGACCGGGGCCGAAAAAATCCCCCAACCGCGCAGCGTCTTTGCACGCAGACTAGTGATTAGCTTTGGAAGCGTTCCACTTTATAAAACAAAAGTTCGAACCCGTTCCTATAATATTTTTATATAATCCTTCATTTTGCCTTGCCTCAGAAATTTTGTAGGCATTATTTATAATAATATTCGTTATAAAAATAAAGCTAACTATAGTTTATAAGTTAAGAATGGAAAAAGATAAAAATATAATAAAGTATATATTTTATTTATAATAGAATATAAACTAATATATAATCTAATATAGTTTTAATATATAGTTTCTTTAGATATTTTGAAAATATTTGATTAGTTATTATATAAAGAAAATATAAATTCTTAATTCGAAATAGAAACTTTTCATTGAAAATCAAATAAATAAAAAGAGATAATAAAAATCGAATAAATTAAATTTTTTAATTATAAAATTTTCTATCGAAAATATTTCCTAATTTAAAAACTATAATATAAAGATATAATATATCTATTAATTATTTAATTTCTATTTTATCAAAATTATTAATTTATTATTATTTAGAAATACTTTTAAATAATCTAATAATAAAATAGATTGAAAAGTTATAAAAAGAAAATCTTATTATTTTCATTATTTATAATCTTGAAAATATTATAATAAAAGATATATTATAGATTTTAATAAAAGAGAAATTATATTTTAAAAATATTATTATTATAATTATTATAATTATATTTCTTTATATATGATATTATAATTTAAAAATTATATTTCTAGAAAAGTTAATATTCAAAGTTATATAAGTTTTTCTAGAAAAGTTAATATTCAAAATTATATAAGTTTTTCTATAAAATTTAAATATCAAGATTTTATAAAAATTAGAAATTAATTTTAAAATTCTAGAATATATATTAAAAAGTTTTAAATAATTTCTAATAATAGATAATATTTAAATTTATTTATTTTGGAAAAAACTAAATATAAATAATATAATAATTATAAATAACTTTTTATTTATAATTAGATATTTCAATAAAATATATAATTTATTATATATTAATTATAAAAATATAATCAGATTTATTTTTAATATTAATAAAGATTATTTTATTTATTAATTTAGAAATTTATTAATTTAAATTATTTAAATAGTTTTTAATAATCTTATTTTTAATAATTAATATTGAATATATCTTCAATTTTTAAACTTTTCTAAAATAAAAAGAAGATTTATAAAAATTAATTATATTTATAAAAAGATTTTCTTTTAATTATTTAATATTTATTTTAGCTTTTAGAATTAATTTCGAAAAATTATTATAAATTTATTTTATTAAATTCAAAATAAATTAGAATCAAATAAATGTATTATTATAAAATTTATTATAAATTATCTTTATATTTATTAATTATTTAGAATATATAATTCGAAATTTTAAATTATTATTAAATACTTTTTCTATAATTATAAAATAATAATTTAGAAATTAATTAGAAAATTTCTTAGAAAATTATTATATTAATTTTTAAATTAAAGAAAAGATTTATTTTATATTACTTTTTTAATTTTCTTATAATTTTTATAATTTTAATATTTCAATTCTATATATTCTAATATTTAAAATAGTTAATAATTTGAAAAGATTATAATATTATTTAATAAAATAATTAATATTAATATTAATCTTTATATATTTATTAATATTTTAGATAAATATAATAATAATTATAATAATCTCTTTTCTATATTTAATAAACTTCGAAATTTTATATTAAATAAATATATTCAATTATAGTTATATATAATTAAATATTTAAAGAATTTATTTAAAATTATATTTCAATTTTATTTAAAATTTATTATATAAAATTATATTATATTAGATATTCGAAAATATATAAATAATAGATTATATATTAAATTAAAAAGTAATATATTTATTATAAATATTTATTTTCTAAATTATATAATATTAATAAAATTCAAAATTTAGAAATATTAAATTTAAAATTAAATTTAATTTTTTATTTAAGTTAATATAAATATTTTATTTTAAAAGATAATATAAAATAAATTAAAAAATTGAAAATTAAGAATAAAATTCTATTTAATTACTTTATTTAAATTAAGAAATAATTATTAAAATTGAAATTTTAAAAATTAAAAATTAAGAAAATAAAAAAATTAATTAAATTATTTCAACTTCTAATTTAAATTATAATAATTAAATATTATATATTAAAATTTTTTTAAAATAATTTTTTTTTTATAATTTCAAAGTTTAAAAAAAAATAAAAATAAAAAGAATAATAAAGTTTAATATTATATAAATTATTAATATAATAATAGAAATTAAATAAATTATTAATAATATAATAAATAATTAAAATAATAGAAATTAAAAATCAATTTTATAATTTAAAATTAATAATTATAAAGTTAAAAAATAATATATTATAAAGATTTATATATAGAAATTGATTATATATAATATATATAATTAATTAGGTTTTTAATATTTTAAATAAAAAGTTTAAATTATTTATATTAATATATTAAATATTAATATAAATATTTAGAATATAATTTCGTTATAAATATATTATAATATCAAATTTCAAAAATAATTATTCAAATATTATTATAAATTTTATAATAAATAATTAGTTTTTAATTAAAATATTTCTATAATATTTATATTATTCAGAATATTTTGATATAATAAAATATTATTATATTATTATATAAATAAAGAACTAATTAATTAATTATTATAATTACTAATTATAAAGATAATTTTGTTCGAATATCGATTCTCTAATTATATAGAAGTGGTTAAATAACTAAGTAGATATAGAAATAAAGTAGTTAAATAGAAGATCGCGATAATAAAGTAGTATTGAGTAGTAACTAAGTAATAATTGTGAGCACTATTTGAGTTGAGCACGAAGCTCTATATACTAATGAAAGATATTCTGCTTATATAGACCCTCGTCCTCAAGGAGTACGAGGAGCGCTTAAGATCCTATCGCTCCAGGAGCCCTGGGATTGCTCATGATCCGTCCGCTCCATCTGATTATATAGCCTTCTATATAGGGTTCTCTTATGATTGGATCTCCAATCTCTGAGCCTAAGGTCCCCATGGTCACCTGCGTCCTGGATCTGTAGCATACAATGCCTTGTGCAGTTTGTGTAAGGCCAAGGCTTTCAACTCGTCAATAAGCGTTCGCCAAACCCGCGACAAGATGATGACTCGAACAGTATTCTAGCTATTCTAGGTTATTGCAGGCGGCCTTGCGCTTACGGGGCACCATCGAGGCTGACATGTTGCCCTCACTCGTGTTCTCATCCTTCTCTTTCGTGTAGCGGACGGCGTCAACGCTCACTTCGTACATGCACCAACGAAACACTACCTTCTTCTCGATGCTGACTACTATACGATACGGTCGACACGCACTTTCATTGGTCCCGGTTACCACCGGATCGTCATCATCATCCTTTTGTGATTTGTCCTTTAAGAAATCATAGAATGTGCGCTGTTCGGCCTCCGTGAATGACGGCCCTTCCCGCACGATTGCGTGTTTGGCGCGCATGAAGACAGAGAACTCATGGCAGGTTATTCCAGGGCGCAACTTGAAGCAAATACGAACCAGATCCTCAGTGATGTGATCACCTTGTATCGTAAATATGTTCTGTACGGGATCCCATCTTGGATGGTATCCGTAACCCCAGCTGATTCTATCCATGTTCCGACCAGAAGCAGTGGATATGCGGTATCCAACAGCTCGAAGTGCTTCGGATGTATTGATAATGGTATGCCGATAACCTCCAGAGTAATTTCGAACACTTTGGCTTTCTTTGTGCTGGAGGATGGTGATTTTGGTGAGGGTTGCTTGAGTAGCTGCCCGAACTCCCACAAGAAGTGTTTGCTTTGCTGAGGGGTAGCCGAACTGTGTCCGCTCGACATGAACTCGTGTCTCACCATCTGCTGCTCCGGCCGGCCAAAGGACAATACCTGGAACCTTGGTGCCTGTACCTGCCGAACAGCTGAGGAGGCCTACCCATCCATGAATCTCATCAGGTTGATGATATTGGTAGCGTGATTCGGGCGTGTAAACCGGCAAGAGAGGTAGTTCAATTTGGAGTCCCTGGTTTGTCATCATGAACGGAGTTGTTGATTCCCCAGAATACTCCAAGTTATGGCAATTCTCAAAATCCTTAGGCGATCTAGCAAGCAAACCGCTCATCGAAGCGGAGCCGCATATGGATTCCGCAATCTTTTCAGGTAACAGTCCATTTCGGTGTCTGATCTCTGTGTTAAGGCCCCATGCAAGGATAGAATCATCATCATAACCTCGGATTATCTCCTCTTGTAGGCGAAAGAAGGCTCGTTCGCCTTCCCCATAGAGCAATGGCATATTGACATTGAAGACTCCGAGCAAGCAATATGCCATATCTTCCACTCTTGTCGTTTCGCGACTTGATGCCCAGGACATTCGCTTCGCAACGCAGAATGAACCAAGACCAACCTCGGAGCCATCTTCATGTAACTCTTCTCTAGGAAGTAGCGCATGCATGTCGATCCGAGTAATCTCTGATATCAACCCTGCATGTTCGTGTTTTGATCCAATACCACACCAGTGTTGGTCGTAGAAGTAAACACGAGAGGGAGCTAAGAGCTCTTGAAGTGTCCAGCCCCGGGAGAACCATCGACTCTCAGGAAACTCGATTTTAAAGTTCGCCTCTGAAACGTCCGTGAGATACGCATAACAGACATCAGAGTCATGATACCATTTGTACATGGAATTAATACTCTCCGTTAGTTCAGCGCTCGAACTTTTGTCGATGCAACAAGTATCTACCCATACGTAGGGGATCTTGTCCTCGCAGGCTTGTTCGCAGGCAAAGCGAATCTTTTTATATTCGTCTTTGGATTCAGCTGCTGCCCGGTTCGATGTGTAATCGGAGAAGGACACTTCTTGAGAACTCCATGTATGGGACAGGATGGCGTAGGCCGGGATTTTGCCGCCGCTGAACTCCTCCAGCTGCAGGGTTTGACAGTTAATTAGACGCATTCGGTAATGCTGTGATACAAGTTGTAGTGAGTTTTGGCTGGGAATTTGTACCTCGGATCAGAGCGAGTAGTGATTTTACAAGCCCACAATATCTACGCCGTGAGACGAGCGACGATGATCCATCGCCCTGCACTAGGGTGCCGCCACCTGTCACTAGAAGATTCGAGAAGCCTGTGTTACGACCTATAAAGCCTGAGGACCTTAGGCTCAGTTGCTGCAGGCAGTAGGAGACCCTCAGGCATGGTTAGTAGCTCGTAATGTGCTCGACGGCTCGAAATCCTAATTGGGATCTATCGAGCGAGTAAATAATGAAGATCTACATAAATGGAATATATATCATTCCAGTAAATAAAAGGTGAGTTGAGATTTCGGGCGGGTTTTGTAACGAAACAATAAATTTATTCTCAAATATTATTCTCTTTTATTTCTAGTTATATTAATAAACAAATATAAAGTAAGGAATATTTTAATAATATAAATTAAAAAAGATATATTTCTAGATCGATATTATAAAGTAATCTCTATTAATATAGTTTTCATTGAGGGGCATTTGATAGAGGAGGAAGTCCGGTCTATTATTCCGTGATAAATAACCATTGCAGGAAGCGAAGCTTTCTGTAGGAGGGCATCGTAATGCTGACGATTAGCGACAGCTCTGGCAAGTCACAGCTGAAACCACATTATGAGGTGGACGCGACGGATAAGCCGAAATAAGCTCGGGCCAATGCCCCCCGGCAGCGACCACCCACACGCAATCACTACGAACCAACCACGAACCAACTACGAATCTACTACGAAACTAACTACGAATCAACTACGGACCAACTACGGACCAACTATGAACCAACTATGAACCAACTATGAACCAACTACGAACCAACTACGAACCAACTACGAACCAATTACGAAACCAACATTACCTATAAATATAGGACGAAAGTGTATATTATCTTCCCACCCAAGAAGTAGAATAATCAAGCCAGCTCAGCTCACACAAATCCTCAAACGCAAAGATGTTACTCACCATTCATCTCGTCAGATGGCTCATGGCCGTACTGATTAGCACCTTCCTACAAACCGCAACAGGATATGATGACATAGAGCAAAATTTCGAGCTCTCGCAACCTCAGTGTAGGGACTATGTATGCTTTCAAAAGTACTGGCAAAGTCTTAGCGCAGAATGGGACGCCGGTGTTGTTGATTCCTTCAAATCTCTCGGAGTATCGCTTGTGGAGACCACTGATTCAGCTCTCACTTTGATTCCCGTCACTTTCAGAGAACAAGCTGAAGATGAGCTGGCCAAGTTCTATCAAACCAATTGGGACGATCTGCCGCAAATCATCAAAGACTGGATCAAAGAAAACCCATATCAAACCGCATTTTACGTTGCCAACGGCGTTGTATTCTTCGCACCGTCTGCAGTCAGTGGTCCCGTTCTCTGGCTTTTGGGCTATACATCCGTAGGACCAAGAGCAGGTATGTTATATACAACTGAAAATCTTTCTCGTATATAACTTACTTTTCATAGCATCCTTCGCATCTCTATTACAGAGCAAAATTGGTCTGGTTGGCGCAAAGAGCCTTTTTGCCTACTTTCAAAGTGCTGGAATGGGGGGGTATGGGGTTGCTTCTGTCAATATGGGTGTTAGAATCCTTGCTGGTTTAAGTGCCAGTATACATAGAGTGTGGGACTCGGCCGTATCAGACAAGCAGAAGAGTAAGGATAACTAGAGATCCCGAGAATCTGAGACCGAATAGTGAAGTCGATAGATGTTAGGGTTTGTAGGTAGGGAATTGTAATCGGGTCACTTCGCAGCCGGAGGGTGATCGGGGTCAGAATATAGAGTAGTAATTGAATATAAACTAATTATTACCGATCTCCTCTCAACTTTTCCTTCCTTTTTATAATTGAGAACCCTATACTAAGCCCCCACTTCCTCGGCTGATTAACCTCTACTCCTCCTCCGCACCAAGCAATTCTTCATCTATACCCCGAAACTCCCCTCCTCCATCTCACTCTCTAATAATAGATAGTATTTATTCCTTCTTATAGAATATATCGAGTATATCTATATTATAATCTATAAAGTTTATATAACGAAACTATATCAAAAGTATTTATATAATAGATTTATATCTATATAATTAATTTAAACTTTTTATTTAGATTATTATAAAACTAATTAACTATATATATTATATATAATTAACTTTTTATATATAAATCTTTATAATTTATTATCTTTTAATTCTTTAATTATTAATTCTAAATTATTAAATTAATTTTTCTATTTAGATACTTTATTATAAAAACTTTAGAATATTATATAATTTATTTAAAATAATTAAAAAATAATAATTCTAAAATTATTAATCAAAATTTAATTAATATAATTCGAATTAAATTAAAATAATTAAAATAATTATATTATATATTTTAATAATTAAAGATTTTATTAAAAATATTATTTTTTTAAAATATTTTCTATTTTGAAAATATTTATATTATAAAATATATTTTTTATATATATTTATATTATTATAAATATATAAATTATATTATATAAATATAATAAATTAACTTTTTAAATATAAATAATTATTTTTTAAATTTAAAATCTTTGATTTATATATAAATATAAATATAATATATATTTATTATTTATTAATATAATATTACTAAAATAAATATTATATTAAATAAATAAAAATATTAAGAAGTTATAATTAATAAATTAAATTAAATAAAAAAATTAAAAAGATAATTTTAAAAATATTATATTTATTATTATATTTTATATTAATATAAATAAAATAATTATTTATAATTAAAAATTTTTTTAATTTTTTTATTTTAAATTGAAAATATTAATTTAAAAATTTTAATTAATTAAATTTAATTAAAGTTATTATTTAATTATTTATTTATTAAAATTTTAAAAATCTTTAAAAATATTTTAATAAATTAATATAAAAGATAATATAATTTTATTTATATAAATTCTAGTTAATAAATTTATAAATTTTTTTAATATATTTTATTAAATTTTAATTATTTTTCTTTAATTATAAAAACTATATATTATAATCTTTTTTATTAATTTTTTAATATTTATAAAGAATTATTTTTATTTTAATTCTATATTTTTTAAATTTTATATTATATTAATTAATAATAATAATAAATTAAATAAAAAAGAAAGAATTAATTAAATATTATAAATATTTATCTTCTGAATTATATAGAAATAATTAGAATCTTAAATATTATTAATTATAATAATAAATAGTATTATTATAAATTTATTATTAATAATAGTTATATAGAGAATCGAATAATTATAATAATAGATAAATAAATAATTATTATGAAATATAAAGTTCTATATATTAAAGAAAACTATTTAATTATATAAATTTTTATTTTTTACTATTTTAGTTATTCTAGTTATTCTAACTAACTAGATTAACTAGAATAATTAGAATAATTATATTATATATTTTAATAACTAAAAGTTTTACTAAAGATATTATTCTTTTTTTAAATATCTTTATAATAATAAATACTATTTCTCTAAAATATTTTCTATTCTAAAAATATCTTTATTATAAAATATCTTTTATTTATATATATCTATATTATTATAGATATATATATTATATTATCTAGATATAATAAATTAGTTTCTCAAATATAAATAATTACTTTCTAAATTTAAAGTTTTTAATTTATATATAATTATAAATATAATATTATCTCTTTTCTAACTTAATATTATCTTAATATTTATTATATTAATATAGAATATTTATTTAGATTTTAAATAAATTTCCTAGATCTTTTTTCTTTATTATATTCTATATCTATATATCTAAATTTATTAATAGTTATCAAAATTAATATATTTATAATAAGGAAAAAGAAATTATTATATTATCTTTTTATAATTATTATTCTGAAAAGAAATATAAATATTATATTCTTTTTAATAATATTTATTATAAAGAATATAAAAAGAATAATATTGAAAAATTCTATAATATCTTTAATATAATAATTATTATTTAGATTTATATAGATTTTAAAGAAAAATATTTTTAAAAGGAAAATAAAAAGTTTTATTTAGAAAAGAAGAAAATTATAATTAAGATTCTCTATTTTTATATTTAAATAAGGAAAACTTAATTATAATTTAATAAAATATATAAAAATACTGAAAAGATATTATAATATAATCTGAAAATAATTAAAGAATTAAAAGTATTTAAGAAAAAGAAGAAATTAAAAAAGAAATAGATTAAATAAACTAAATAAGTTTTTTAAATAATTAGTTTTTTTGGAATTAATTCTTCGATCTTCAAACTTCTTCTAATAAATAATTCTGAATTAGTTATTTAAATAAAAGTTAAGAATTTCTTTAATAAAACTTCTTTAAATCTTATAAATAATTCAGATTTTTAACTAGTTTTTATATATTTTCTAAATATAGATATTCTTTTTATTTGATTAGATATAAAAGATTTCTTCTAATATATTTTTAATCTAATATTTTTTTAACTTTATATTTAATATTCGGATTTACTAATTCAATTTCGATATAAAGTATATTTAATATTTCTAATAATATTAATTTCAAAAATGAAATATAAAATATAAAATATATATTTATTATTTTTAATAGTTCGAGATAATAGTTAACTAGTTCGACTATTTTAATAATTTTGAAAAGTTCTAATTTTTTATAATCTAGTTTATTATTTAATCTTTTTATATTAATATTTCTTCTAAAAAGATAAATTTTATTCTCTTTCTTAAATATTAATTCTATATTATACTTTATATTATAATAGTATATAATATATTACATAATAAATTTAATATCAAATAATAACTATTTATATAAATTTCTCAAATCTTCTATTTTTATTATTTCTATATTTAACTTTGTTATATCTAATAATTATATATTATATATTTTTGGATCGAATTCGAAATTAATATATATTAATATTATATTTATAATAACTATCTTTATAATATTATAAATAAATTAAATAAATAATAATAATTCTATTTAATTATCTTATTAATAATTAATATAATATTTTAAATATTATTTTATAATTTAATTTAATTATTCTATTTAATTATCTATTTATAAATAGAATATTATTAATAACTTTTTTTTGATTTCTAATAAAATTATAAATATTTATTAAAATTTCGAGATAAAAAACTTATTTCTATTTAAAATAATTTCTATAGATATATTATAGATATTAATTACTATTTTTAAAAATATATAAATTAAATTCTTAATTATATTATTTTCTTTATATAGAATTATATATCTAAATTTGGTTAATCGATTTATAATAATTAGAATGAAATTATATATTATTTCTATTATTAAATTCTTTAAAAATAATAATTTGATTATAAAGTTCTATATAATAAACTTTTATAACTAAGTAGATATATTCAGACTTTTGAACTATCTATATAAAATATATTATAAAGTTTTGTTTTATATATAAATATTATAATTTCTAATAACTTTCTTAACTATCTTTCTTATTTATAAGAAATATAAATTCGCTTTAATCTTTATAAATATTTTATAATTCCTTAATAATTATAAACTAATAATTTATATTATTTTTAAATAAATTATTTTACTAAGTTTGAAAGAATATATATTTTCTTATAAAAATATATAATATTATTTTTAATTATAAATCCTTCACCTAATTATTTTAATATTTATTTTATAATAAAATTATTTTTATAATACTTTTATATTTATTTTTTCAAATAGTTATTATAAAATATTATTATTATAACTAATTATCTTAAATTAAATATTAACAAATCTTCTTTTTATCTAAATATAATATATAATTTATATATTTTATTCTCGAGATATTCTGATTTTCTATTAAATATATCGGTTTTAGTATTTTCATTTTCTTTAATATATAATATTCTGAAATTATATATAACTAGTATTTCTATTTATTATATTTATTATCTATTTAGAGCTTTGATTATTATAAAGTATATCAAATTTTTATAATTTAAATAAATCTAAATTATATATTTAGATTTTTCGAAATAGATTCTTTATTCTCTAAAAATATTAATAATAATAAATAGTTTCTTATTATAAATTTTATAATTTAGTTCTACTAATTATAGCTTTTTTAAATAATATATTATTAATTATAATTTATTATTTTTATTTAGTTAATTAAAGATTATATCTAATATATAATCTAATATATCTATCTTGATAATAATTAATTATTCAAAATCGAAAATAATAAAAATTAATATTTATATAAAAGTTTATTTAAAGATTTCAAATATCTATTATATTATATTATTTTATTTATATTTAATATCCTTCTTAGTTAGTTTTATAAAAGATATTATAATTTTCAAATAATCTTTAATAAATTATTTATAGAAATTTATAAATTCTAGAATGAATTATATTTTCTTAATAATAATAAGTTATTTCTACTTTAAAACTTTTTTTACTTTATTTAGATTTATTCTAAATCTTATTATATTAATAATATATCTAAAGAACTCGATTTTGATAATATAGAATTTATATTTTAAAGATTTTAATAGAATATTTATATTTATTAAAATCTGAAGTATTTCTTATATAATCTTAATATATTCTTTAAAAGTTTTAATAAAGATTAAAATATTATCTAGATATATTATATAATAATTATCAAGATATTTTCTTAATAAATTATTAACTAAATATATATATATTATTAATATATTAATAAATCTAAAGAGTATAACTTAATATTTATAATATCTATATTATATATAAAATATTATTTTCTATTTATCTCTTTTTTTAATTTAGATTAAATTGAATTCTATATATTAATCCAATTTAATAAAATATTTAGTTTTCCCAATTCGATCTTATAATTTATTAATTAATAATAACGAATATCAATTCTTAATAATAATAATATTGAATTTATAATAATTAATAATTAATTTATTTTTCTTATTCTCTTTCTTTAATATAAAAAAAATAGATATTTCTATAAATAAAATAGATTCTCTAATAAATCTCTTTATTAAATTTTTATCAAGATATTTATAAAGTAATTTAAGTTTCTCTTTTAATAATAATATAATTAATAAAAATAATAATTCTTTTTCTTCTTTCCATTTTATTTTATCATTCCAAAATTGATATTTTAATAAAATATCTTTTTAAAATCTTTTCTTGAAGATCTTAATATATTTTATATATTATATTAATATATTCTTTAATAAAGAATTTTAAATTAGAATATCTAATTTTAATAAATCTATTATTTTCAATTTTCTATTAGATATTAGTTTTATAAAACTTTATATAATTTTCTTTTTATATTTATATTTATTATATTATATAATCTTTATAATCTACTTAATATATAGATTATAATTTTCTAATTATAATATTTCTAGAATTATCTAATATTTTCCTAATAGAATTAAATCTATTTTTATTTATTTAGAATATTAATTTAGTTATATTTCAAATTCTTATATTTTATATTAAACTAATTTATTCTTTTTAACTAATTACTTATTAATAAGATAAAGTTTATATAGAATTAATTTCTTGAAGATTTATAATTTTATTAATATTATAATTTCTAATACTATAAAATTCTCTATTATTTCTAAATTTATTATTATTTAGAAAAGTTATCTATTTATATATATATTATAAAGAATTTATTTAAATCTTAAAATAGTTTTCAGTTTTCTAATTAGTTTTCCAAATAACTTAATAAGTTATTCCTAGTTTATATAAAATATTTTATATTATAATTCTATAATAAATATATTTTATTATAATCTAACTTCTTCTTTAATTAATTTAATATAATAAATCTATTCTTCTATTAGAAACTATTTTATTAATTATTCTATATAAATATTCTTTTCTTTTCTAATTTGTTATTATAATTATATTATTTATAAATATCGAAATATTATTTAGTATTATTTAATTTATAATTTGTTATTTTTAAAGTTGTCTCTCGAGAATTTCTAATAAATCTTATTTATTTCAAATTATTTCTATTCAAAATATTTGTTATTTCTATATATTAATTTATAGATTTTATTTATTTTAAATTTGAAAGTTTTTATATAATTATAATATTGATTTTAGTAGTTTAGATAAATCTAAACTCTGATTTCTTAGATATTATATTTTTTAATAATTTATTCTTTATCTATATTTAATAATTTGAATATTATATTTATTTATAATATTTATAATTTCTCTAGAAAATAGTTATTTATAAATTTCTTTTTATAATATTTTTTATATATATTATTATAATATATAAATTATTAAATAAAATTATAATTTATATTCTTTTCAATTTTTAGTTTTTTATAAATAATAAGATCTCGGTTTATTATATTTAATTAATAAGATTTCTTTTCTTATTTTCTTTTTTTAAAGTTTTTAAAATATTATTTTATATTATCTTTATCTAATCTATATATTAAATACAAATTATTATAATAAGTTATTTATAATAATATTATATATTCTTATTTTGAAATAAATTATAGATTATTAATTATATTAATTTAGTATCTAGATATTCTTTAATAATTATCTTAATTTATTATAATTTTAAACTATTTTTTTCCTTTTTAGTTTACTTTTTTAAACTTATTTATTTATAATTTCTTATAATAATCTCTAATTTGGTATTCTAGAAATCTATATTCGAAATAAAACTTCTTTTTATATTTATAGATTTTTTCTTTTTAAAAAAGATTATTTTTTAAATTTATAATATCTAACTTTATAAAATTATTATAAATCTCTTCTTTAGTATATTATTTTTTAAAATAATATAATTGTTTTTTATTTGATTAGTAATACTAATTATTTTTAATAATAAATTATATTTCTTATTAAAACTTATATATTTAATTATTAATATAAATAGTTTCCTTGATTAGCTTATTTATATTATTAATTAGATCTTTTTAGAATAATTTTAATTTGATAAAATTCTTTAATTCTAATATATAATAACTAAGTAATATAATATTTCTCTAATTAATCTAATTATTATATTTATAGAATTCTATAATATAATTAATTATTAATTTTGTTTATTAAAAACTAAAAAGTTATTATTCTATAATTTTTATAATATTAATATTTCTGAATATCTATTTTATTTTATAATAAAATCTATTAAAACTTCTAAATATTTCGATAATAATTATTATTATCTTATTAGTATTTAGACTTTATTTAAGATAATTAATTAGGAAAAGTTCAATCTATTTAACTATTTTATTTCTAAAATAGAAAATAGTTTAAAAACTTTTTATATTTCTAATAATAAATTTAGTAATATTAAATCTAAAGTATATTTCTAATTAGAAAAAGAAGGTTTCTAATTCTTTTTTATTATTATTATATTTATTTAATAATATAATTTTAAATATTTTCTAGAATATCAATTTATTAAATTTATTATTATTATTATTATTATTTATAATATCTATATTTATATTAATATTATTATTAAAGTTTAGTAGAAATATAATTATAATTAGAATTATAATAAATATTTAAATTAGAAATTAGTTTATAAATTTAGTTATTATAATATTATTTATAATTATTTCGATTTAATATATAAAGTAATAAAGATATTTAAAATATTATAAATATTTATTTTCTAAATTATATAAAAATAGTTAGAATTATAATAATTTTTTAATAATAAAGTAGATTTAGTTTTAGAATTAATAATTAAAGAATTAAGAAAGTTTTGAAATTTAAAAGAGTTTAAATATAGAAGATTAGTTATATATAATAATAATTTAAATAGGAAGTTTAACTAATTAGATTTTAGATAAAAAACTAATTCAAAACTATTCTAATATAATTTGTTATACTATCTCTTCTCCAAATAAGTTTATTTTTAAATATTATTATTTTAATTTAATAATTATCAATTAGTATTAGTTAAATAAATATAAAATAAAAAGTGTTTTTAAAGAAATAAACTAAAGAAGATATAATTTTAAACTAGTATTATTAGATAATTATTATTTATATATTTATAATTCTCTTCTTTATTCTAGAATAATTATAATTATTCAAATAGAAAGATTGATAAATTATGAAATATTGGATTCTCTAAATAGAAATTATATAGTTTATATAATATTATCTTCAAATTAAATATTTTATACTAAATCAGATTAATATTATAATTAAACTAGGAAATATAATATTTAAAGAATCTATAATATATTTTATAAATAAATATTTTATCAACTTTATATTTATTAATATCTATAATATTAAATAATAATAGAAATTTATTATATTAATTAGATAATAGATTATTAATAATTTTATATAATTTATCAATAGAGAAAATATTATAAATATATATTATATATTATAAATACTTATCTTCTAAATTATATAAAAGTGGTTAGAATATTGAATATTATTAATTATAATAATTAATAATATTATTATAGATTTGTTATTAATAATAATTATATAGAGAATTGAATAATTATAATAATAGATAAATAAATAATAAATTAAGTTAAATATAAAACTTTATATATTAAAGAAAACTATTTAATTATATATATTTTTATTCTTTATTATTTTATTAGTTCTATTACCTTCTATTATAATAAAATAGATAGAAATTAGTAAGATATTATATATTATTAACTAAAGATTTTATTAAAGATATTATTCTTATTCTAAATATTCTTATAATAATAAATATTTTTTCTCTAAAATATTATTTATTCTAAAGATATCTATATTATAAAATATTCTTTCTTTTATCAATATTTATATTATTATTAGTATATATAGTATATTATTTTGATATAATAAATTTGGTTTATCAAATATAAAGATCTTTCTTCTAAATCTAAGATTTTTAATTTATTTATAATTTTAATTATAATATTATTCTCTTTCTAATTTAGTATTATTCTAATATTTATTATAATAATATTGAATATCTATTTAGATTTTCGATAAATATCTTATTTTTTTTTTCTTTTATTATATTTAAGAAGATATTTAAGTTTATAAAAAGTTATTATATAATTTATTTTTATATTTAAAAAAAGAGAAAAATAATATTTATAAAATATTCTTATTATTTTGAAAAGAATCTCGAATATTATATACTTTCTAAAACTAATTAGTATAAAGAATATATAAAGAATATTGGAAAAGGTTTTTATAATATTTTTAGAAATTCTATATTATAATAGAAAAATATTTATTAAAAGAAAACTTATTTGAAAACTAAAGAAGAAATAACTATTTAATAAAAATAGAGAATCTTTATTTATTATATATATTTAAGAAAGTAATAAAAAGTACTAAAGAAAAAAACTAGGAAAATATTATAATATAATCTATATATAATCGATATATTAGAGAAGTTTGAAAAATAAAAGAAATTGGAAAAGGAATAGATTAAAACTAAATAAACTAGATAAATTTAAATATTTAATTTTTCCAAGATCAACTTTTCAATCTTCAAATTTTCTTTAATAAATAATTCTAAACTAGTTATTTAGTTAGAAACTAAAGATTCTTTAAATAGAATTTCTTCAAATTTTATAAATAGTTTAGATTCTTAACTAGTTTTTATATATTTTCTAAATATAAATATCCTTCTTATTTAATTAGATAATAAAAACTTTCTTTAATATATTTTTAATTTAATATTTCTTCAACTTTATATTTAATATTCAGATTTACTAATTCAATTTCGATATAAAATATATTTAATATTTTCGATAATACTAATTCTAAAAGTAAAATATAAAATACTAGATATATATTTATTATTTTTAATAGTTCGAGATAATAATTAATTAGTTTAACTATTTTACTAATTTTAAAAAATTCTAATTTTTTATAATCTAGTTTATTATTTAGTCTTTTTATATTAATATTTTATTTGAAGAGATAAACTTTATCTTTTTTTTTAAATATTAATTCTATATTATACTTTGAATTATAATAATATATTATATACTATATAATAAATTTAATATCGAGTAATAATTATTTATATAAATTCTTAAAATCTTCTATTTTCATTATTTCTATATTTAATTTTACTATATTTAATAATTATATATTATATATTTTGAATTCGAAACCGAAATTAATATATATTAATATTATATTTATAATAGTTATTTCTATAATATTATATATAAATTAAGTAAACAATAATAGTTCTATTTAATTATCTTATTTATAATTAATATAATATCTTAAATATTATTTTATAGTTTAATTTAATTATTCTATTTAATTATCTATTTATAAATAAAATATTATTAAAAGTTTTCTCTTAATTTCTAATAAGATTATAAATATCTACTAAAATTTCAAGATAAAAAACTTATCTCGATTCGAAATAATCTTAGTAAATACTTTATATATATTAATTACTATTTTTAGAAATATATAAATTAGATCTTTAATAATACTACTTTCTTTATATAGAATTATATATCTAAATTTAGTTAATCGATCTATAATAATTAGAATGAAATTATATATTATTTCTATTATTAGATCTTTCGAAAATAATAATTTAACTATAAAGTTTTATATAATAGATTTCTATAATTAAATAGATATATCTAGATTTTTGAACTAGTTATATAGAATATATTATAAGATTTTATTCTATATATAAATATTATAATTTCTAATAACTTCTTTAACTATCTTCTTTATTTATAAGAAATATAAATTTGTTTTGATTTTTATAAATATTTTTATAATTTCTTAATATTTATAAATTAATAGTTTATATTATTCTTAAATAAACTATTTTATTAATATTGAAGAAATATATATTTTCTTAGAAAAATATATTATTTTATTTTTAATTATAAATCCTTCATCTAATTATTCTAATATTTATTTTATAATAAAATCGTTTTTATAATATTATTATACTTACTTTTCTAAATAGTTATTATAAAGTAATATTATTATAATTAATTAGATTAAATTGAATATTAGTAAATCTTCTTCTTATTTAAATATAATATATAATTTATATATTTTATTCTCGAGATATTTTGGTTTTCTATTAAATATATCAACTTTAGTATTTTTATTTTTTTTAATATATAATATTCTAAAATTATATATAATTAGTATTTCTATCTATTATATCTATTATCTATTTAGAATTTTGATTATTATAAAATATATCAAATTTTTATAATCTAAATAAATTTGAACTATATATTTAGATCTTTCAAAATAAACTTTCTATTCTTTAAAAATATCGATAATAATAAATAGTTCTTTATTATAAATTTTATAATTCAACTTAACTAGTTAAAACTTTCTTAAATAGTATATTACTAATTATAATTTCTTATCTTTATTTAGTTAACTTAGAATTATATCTAATATATAATTTAATATATTTATCTTAATAATAATTAGTTATTCAAAATCGAAGATAATAAGAATTAATATTTATATAAAGATTTGTTTGAAGATTTCAAATATCTATTATATTATATTACTTTATTTATATTTAATATCTTTTTTAGTTAATTTTATAAAAGATATTATAATTTTCAAATAATTTTTAATAAATTATCTATAATAGTTTGTAAATTCTAAAAAGAATTATATTTCCTTTATAATAATAAATTATTTCTATTTCAAAATTTCTTTTACTTTATTTAAATTTATTTTAAATTTTATTATATTAATAATATATTTTAAAAACTTAGTTTTGATAATATAGAATTTATATTTCGAAGATTTTAATAGAATATTTATATTTATTAAAATCTAAAGTATTTTTTATATAATCTTAATATATTCTTTAAAAGTTTTAATAAAGATTAAAATATTATCTAGATATATTATATAATAATTATCAAGATATTTTCTTAATAAGTTATTAACTAATTATATATATATTACTAATATATTAGTAAGTCTGAAAAATATAACTTAGTATTTATAATATTTATATTATATATAAAATACTATTTTCTATTTATCTCTTTCTTTAATTTGAATTAAATTGAATTTTATATATTAATTCAACTTTATAAAATATTTAGTTTTTCTAATTCGATCTTATAATTTACTAATTAATAATAATAAATATTAATTCTTAATAATAATAATATTAAATTTATAATAATTAATAACTAGTTTATCTTTTTTATTCCCTTTTTTTAATATAAACAAGATAGATATTTTTATAAATAAAGTAGATTCTTTAATAAATCTCTTTATTAAATTTTCGTTAAAATATTTATAAAATAATTTAAACTTCTTCTTTAATAATAATATAATTAATAAGAATAATAATTTCTTTTCTTCTTCTAATTTTATTTTATAATTTCAAAGTTGATATTTTGATAAAGTATTTTCTATTAATCTTTTTTTGAAGATTTTAATATATTTTATATATTATATTAATATATTCTTTAGTAAGGAATTCTAGATTAGAATATCCAATTTTAATAAACTTATTATTTTCAATTTTTAACTAGATATCAATTTTATAAAACTTTATATAAACTTTTTTTTATATTTATATTTATTATACTATATAGTTATTATAATCTAGTTAATATATAGATTATAATTTTTTAATTATAATATTCTCAAAATTATCTAATATTCTTTTAATAAAATTAAATTTATTTTTATCTATTTAGAATATTAACTTAACTATATTTTAAATTCTTATATTTTATATTAAACTAATCTATCTTCTTTAATTAATTATTTATTAATAAAGTGAAATCTATATAAAACTAGTTTCTTAAAAGTTCATAATTTTGTTAATATTATAGTTTCTAATATTATAAAATTTTCTATTATTTCTAAATCTATTATAATTCAGAATAGATATCTATTTATATATATTTTATAAAGAATCTATTCTATCTTTTAGATAATCTTCAGTTTATTAATTAAATTTCTTATAAATTATTTCTAATTAGCTTATTTCCAATTCTTATTAATAATCTTAAATTTATTATTTTTTATAAAACTAAAAAATCTTTTTTAAATATCGATTATATTTTCCCAAATTATATTTAAATATATTCTAATTCTTATTTATAAGATTCTTCTTATAGAAATATTAATATACTTTATTAATATTTTATATCTGAATATCTATATTATTATTTATTATAATAGATTTAAATTTTATAATAAAGTTATTCTTTAATCTTTATAATTATATTAATAAATAATCTTCTAAGTTTCTTTATTATTTAGTAATTCTAATTAATAGAACTTTTTGAAATTTTATTAGATTTAAGTTTCTTATTATATTTTAATAAAACTAATTTCGAGTTTCAATTTATAATAATAATTTATAATTAATTATTCTTAAATATTTTGAATATTATTCCAAAATCTATTATTATTTAGTAAATTTATAAATTCTTTTTATTTTCAAGATCTAGTTTTATAATTACTGATTTTTTCTAAAAATCAAACTTTATTTTATTATAATAAATTATCTTAATTAATTATTTTCTTATTTAACTTCTTTAGATATTATTCTACTTTAATTTTATCTTCTTTATATACTAAATAGGAATTTTTATAATAAGTAGTTTATAATAATATTATATAATCTATTTTTTAAAGAATTTCTTAACTATTTATTATATTTAGTTAATATTTAGATATTTTCTAACTACTATCTTTTCTTATTATAATTTTAAATTATTTCTTTTCTTTCTAATTTCCTTTTTTAAATTTATTTATTTAGGATTTCTTATAATAATCTCTAATTTGGTATTTTAGAAATCTATATTCGAAATAAAATTTCTTTTTATATTTATAGATTTTTTCTTTTTAGAAGAAATTGTTTTTTGAATTTATAATATTTAACTTTATAAAATTATTATAAATCTTTTCTCTAATATATTACTGTTTGAAATAATATAGTTATTTCTTATTTAATTGATAATACTAGTTTCTAATAATGAATTATATTTTTTATTAGAATTTATATATTTGATTATTAATATAAATAGTTTTTCTAATTAGATTATTTATAATATTAATTAGATCTTTTCAAAATAGTTCTAATTTGATAAAGTTCTTTAATTCTAATATATAATAATTAAATAATATAATATTTTTCTAATTAGTTTAGTTATTATATTTATAAAATTTTATAATATAGTTAATTACTAATTCTATTTATCAAAGATTAAAAAGTTGTCTTTTTATAATTCTTATAATATTAATATCTTCAAATATTTATTTTATCTTTTATTAGAATTTGTCGAAGTTTCTAAATATATTAATAATAATTATTATTATTATATTGATATCTAGATTCTTTTCGAAATAATTAGTTAGAAAAGATTCAATTTACTTAACTATTTTATTTCTAAAATAAAAAATAATTTAGAAACTCTTTATATTCTTAATAATAAATTTGTTGATATTGAATCTAAAGTATATTTTTAATTATAAAAAGAAGATTTCCAATTTCTTTTTATTACTATTATATTTATTTAGTAATATAACTTTAAATATTTCTTAAAATATTAACTTTTTAGATTTGTTATTATTATTATTACTATTTATATTATCTATATTTATATTGATATTACTAATAGAATTTATTAGAAATATAATTATAATTAGAATTATAATCAATATTTAAATTAGAAATTGGTTTATAAATCTAACTATTATAATATTATTTATAACTATTTCGATTTGGTATATAAAGTAATAAAGATATTCAAAATATTATAAATATTTATTTTCTAAATTATATAAAAGTAATTAGAATATGGAATATTATTAATTATAATAACTAATAATATTATTATAAATTTATTATTAATAATAGTTATATAGAGAATCAAATAATTATAATAATAAATAAATAAATAATAAATTAAGTTAAATATAAAGTTTTATATATTAAGGAAAATTATCTAGTTATATAAATCTTCATTCTCTACTATTTTATTAATCTTATTATCTCTTATTATAATAAAATAGATAGAAGCTAGTAGGATATTATATATTATTAATTAAGAATTTTACTAAAGATATTATTCTTATTCTAGATATTTTTATAATAATAGATATCTTTTCTCTAAAATACTATTTATTTTAAAAATATCTATATTATAAAATATTCTTTTTTTTATTAATATTTATATTATTACTAATATATATAATATATTATTTTGATATAATAGATTTGGTTTATCAAATATAGAGATCTTCTTTCTAAATCTAAAATCTTTAATTTATTTATAATTCTAATTATAATATTAATATTAATTAATAAAATTACTAACTAGATATATTTTAGAGAAAGAAATATATTTCTAATAAACTAGTTAAAACTAAAATTACTTTATTATATAAATCAATCAATTTTATTTTATTTGATAAATTAAATTATAATTTATTAAAAATAACTAAAGCGGAATTATTTAAAATAACCAAAGTAATCTTTATTAATATTAAATTATTCTATATAAAGATAATTATATTAAATCTTAAGAAAATAGAAAAGAAATTAAAAATAATAGAAATATTATCTTTTCCAATTTCAAAATATATTTCTAAATTTCTTTAAATACTTTCTAAAACTTGTTAGTTTTTTATTATTAAGATTTACTTTATTTTAGATATAATTATAAATATTATTTATAAGAAATATAATAATTATAAGTTTTTCATTATAATTTTATAAGAATTAAATAACTTAATTAATCAATATCGAGATATTTAAAATAAATAATAATAAATCGAAATCTTTATAATCTAACTTTATTCTCTTTAATTTTAATAAATTATAATATATTCTTTATTATAAATAAATATTATTATTAAACTAATTATTTCTAATAAATATACTAATTATATTTATATCTTCTCTAAAGTCGAATCTGATATATTATTATTTTATTAATTTTATAATTACAAAATCTATTTAGAGATTAATAATAAGAAGATATTAAAATATAATTTATTTTATAAAATATTATTTGAAGAATTTGAGATTATTAAGAAATACTTTATTAAGAATCTATTAAAAAACTTTATTAAATCTAGTTAAATATTCTTTATTATACTAATTCTTTTTATTAAGAAGTTTATAAATAATTTATAATTCTATATCGATTTTCAGATATTTAATATTCTTATTTATAAAAACTAGTATTTATTATTTCTAATTAACAAAATACTTATTTATATTATAAATATTAAAATCTTTATCAAACTAGATATTTATTAAACTTTTTATTATATTTATATAAATCTTATTTTAGAAGAATATATAATTTTTCGAATATATTATAAAATATATAAATATAAAGTTATATTTTTCGAACTAATAAATAATTTTATAATTTATCAATATTATATAAATAATATACTTTTTAATTATCTTAATATATTCTATATTATTTATTTAGATAATATCTTGATTTATTTCGAGAATAAATTAGAATATATTATATAAATAAAACTAATTTTATAATATTTCTAGAATACTAATCTCTAGATTAATATTAAGAAATATAAATTCGATATTAAATAGATAAAATATTTAAACTTTATTATCTTAATTAAAGATATTGAAATAGATTTAGAAAAGGTTATTATTATATAAAAATAATAATATCTTAATATTATAAAAAGTATTTATTTATTTTTAAACTTCTATAACTTTTATTATTAATTTATTTATAATTTTAGTTTAATTATAAAATCTTTAATCAATCTAATAAAAACTAGTATTTATTTTAATTTTAATAAAAGTTATTAATAAATATTCAATATATTAAAGAAGATATTAATCTCGACTTCTTTATTAAAATATTATAATTATATATTCTTTTATATATTTGAAACTAATATATTAGATAAAGTAATAACTAATATATTTTTATAAAAGTATAAAGATAATTATTTATTTATTACTTACTTTTCCAAGATTATATAAATTATAGAATTTAATTATAAAATATATAATAAAGAAATATTAATAATTATTAAGTTATTCGCGAATTAGTATATTAAATTAATAAATATTTTATATTAGATCTATATTTATATCAATTATAAAATATTAGAATACTTTATATTAACTAAGTTTTTTAATATCTATTAAATATATTAAACTAAGTTGTTTACTAATTACCACTTTTTAATTATATACTATTCTAGAAAACAGAATTTTCTAACTAATATACTAATTTATAAAATAAACAAATTAGATTTTTAAAACAAAATTAAGAAGGAGAAAAGAATATAATAATTATTAAAGAAAAACTAATTAAATCTTTGGATTATTACTATTTAAATATATATCTATATTTATAAATCCGATTTATAATTATTTAAGTTATATAGAATATTAAATTAACTAACTTTCATTATTTATATTTTATAGATAAATTATAAAATAAAAAGTTTATAAATATTATAAATTATATCGATCTATAATCAAAATAAGTTTTCAATATAAAATAGTTTTTTATTTTATAAAGATTTTTTAATTATCTCTAATATTTCTAATTTATATATTTTACTAATCTATAAAATTTATAACTTTATAAATATTATATACTTTAATATTTACAAGATTATATTATTATTTATTTATTAATATTATTAATATAACTTCAAAAATAATATTATTATATATATATATAACTATTATATTTATTATTATAACTTGATATTAAAAAATAAGATATCTAGTTTATTATATTCTTTATTAATTTTAATATATATTTAGAAATATATTATTATAAATTATTATAGTTTAATAAAGATAAATATAGATTCGATAATATATTAATAATTATCGATTATTTAAATAAATAAATTATTATTATCCCTTATTATAAAATAATTAATATATATAAATAAGCTAAATTATATTTAATATATATTTATCGATATTATAGTTTTCTAATTACTATATTATTAAATTATAGTTTATAATTCATTTTCTTATTTTAGAAGAAGTTTAAGAATATTTTAGATATAGATATAAAACTTTCGATTATAAACTATTTATAAATAAATAGTTAAATAGAAATTTATAATTAGTATTTATAAAAATATTTAAGATCTTTTATTAATTATTATCAAGATAACTAGTTAGAATACTTTTTAATAATAAATTATATCTAATTAATATTTCTATATTTATTATTTAGAGATTTTTTACTATTCGAAATATTTTATAAATATATTTTTAAAGTTTTATAAAGTTAGCAAACTGATTATTTTATAATTAATAATCTTAATATAAATAATATATTCTTATAATATTCTTATATCTATTTTTTCAAATAGTTATTATAAAGTATTATTATTATAATTAATAACGAATTCAAAAACCCGATCAAAAACAATAATTAATCTTAATATTAGATTAAATAATTTAGAAAATTTATAAATTAATAAACTATAGCTTGATATAATACTAGTTATAAAAGTAATAGTAATTTCGAACTTATTAGTATAAATAGAGATATATAAATATGAAACTAATATAGATAAAATATATATAGAAAATAATGGGAAAAGAGAAATAGAAATTATAAATAAAGTTCTAGTAAAGTTCAAATTTATAAAGAAGAAAAAGAAAATATAGAATATAATCCAAAAGTTAGTAAAAGAACAAGATAATTAGAATAGAGAGTAAATACTTTATAAATATATAAAAGAAGTATTTATAGAATTTAAAAAGGAAAAAAGAAATAATATAAATAAGAAGTTGAAAGAGATCTAAATAGATATAGTTAAGAATAGCTTATTAATTTATAAAGAATATAAAGTATTATTTATAATAAAAAACAAAGTTATATTTACAAAACCAAATATAGTTCTGATAGAAGAAATCAATTAGATAGTAGATAAAGAGATAATATAAAGAGTTTATATATTTCTAAAAAAGAAGATAATATTAATATTTATTTCTAAGAAAGCAAAAGCAAAATAATAGAATAGAATAGAATTAAAAAAAGTATTTAGCAAAAATATTGAAAATAAAGAATGGATTCTAGATATAATAGTTTTCAAGATATCTAGATAGTTAATTATAGAGTTTATAAATAACTAACTTTTTAAAAAGATAGAAAAGCAAAATTCTAGATTATAAATAAACTAAGTAATAACTATCAGAATTAATAAGAATAGAGAAAGTATAATATTAATATTTAGTTTTAATACTAACAAAGAAGCAAATAAAGTAATTAACTAGAGAATATTATAGAATAGTACTTTCTTATTAATAAAATAATATATTAAAGAGATACTAACTTTATAATATTTCAAATATCAGAAATATAGTTATAAGATAGGATAATACTCTACTATATAAAAATATTATATATAGTATATAGATTTAGAATATAATATCAAATTATATCTAATTATAAAATTAGTAATAACTAAGAACTATATAAATTATAATATAGTAGAGTATAATATAATTAATAAAACCTATCTATATAGCTAGTAAAATCAATATAGAATAGTCTAGATATATATAAAAAAAGAGAAAAGATTTTTAATAGATAAACTATAATTCCAATTCGATCTCTAAATAGATAAATAGTTTATTCTAAACTTAAATAATATAAATAAGCCCGAATTTATAATTATAAACTATAAATATATATATTATAAAGGAAGACTATTAATAATAAATATAGTAGATATAATTAATATAGTTTAATTAGTAAGTTCTTTTCAAATCTTAGTTTAAATATTTAATTAAATATAATATTAAGTTTATTAAATATTCCCGGATCTATTCAGATTACTAAGATAAGTATAATAATAATTAATTAATAATAAATAAGCTCTCTATTCTATAATATAATATATATAAAAATAAAAGAATAATAAAGTTACTACTTTATAAAGAAAAGAGAGTAGTAATTATTTCAATTCAAAAACTATAACTAAATTATAGAAGTAGAATATATTATTCAAGTTTAATTATTTATATCTTGATATATAAAGATAAATAGAGAAACTACTTACTTATAAATAAAATTATAAAAAGAGAAAGTTAGAAATACAAAATCTGGAATAAAGATTTATATTTAATAAAGTTTATAATAAGTTTAAAGATAGTCTGAATTTATAATATATATTTATAATCTCTAGATAACCTCAGAAATATAAATTATAAATACTTATTTAAGTTATTATAAATAGTATTTAAAGTGGATAGTAAATATATTATAATAGAGAACTTTAATCTTTATTATCTATTATAATCTAAATTATAATATTTATTATATAACTAAATAAACAAGCTACTCGAGATAATATAATAGTTCGATTTATTTACTTTTTATAAGAATATAATCTTTTCTATTATATATAAAGAAATGATAATCAATCTAATATTCTCTATTTTAAAGTTTATAGATTACTTGCTAGAATATATAATTATAACTAATAAAGAATATAAATCTAATTATATAATAGTATATTCAAAATAGAATATCGAGTTAGTAATAATAATAAAGTGGAGATATAGAAATTGAAAACTTATAGATATTATATAAATCGAATAAATAACTTTATATTTATCAAAATATAATATTAAATAATATATAATAGAGAGTTTGAAAGTATATATTATAGAGTTTACTTTTTGGATCTAAAGAATTATTAATATTATAACTTTATAGAAATAGAATTTAGAGAGAATAGAATATTAATAGATATCTAAAATAGATATAATAGTTAGAATAGTATATTCTATATAATAATAATAACTTATCAAAAGGGAAAATAAGTAATTGAAATTATAGATCGAATTATTTTAGAAAGAAAAGAAGTAGATAATTTATTAAACAAAGTAAGTAATCTAGAAATAGGTTATATATAAATATTATAAAATAGAGAAGTTATAGAAATTAGCAAAGTAGAGTAGAAAAGTAATAGTAATATAAAATATAATCTCTATATTTAAGTTTGGAGAAGGTAGAAATATAAACTTATTTGAAGAGAAGATATATATACTTATTTGATATTTCTATAAAAGTAAATAATATCTTTCTAATATTTTATAATAATTATTAAATAATCTGGAAAGTACCGAGCTAGACAATATTGATAATTAGAAATATTTATTAGAATTCGAGATTAGTAAAAAGTTTATTACTAAAGAGTTTATTAATCTATTTTGAAAGTATTTTGATTATTTTATATTAGAGAAAGATCAAATTCTATATTATTTCTTTAAGAAACTAGATTAACTATTTATAAAGATAATTATAAATTTGATCTAAACTAATTAGAAACTTAGCTATATATTAAAGAGTCTAAAAAGTATATTAATAATAATATTATAGAAATCTGGAAAACCAAGTTATAAATAAACAAAAGTTTAATAGTTAATTATATTATTAAATACTTTAGAAAAACTAATTAAGAAAGTTATTATCTAGAAGATCTATAATATAACTAAGTAATATAATTTATTACTAGATAAGTAGATAGAAATAAGAATATAAAAAAATATAATAACAATATTAGATCTATTTATTTCAATAATCAAGTTTGTTTAAATAAGTAAGAGATAGATAGTAAAATTATTTTTTCTAGATATAATAGAAATCTTCAATATAATAATTTATTTATATTTGATAATAATAATTTAAAAATTCGGTTTTCTTTAATAGATTAGTAAATAAATAGTAAGTTTTCTAAATAATAAAATTATATACTTTTTATTTACTAATAAGATATTAGAAGAATTCTCTTTATAAATAGAGATATTCTAAAGATTATTATTCTTATTAATATTCTTCCTATTTTATAATATTAAGTTTATTTGAATATACTTATTTTCTAAATAGGATTTCTATATAGATAATTTCATCGATAATATATATCTAATAATAATAAGCTCGAATATAGAAATTAATTATAATAAACTTATTAATATATATTAGAAGATCCTAAGATATATTTAATATTATAAAATATACTTTATATTAACAAAATACAAATTTATTTATTTTATAAAAATATAAAATAAGTTCAATCTAGTAATTATAATTTAGTTTGGATAAGAAATAAAGTATATCTTATTATTAAATATATAAATATTCGGGATCTAGTTTAATATAAAGTTTAACTAGAAAGTATATATAAAGATAATCTAAGAAAAGAGTATTATAATACTAACTATATTTAATAAACTTAATTAGATAATCTAGAGTTTGATATTATACTAAATATAGATCTTATATATAATATATATATATACTATATTAATATATAGAGTAGAAATATAATATAAATCTAAGAAAAGAGATATAATTAAATATAAGTTCGAGTAAGTATAAATAATATATCTAAAAAAGATTATTAGAATATACTAAACTATATCTAACTATAAAGTAGAAGTAGAAATAACGATTTCTCTGATTAATATATATTATAATAAGAAGTTTAGAAAATTTTTTAAATACTAAAAAGATATCTCTATTTAATAAATTTATTAAGAATAGTATTTATAAATATAGAAAAGAAGAGATAATAAGAAAATAAAATAGAAATTATTGAATATCCTAATTAAATATATTAATTAAGCCAGAATATTCAAGTCTAAAAAGTAAGTATAGAAAGTATAATAAATAAAAAATATAGCTAAATAATATAATATAGTAATAAAGAGCTCGATATTAGATAAAAATAAATTCAAATTATATAAAGAATTTAGCAAAGTAGAGAGTATAATATTTATTTAGAATAGAATAAAGTGAATAAACTATATATATTTTCTAAATATATAAGATATATTAGATTATAAATCTCTGGTCTATATATACTATTATATTAATATAGAAATAGTTAAGTATATTCTTCTATATTATAATATTAAATAGATAAGAAGATAATAATATAAAGAAATAACTATTACTAAATTATTTAATAATTTAGAATAAATATAATAGGTAATCAAATAGTTAATTCAAAATAGATAGTTCGAATATTTCAGACTTACTAACTAACTATAATATAAATAATAAGATTAAAAAATAATTGAATAGCGAAATTATAAAGAATGAAAACAAGATAAATATATAAAAATAGGAAATATAGAATAGTATAATTAGTAGTTTTATTCGAAGAAGTTTTATTAATATAATTAATTAAATTAAACTTCTTTATAATTAATACTATATATACTAACTAGTAAGTTAGAAATAAATAATAAAATAAAATATAAATAATATCTATATTTATATTTATTATAATTATAAAATATTTAAATATATTTATTTAACTATATTAAGAATATAAAATTATATATTCAAAACTATTAATATATATTATAAAGAAGTTGATTTCGATATAAATAATTATATATAACTAAATATATATTATTTTTCAATATAGTATTTATTAAAGAAACTAAATTATCTAATAAATAGATATTTCAAAATATTTAAAAAAGTAGATTATTTATTCTATTTAGAACTATCTAATATAATATATATTTATAATATTTTCTCTATCGACAAATTATATAAAGTTATTAATAATTTATTATCTAATTAATATAATAAATCTTTATCATTATTCAATATTATAGATATTAATAAATATAAAGTTGATAAGGTATTTATTTATAAAATATATTATAAATCTTTTAAATATTATATTTCCTAGTTTAATTATAATATTAATTTAATCTAATATAAAATATCCGATTTGAAAATAATATTATATAAATTATATAATTTCTATTTAGAAAATCCAATATTTTCTAACTTATTAATCTTTTTATCTATATAATTATAATTATTCTAGAATAAAGAAGAGAATTATAATTATATAGATAATAATTATTTAATAATACTAATTTAAAAATATACTTTCTTTAATTTATTTCTTTAAAAATATTTCTTATTCTATATTTATTTAACTAATACTAATTAATAACTACTAAATTAAAATAATAATATTTAAAAACAAGTTTATTTAGAAGAGAGAATAATATAATAAACTATATTAAAATAGTTTTGAATTAGCTTTCTATCTAAACTATTATTATATATAACTAACTTTTTATAATTAAATCTTTTCGAATTTCAAAACTTTTTTAATTCTTTAATTATTAATTCTAAAACTAAATCTACTTTATTATTAAAAGTTTATTATAATATTAACTAATTTCAAAAAGAGATATAATAAACTCAATTTCAATATAATATTCTTTATTCTATATATTATTACTAAAGTAATTATAATTATTATATCCTTATTATTAATTATATATATTAAAGAAAAGAGATTCGAAATAGAGATATTATTTTATAAAAATATTTATTTCAATATAGTTCTAATTTTATTAAATTAGTTATTATAAAATTATCTTATCTTTTTAAGAATATAGATAATATCGAATTATAATTATTTTTATTTTATTAGAAGAAGTTCGAATATAAATAGATATATTTTAGAAATTTTATTTTTTTCTTTAGAATAAGATTTTAAATTGATATTAAAAAGGAATATCTTTATCTATTTTTTAATAAGGTTATTATTATATTATAATTTATAATTTAATAAAGCTTTTTATTATAAAGAATCTTAATTATTAATAAAAGATTTAAAAATAGTTATTTAGAATTTATATATAATCTTTATACTTTATATAAAAATATCTTGATTAAATATTATAAAATTAAGAAACTATAAATAATTCAAAAAAGAATTATCTTTATTAAATATATTCAAAATAGATTTTTTCTTATTATAATAATAAATCAAAAAAGATTTGAAAACAAAAAGAGATTAATCTTCGATAATTATTTAAATAATTATTAAATTGATCTAAAAAGATATTAAATTTAGAATAATATAATATTTAATATATAAAAAGATTTAAATTAATCTTTAGAATTCTAAATTAAAGAAAGAAGAAGATAATAAAATCGAAGATTTTATTATAATCGAGATAAATTATATATCTAATATATATAATTTCTAAGAATATAATTATAGAGCTTTATAGATTTATAATAGATATTATAAATTTATAATAGATATTATAACTTGAGATCTCAAATTGTTATTTATATTATAAATATATTATAAATATAAATTATTATAATATATTTAATAAATAAGAAGTTTTTTAAATATTCTAATAATATAAGTTTTTTCTTTAATAATAATAATATTAATAAATCTACTATCTTTATTTATATTAATATTTCTAAATATTATTTTAATAACTATAGTTAATAATATTGAAATAATATTCTATATAAGAATATAGATTATTTTTATAATTTTGCGAACTATTATATAATTATAATTAAAATATAAAATAGATTAGAAAGAAATAAAGATAATAACTATTAAGAAAATAGAGATTATATTATTATTAAAAAAGAGATTAATAAAGAATATATAATTATAAAATGGGAAGTAATAATATATACTTAATAAGAAGAATATTTCTAAATAAAAAATTCTTTCTAAATAAAGTCTTCTTTTTAAAAAAAGTAAAAAATATAAAATATTTGAATTTATATATATTATTAAAAAGAGAATATATAATTATAGAATATATACTAGTTAAAAATAGAAATTCTTATATTATTAAAATATTTATAAATTCTAAAATAAATAGTTTTATATTAATTAATAAATTATTTCTATATAAATTATAATCTTTTTTTAAATTCTATATTTCGAAATTGTCTAAATTATTTAAAATATAAAATTATAATAACTAGTTTAGTATTATTATTAAATAATTTATATTTCTTAACTTTATAATTAATAGTTATATTTAATCTTTTACCTTATTTCTTATTATTTATTTAGATAATTATAAAATAATTCTAAAATATAATTAGTTAATTAAAAATTATATCTTTTTTAATTATATAATTAGAAAGCTTTATTAACTATTTAATTTACTATCTATTTTTAATTATATTAATAATTTCAATATCAGATTTATATTAGTAATCTTAATAATAATAAATTTGGATTATTAATATAATATATATAAATATAACGAATTATAAAATTATATAAATAAACTTCAAGATTTTAAATCCAAAATTTTTAATAATATTTCTACTATTTTAAAGTATATTATATCTATATTATAATTAATATCTAATCTCGAAATTCTTAATATTATTATTATTAAAATATTAATTATCTATTATTCTAAATTATTGAACTTTTATAAAAATAATATAGTTAAAATAGAAAAAGAATTAAAAAAATAGAAAATAATAATAATTATATTTTATCAATATCTTAAATTATTATAATAATTATATATAAAATATATATTTATAATTATTAATATCTAATTAATTAGTATAACTATTCTAAACTTTTTATATAAAAAAGTAAATAATATAGAATTCTTTATTATTATTATATAAAAACTAGATAATCTTATTAGAAAATAGTAAAGAAGTTTTATAAAATAATAATTTAAAAAACTAATTATCTAATTATTTATTATTATTAGATACTCTATTATAATTATAATTATAAATATAGAAGTAGATTTAGAATCTTTAATATTTATAAATTATTTAGATTATATTTATATCTTTTCTAAAATTGAATTCAATATTCTATTATTTTATTAAATATATAATTATAAAATCTAATTTGAAGATGAAAAAGAGAAAATATTAAAATATAACTTTCTATATAAAATATCTTTATAGAAACTAGAAATTATAAAAAAGTATATTATTAATAATTTAGTTAAAGGATTTATAAAATCTAGTTAAATATTTTTTATAATCTCTATTTTATTTATAAAGAAATTTAATAAATCTCTATATCTTTATATTAACTTCTATATATTAAATATCCTTATTTATAAAGATTGTTATTTATTATCTCTTATTAACGAAATATTAATCTATATAACTAATATAAAGATATTTATCAAACTTGATATTTATTAAATATTTCATTATATTTATATAAATTCTATATTTAAAAAGTATATCATTTTTCGAACTTATTATAAAATTTATAAATATAAAATTATATTTTTCAAACTAATAAACAGATTTATAATATATTAGAAATATATAAATAATATTCTATTTAATTATTTAAATATATTTTATATTATCTATTTAGATAATATCTTAATTTATTTTAATAATAAATTAAAATATAAAATATAAATATATTTTATATTATAATATCTCGAGAATATAAACTTCTAAATTACTTTTAAAAAGTATAAATTCGATATTATATATACTAAATATCTTAGTTTTATTATTTTAATTAATAAAATCGAAATAGATTGTAAAAAGATTATAATTATATAATTTTAAATATATTTAATAATTATAAAAGATATTTAATTCTTTTTAGAATTTTATAACTTCTATAAATACTTTATATATAACTATAATATAATTATAAAACTATTAATTAACTTTATTAAAAATAGAATATATTTTAACTTCGATTTAAATTATTAATAAATATTTGATATTTTTAAAGAAATATTAATATTAGTTTTATTATTATAATATTATAATTATATACTTCTTTATATATTAGAAATAGATATATTAGATAATATTATAATTAGAATACTTTTTCAAAAATATAATAAAAACTAGTTATCTATAATATTTTTCTCAAAAATTATATAAATTATTAAGTTGAATTATAAAGTCTATAATAAAGAAATATTAATAATTATATATTCTTTAGATAATTAATATATAAAACTTATTAATATTCTATATCAAATCTATATTTATATAGATTATAAAATTTTAAAATACTTTATAATTATAAAAATTCTTAATATATATCAAACTTACTAGATTAAATTATTAACTAATTATAACTTTATAATTTTATATTATTTTAATAAAGATAATCTTCTAATAGATATTTTTATATATAGAGTTAATAAATTTAATATCCAAAATAAATAAAAATAAGAAATATATATTTATTAACTTTTTTATAATAAGTAATTAGATTTATAAATATTAATATCTAAATTATATTTTTATATAGAAGAATTCAACTTTAATATTTTTAAGTTAAATTTAATTTCTATTTTAATAAATTTAATTAACTATATATTATATATAAATTATAATTATAAGAATTTTCAAACTTTTTAATAATAAATAATATATAATAATTTTTATTTTAAATTTAAAAATAGATTATTATTTATTAATAATCAAGTAATTATATTTAATATATCCAATTTATAAATATTTTTAATTTGCAAAATATATAATTTTATAATTATAATATATTTTAAAGTTAAGAAGATTTTATTATTATTAAAAAACTATTATTTATAATATAATCTATATAAAGATATTACTTATTATATATATAATTATTATATATATTATTATAACTCTATTTTATATAATAAAACTCCAAATCTATTATATTTATTCCCGATCCCGATATATATATAAAAGTATATTATTATAGATTATTATAATTTCAATATTAATAAATATAGATATAATATTATTTTTATAATTATTAATAGATTAAATAAGTAAATTATTATAATCTTCTATTATAAAATAATTATAATTTATAAATAGATTAAATTATATCTTTTATATATTTATAAATATTATAATTTACTAATTATAATATTTTCAAACTATAATTTATAATTTATTAGTTTGTTTTAGAAGAAGTTTAATAATTTACTAAATATTAAATTAAAACTCTTGATTATTGATTATTTATAAATAGATAGATAAATAGAAATATATAACTAATATTTATAAAAATATTTATAATAATTTATTAATTATTATCAAGATAACTAATTAGAATTCTTCTTTATAATAAATTATATATAACTAATATTATTATATTTATCTTTTAGAGATATATTATTATTTAAAATATTTTATAATTATATTCTATATATTATTTAGATTTAGAAAGATAACTATTTACTAACTAATAATTTTAATATTGAAGAAATATATATCTATATTTAATATAATTATAAAGTATTTAAATATATCTATTTTATTATCTAGAAAGTTCAAATATATATATTATATATTATAAACTAATATAGATATCTAATTAATTTCGATATAAATAACTATATATAAATAGATATATATTATCTATTTATATAATCTTTATTTAGAAAACTTAATTACTTTATTATTAGATTATTTAAAATCTTTAAGAAAATAGATTATTTATTCTATTTAGAATTATTATCTATAATATATATTCATAATATCTTTTTTATAAATAAATTATATAAAGTTACTTTGAATTTATTATTAAAATAAGAAAATAAAGAATCTCTATTTTTTAATATTATAAATATAGATAAATACATAATAAAAAAGATTCTTATATATAAAAAGTATTATAAATTATTTTATTATTATATATAATAATAAAGTTATAATATAGATTTAATATAGTATAAAGTTTTCAATTTAAAGATATCTCTATTTCTTTTTTATAATTTCTATTTTGAAAACTTTATATTATTTAAATCTCTAATATTACTTTCTAAATAGATATAACTTTATAATAAAGAAATAGATAATTATAATAATATTAAAGATAACTATATTATAATATTTAAAATAAAAAAGTAATTTCTAAACTTTTTTCTTTAATATTAATTAGTATTTATAAATATTATATATTTTTTCTTTCTCTTTTTTTCTTTTTAAATAATATTTTAAAATCAAAATTGAAATTTATAAAGAAATTTAAATATGGAATTTATAAATTACTTTATATAATATTACTATTTATAATAATACAAATATATATTATTATTAATAATATAATTTTATTACTTTTTTATTTATTTTATTCATTTCTATTAATATTTTAACTAATTATTATTATTATCTATTAATAATATTTATTTATTACTATTTATAAATATATTATTATTATTTCTATAATATATATTATTATTATCAAGTTTATATATTAATTATTATAATATATAAATAAGATTTATTAATAAAATATATCAAAATTATATCTATTATATATAATATATATATATTGTTTTCTATTATTACTCTTTACTATTTATTTATAATATTTTATTATTATTATTAATAAAGAAGAAAAAGAGAAAGGAAAAGAAAAACTTTATATAATTTATATAGATAAATTCTTCGAAAACTAACTAGATTAGTTATTAAATAAATCAAATTATCTTTATATATAATATATATAATAATAATAATAAAATTTATATCTACTATTTTCAATTATCTATTTATTTATATAATTCTTTATTTTCTATCTTTAACAAATCTTTTCTTATATATATATAATATAATAATAAATTGATTAAAAAGCTAGATTATAATTACTAATATACTTTATTAAAATCCTATAGATATTATTATTATTATTAATATTTATATATTCTATTTATAAATAGAATATAGAAATAATAATAGTTATTTATTATTATTATTAATATTATTATTATTATATAATATTCTTTATTATTATTCTTTTATTAATACTATCTTTTTAAAAAGAATATATATATATAATAATAATAATTCTTAATTCTAAAATTAATAATAAAAAAATAATTAGTATTAATAATAAAAGAATAATAATAATAAAGATCTAAATAAAAATATTAAATTTATTATAAATTATAATTATTACTTCTTCTATCTTCTTTATATATAGAATATTATTTAATTTATATTATAAATAATTTGTTTTTAAAAATACTTTTCTTTTATTTTATTCTTTTTTTATAAAAATTATTACCAACTTTAATATTATTTTTCTAATAAAAATATATCTTCTATATTATTTATAATAATATAGATAATTCTCTTTTATAAGATAATCTTAATAAATCTTATTATTATTATAAATAACTAGAGAATATATATATATTATATAGATAACTTTCTGAGAAATATACTAATTATTCTGAATTCTAAATAGAATTATTAATTCTAAAGGAAGTAATAATATAAAAGAAGAATTTAAAATAATTAAAAGAGATTATAAAGAAATAATAATAATAATTCAAACTAATATAAAAAGTAAAGATAATTATAAAGTAGTTAATAAAGAGATAAATAAAACTAATATAAAAAGTAAGGATAATATTAATAAAGAAGAATTTATATTAGAATCAATAATAATATTTATAATATACTATATTATATTAGTTTTCTAAGAAATACTAATTAACTACTAATAAATAACTATAATAATTAAATTTATTTTTATTATATAAACAATCTTATATATATATATCTAACTAAATAAAACAATCTTCCTCTTTTTAATAATAATAAGTTTTCGATTTATTATTTTTGAAAGAATTAATAAATTATAATTCAAAAGTTTTATAATTCTTAAATAGAAACTATTCTCTTTTTATAATTTATTCTCTATATTAATTAACTACTAATTAAATATAATTTCGATATTTTATATATAGAAAAAGTAATATTATTATTATATATATTTATATAACTATTCAACAATTTTATATTATTTAGATAATTATAATATTATATAATAATATATTGAATAATAGAAAGATATTGAAATATATAATAAATAACTAAAATAAATATAAAGATATATTCTTATTAGATAAAGAGATAATATAATAATTTATATTTATAATATATTTATAATATAAATAATAATCTAAGATTTTAGATTATAATATCTATTATAAATTTATAAAACTTTATAATTATATTCTTAGAGATTATATATATTAAATATATAATCTATCTTGATTATAATAAAATCTTCAATTTTATTATTTTCTTCTTTTTTTAATTCAGAATTCTAAAAATTAACTTAAGTTTTTTTATATATTAAATATTATAATAATTAAAAAAGTCGAATTATCTTGAAATTATATTAAAATAATAAATAATTCTATATAAAATATATATTGAAAAGAGATTATTAAAAATGAATTAATAAAGTTATAAATTCTAGATATTTGAGAATATATTATATTTTCTAAAGAAAAGAAGTTTATAAATATTAAATAAATATTTATAATTAAATATATCTTTATAAATCTAATTAATTACTTTAAAACTAAACTAGTTATATAGAACTTTAGTTAAATATTTAAAGATAACTTTCTAAAGATTTTCAATTTTATAATTAAATAAGAAAGTTTAAAAATATTATTAATTATAGAAATATATAAGAATTTAGAAATTAAATAAATAAATATAATTAATATTTATTTTAAAACTAAATTATATATTATTATATATATTAAGATATCTCTAAATTTAGAAGAATATCTAGAAAGAATAATATTATAATTGAAAATATCTTTATATAAATTTAAATAATTAGATAGAGAATAATATATTAAAGTTTATAATAGATTTAAAAAACTAAATTTCCAATCTTTATATAACAATTCTAATATATTCAGAAATCTTATATTAAGAATATTAATAAATCTATATATTAATAATATATTTATATTAGATTCTATATTATAGAAAATATAGAAAATAATAAAAGATATTTCAAATTTATAATAAATAAAGAATTTAGAGAATATAAAAATAATTTTAAATTTATAAATAATTCGAAATAAAAAAGTAAAAATTCTAAAACTAATTTAAAAGATTTATATTAGAGATTTAATTATTAAGTTCAAGTTTGAAGAAACTAAGTTTATAAATCTCTTTATAATAAATCGAAATATTCTAATTAAAGAGATTAGAAATAAATTTCTAATTAACTAAATTCTATATTAGAATATTATAAAAGATTTTTTATAATATATTAAAAATACTAAATCTAATATTATTTATATAATAAGATAGTTAAATTAGTATTATAATATATTAATAATTAGATATTGAAATATTATCTTATAAATATTTAAATATCTAATTAGTATTTAGAATTATTATTTAGAATATAATAATATAAATTAAAAGAAGTTTATATTATAAAGATATTATAATACTAATTATACTAATAATATTATTAATCGAAAATCAATTTCAAAATATTTATATTTATTATTAGATAAACTAGTTATTTGAAATTTAGTAAAATAGTATTATATTAATATATTGATTATCGAAATAAAGTATATAGTTTTATTTGAAACTAGTAAATAGAGATAATAATTTAAAATTCTAATTAAAAAGTTAGAAAGATTTAAATATCTAGGAAAATATCTAGAAATATTTATATTTAATAATAATCAAATTTATATTATACTAGCTAAAGACTTTATAATTTATAATAGAATTAAATATATAAAGATTTAGTATTATTATATTCGAGATTTATATTATAATCAGAGTTATAAATAAACTAAAGATCTTAGATTTAGAAAGAAGATCTCTATATTTGATAAATCAATCTATTATATCAAGATAATATATTATATATATTAACGATAATATAAATATTAATAAGAAAAAGAATATTTTATAATATAAATACTTTTAGAATAAATAGTATTTTGGGAAAAAGATATCTATTATTATAAAAATATCTAAAATAAAAACAATATTTTTAATAGAATTCTTAATTAGTAATATATAATATTCTACTAGCTTTTATCTATTCTACTATAATAAAAGATAATAAAACTAATAAAATAATAAAGAAACGAAAATCTATATAATTAGATAGTTTTTTTTAATATATAGAACTTTATATTTAATTTAAATTATTATTTATTTATTTATTATTATAATTATTCGATTCTTTATATAACTATTATTAATAATAAATCTATAATAATATTACTAATTATTATAATTAATAATATTCGAGATTCTAACTACTTTTATATAATTTAGAAGATAAATATTTATAATACTTTAAATATCTTTATTATTTTATATATCGAATCGAAATAATTATAAATAATATTATAATAACTAGATTTATAAACCAACTTCTAATCTAAATATCTATTATAATTCTAATTATAATTATATTTCTAATAGATTCTATTGATAATATCAATATAAATATAGATAATATAAATAGTAATAGTAATAATAACAAATTTAGAAAGTTAATATTTCAGGAAATATTTAAAATTATATTATTAGATAAATATAATAATAATAGAAAGAAATTAGAAATCTTCTTTTTATAATTAGAAATATATTTCAGATTTAATATCGATAAATTTATTACTAAAGATATAAGGAATCTCTAAACTATCTTTTATTTTAAAGATAAAATAGCTAAATAAATTAAACTTTTTCTAACTAATTATTTTGAAAAGAGTCTAGATATTAATATAATAATAATAACTATAATCGATATATTTAGAAACTTTAATAGATTCTAATAAGAGATAAGATAAATATTCGGAGATATTAATATTATAAGAATTATAGAAAGATGATTTCTCAATTTTCAATAAATAAGATTAATAATTAACTATATTATAGAATTCTATAAATATAGTAATTAAACTAATTAGAGAAATATTATATTATTTAGTTATTATATATTAGAATTGAAAAACTTTATCAAATTAGAACTATTTCAAAGAGATCTAATCGATAATATAAATAATCTAATTAAAGAAACTATTTATATTAATAATCAAATATATAAATTCTAATAAGAAATATAATTTATTATCAAAAACTAATATTATCAACTAAATAAGAAATAATTATATTATTTTAAAAAATAATATATTAAAGAAAAGATTTATAATAACTTTATAAAATTAGATATTATAAATTCAAAAAACAATCTTTTTTAAAAAGAAAAAATCTATAAATATAAAAAGAAACTTTATTTCGAATATAGATTTCCAGAATATTAAATTAGAAATTACTAAAAAAAGTTCTAAAAAGTAAAGTTTAAGAAAAATATTTAGAAAAAAGGAAAATAATTTAAAACTATAATAGATAAAAATAATAGTTAGATAGTATTTAAATACTAACTAAATATAATAAATAGTTAAAAAACTCTTTAGAAAATAGATTATATAATATTATTATAAACTATTTACTATAAAAACTCTTATCTAATATATAGAAAAAATAAAGATAGAATAGAATAATATTTAAAAAAGCTAAATAAGAAAATAATTAATTAAAATAACTTATTATAATAAAGTAAAGTTTGGTTTTTAGAAAAAATTAGTAATTATAAAACTAAATTTTAGAGATAAAAGAAATTTATAAATTTACTAAATAATAATAAATTCTAGAATAATATTCGAAATATCTAAAGATAACTAATTATAAATTATTATTATAAATTAGAACTTGAAATCGATTCTATTAAAATATAATAGAAAACTCGAATTTAATAAAGTTTTAAAAAGTTTTATTAATTAGAATTATTAAGTAACGAAGAAATTTAGAAGGTTATTTATCAATATAATTATAAAAATTAGAAAATAACTTTATTATAAAATTTAAACTTATTATAATAAGTAGTAATTCAGATATTTAAATATAAAATATTAATAGAATATATCAATATTCCTATAAGAAGAATTTTATAAATAAAAACCAGAATATATTTAAATATAGTTTAGAAAGATATAATCAATATTCAAAAAAGATTTTTTGATTTTATAAAAAATAATAAATCTAAAATTATTAATAGAAATCAGAAACAAACTAATTAGAAATGACTTATAAAAAAACTAGTTAACAAATTGAAGATTATCTAAAAGATAAAATAGATTCTTTATAAAATATATATAAATAGATATCAACTCCGAATTATAATAGATTTAGAAATAATAAAAAATTTTATAATATTAAAAACTATAATATCAACAAAATTATAAACTTTTAAGAAACTAGTTTTATATAAATTTTATCTTATTAATAAGTAATTAGTTAAAAAAGATAAATTAGTTTAATATAAAATATAAGAATTTGAGATATAACTAAATCAATATTCTAAATAGATAAAAATAGATTTAATTTTATTAAGAAGATATTAGATAATTCTAAGAATATTATAATTAAGAAACTATAATCTATATATTAACTAGATTATAATAACTATATAATATAATAAATATAAATATAAGAAGAAGTTTATATAAAATCTTATAAAATCAATATCTAGTTAGAAACTAAAGATAATAAATTTATTAAGAATAAATACTTTAATTTAAGATTCTTTATTAAAAGATATATTAATATAATATATAAAATATATCGAGATTTTTAAGAAAAGACTAATAGAAAATACTTTATCAAAATATTAACTTTGGAATTATAAGATAAAATTAGAAGAAGAAAAGAAATTATTATTCTTACTAATTATATTATTATTAAAGAAGAAATTCAAACTATTTTATAAATATTTTAACAAAAATTTAGTAAAGAGATTTATTAGGAAATCTATTTTATTTATAGAAATATCTATCTTCTTTATACTAAAGAAAGAAGATAAAAAAGATAAACTAGTTATTAATTATTATAAACTTAATATTATTATTATCAAAGATTGATATTTATTATTATTAACTAATAAATTATAAAATCGAATTGGGAAAACTAAATATTTTATAAAATTGGATTAGTATATAGAATTCAATCTAATCCAAATTAAAAAAAGAGATAAATAGAAAATAATACTAAATATATAATATAAATATTATAAATACTAAGTTATACTTTTCAGATTTATTAATATATTAATAATATATATATAATTAGTTAATAATCTATTAAGAAAGTATCTCGATAACTATTATATAATATATCTAAATAATATTTTAATTTTTATTGAAATTCTTAAAGAATATATCAAAGTTATATAAAAAGTATTTTAGATTTTAATAGATATAAATATTTTATTAAAATCTTCGAAATATAAATTCTATATTATCAAAATCGAGTTTTTAAAATATATTATTAATATAATAAAATTTAAGATAAATTTAAATAAGATAAAAGAAGTTCTGAAATAGAAATAATTTATTATTATAAAGAAAATATAATTCTTTTTAGAATTTACAAACTTTTATAAATAATTTATTAAAAACTATTTGAAAATTATAATATTTCTTATAGAATTAATTAAGAAGAATATTGAATATAAATAAAGTAATATAATATAATAAATATTTGAAACTTTTAAATAAATCTTTATATAAATACTAGTTTTTATTATCTTCGATCTTGAATAGTTAATTATTATCGAAATAGATATATCAAATTATATATTAAATATAGTTTTAAACTAATTAGATAAAGATAAGAAATTATAATTAGTAATATATTATTTAAGAAAGTTTTAACTAATTAAGTTGAATTATAAAATTTATAATAAGAAACTATTTATTATTATTAATATTTTTAGAAAATAGAAAATTTATCTCGAAAAATCTAAATATATAGTTTAAGTTTATTTAGATTATAAAAATTTGATATACTTTATAATAATCAAAGTTCTAAATAAATAATAGATATAATAAATAGAAATACTAGTTATATATAATTTCAGAATATTATATATTAAAGAAAATGAAAATACTAAAACCGATATATTTAATAGAAAATCAGAATATCTCGAGAATAAAATATATAAATTATATATTATATTTAGATAAGAAGAAGACTTACTAATATTCAATTTAGTCTAATTAGTTATAATAGTATTACTTTATAATAACTATTTAGAAAAGTAAATATAATAATATTATAAAAATGATTCTATTATAAAACAAATATTAGAATAACTAAATAAAGAATTTATAATCAAAAACAAAGTAATATATTTCTATAAAAAGATATATATCTCTTTAATATTGATAAAATAGTTTATTTAAGAATAATCTAAACTATTAATTTATAGATATTAAAGAATTATAAAAATATTTATAAAAATCAAAATAAACTTATATTTCTTATAAATAAAGAAGATAGTTAAAAAAGTTATTAGAAACTATAATATTTATATATAGAATAAAACTTTATAATATATTTTATATAACTAACTCAAAACTCTAGATATATTTATTTAATTATAGAAATCTATTATATAGAACTTTATAATTAAACTATTATTTTTGAAAAATCTAATAATAGAAATAATATATAACTTTATTTTAGTTATTATAAATCAATTAACCAAATTTGAATATATAATTCTATATAAAGAAAATAGTATTATTAAAAATCTAATTTATATATTTCTAAGAATAATAATTAATATATATAGAATATTTATCAAAATTACTTTGAATCAAGATAAATTTTTTATCTCGAAATTCTAATAAATATTTATAATCTTATTAGGAATTAAGAGAAAGTTCTTAATAATATTCTATTTATAAATAGATAAATAGATAGAATAATTAAACCAAATTATAAAATAATATTTAAAATACTATATTAATTATAAATAAAATAATTAGATAGAATTATTATTACTTATTTAGTTTATTTATAATATTATAAAAGTAGTTATTATAAATATAATATTAATATATATTAATTTCGAATTCGATCCAAAAATATATAATATATAATTATTAGATATAACAAAGTTAAATATAGAAATAATAAAAATAGAAGATTTGAGAAATTTATATAAATAATTATTATTAGATATTAAATTCATTATATAATATATAATATATTATTATAATTTGAAGTATAATATAAAACTAATATTTAAAAAAAGGGATAAGATTTATCTTTTTAGATAAAATATCAATATAAAAAGATTAAATAATAAACTAGATTATAAAAATTAGAATTTTTTAAAATTATTAAAGTAGTTAGACTAGTTAATTATCATTTTGAATTACTGAAAATAATAAATATATATTTTATATTTTATATTTCATTTCTAGAATTAATATTATTAAGAATATTAAATATATCTTATATCGAAATTAAACTAATAAATCCGAATATCGAATATAAGATTAAAGAAATACTAAATTAAAAATATATTAAAAAAAGTCTTTATTATCTAATTAAATAAAAAGGATATCTATATTTAGAAAATATATAGAAACTAATTAAGAATCTAAACTATTTATTAGATTTGAAGAAATTCTATTTAAAGAATTCTTAACTTCTAACTAAATAGTTAATTCAGAATTACTTATTAGAAAAAGTTTAAAAATCGAAAAGTTGATTTCGGAAAAATTAGATATTTAAATCTATTTAGTATATTTAGTTTTAACTTATTCCTTTTCTATTAAAATATTGATTAGAATTATATTTAGTTATATATAAACCTTTTTATCTAAGATATAAATATATTTTATTATTATATATTAAGAGTTTATATAATAACTATATACTAATATAGTATTTATATAAGTTATATCAAAATATATAAAATATATAAAAATAAGTATTGGAATAAGAGATATTATTATATATAAATAGAATATTATATAACTATCTAATTATAAAAGAATTATAATGATTTTATCTATTATATAAACTAGTTATTTATTGAATCTAGTTTAGTATTATAAATAAATATCGGATTATATTATATAATCTCTTTAAATTATCTTCTTTTTTTATCTATTTATTTTAGAAAATCTATCTAATACTAATTAGTAATTAAACTTTAATATTATTATATATTTCGATTATTAACTAAATACCTAATTATTATAAATTAGTAAAGTTTATTATATATATAACTAATTATATATACTTTCTTAATTTATCTTAAATTTCTTATTAATATAACTTCTATAAAAAGTAATCTTCTTTCTATATTATAGATTTCTGAAAAGTATATTCTTAACTACTTTAGAATAAAGTATTAGATTAATACTTATCTTTAGAATAATAAATTAGATTTCTCTAAAGAGTTTTATAAAATAAAGTTAATTATAACTATTTAAATAATCTAGTTTACTATTTATAAAACTATTGATAATATTATAAATTCTAGATTATAATAAGAAATTAAAAAAGATTTCTAAAGATAAAATAAACTCTTTTTTATTCTAATTAGAATTAATCTATTATAAAATCTATATAGCTTTTTTTTCGAAAAAGAAGTATTTATTAATAAATCGAAAAGATAATTTTATATAAAGATATTTACTCTATTTTTATAATAAGAATTTATTTCTAAAATATTTCAAAAAGATAAAGTAAAGTAGTAATAATTCTATATTTTAAAAGAATTCTGATAACTAAGTTTATAATTCAAAATTCTATTATTCAAAAATAATATTATAAATACTAACAAAATCTATTTCGAATCTATTTAAATAAGAAGTTCAATATCAATATAATTATATATATAAGAAGTAGAAAGATTTATATATTATTTAAATTTTGATATAAAAATCTCTATAATAACTGAAAATTAATATAATACTATATTAGAATTCTTATTAGCAACTTTAGTAACAAAATAATCTTTATTAAATATTATAATAACTATTTTATAAATCTTATTCTAATATAATAAATAACTAAATAATCTCTACAAATTATTATAAAACAAACTATATAAATATAGAGATATTAAATATAAAAACTTGGAAGTTTTATTAAGAATATTCTAAAACTATTATAATAAAATAGGATTATTCTCAAAGATATATTATACTAAGTTCTTTTTAATTTTTAAAAACTTTATAAAAATATACTTTTTTAATAAAGATATTAATAATTATAGAATTTTCAAAATAATAAGGATTATAATATAAAACTATTTCGAAATAGGAATAAAAAAGTAGGAATATTTATTAGAATAAAAAATGATTATATATTATAAAATATAATAGAAGAATCTAAATAAAATAGAAGTAGAATATTTAGAAATATTTTTTAACTAACTTTATATATTTCAAAAAAGCTTGAATAGTAAATATTATAATAAAAGAACTATAAAGAATTAGATATTTAATATATATCAAGATATATCTAACCTAGTATTTATATTATATAAACTTATAAATATCTTTGAAAAACTATATATAGATTTTTATAATATTATTATTATTATTATTTATATAAGATAACAATTTATAATATTAGTTATAGATAAATAGTATTAGATTAATTATAAATATAAAGATTCGCAAAATTATTATAATTGAAATAACTTGCAATAAGTTATAATTTAGAAGAAGTAATTTAGTAGATTATAAAATATTTATAAATATTTTAGAAAACTTGGAATAAAGTATATAATATATAAAAAGAAAGATTATTGATTTATAAACTATTCTAAAGAAGAAGTTAAAAAGATATCTGATATTTATAAAAAATAATTTATAATTGAAAACTTTTCTAATAATAAAACTAAATAGTATATATAGTTTAAAGAAGATTAATAAAAAGAAGAAGATTTACTAAAAAAGTAAAAAGAAATTATTATAAAATAGATATTTATAGAACTTAGTTTAATTAATAATTAATAGATCTATATTACTTTATATAATCAAAGTATAATATATATATTTATTTATAAAGATATTAATAAATAGTAAATATTCTAAAAAGAGATTTTTACTTTTAAGAAATAATATTTAATAATTAAATTTCAAAGTATTATACTTAATAACAATATATTAAATATATTAATAATTAGTAAATTATAATTCGAAGTATTTTATAAAGAGGATTCAAATATTACTTTGATCTATATAGTTAATAAAGACTATTTAATATATTTCGGAAAAAATATAATAAATATATTAGATATTATAGTTATATTTATATTTATAGAATTTATTATTTTTTATAGTATTACTATCAATATCTTATTTTTATATTATATTTAGGATATAGATTATATAAAGATCCACTTCGATAATTTATATAATATATTAATATAAAATAATAATATCATCTTTATTATATATAAATAAAAGTATTTCTAAATATTATTATAATAAAAATAAGTTATTATATAAATATATCTAATAGAAATAAAACTAAAATAGTTATATTGATAATTTGAATATTTATTTATATATAAATTAGTTCTTCTTCTAGAGAAAGTAGATTAGAAAGATATCAATATATATATTATTAAATATTTAACAAAGTTCTATATTTATTATTAATTATATATTAAATTCTCTAGTTATTTCAAATTTATTTTCAAAGAAGATATCGAGTTTAACTATATAGTTATTATAAATATTATATATTTGGAAGAGAAGTTAGTATTATATTTTATTAATAAAGTAATTATATTTAATATTATATACTTCTTAAAGAATCTTTTAATAGAAGAAATATAGAAAATAATATATTTATATTAGATTGATATTTACTAAAGATCTTTTAATTATATTATTTATAATATTAATACTAACTTTATATTTAATAAGTTTTATCAAAATACTAGAATAATAGAAATTAAGATAAAAAAAGTATTAATAGAAATATATTATAATATTGATAAAGTTGAATACTACTATTTATCTTTATATTATATATATAATATTCTTTATAAGAAATTTTGAAATAAGAAGATATTATAATATATAATATTATAGATAACTATTAAAATAATTAATAATATAGTAAAACCTAATAATCTAATATCTATATTTCTAATTATCAATATATATCTATATATCAATAATTAGTTATTATTATTATTATCAATATAAGTATAAATAGAAATAGTTAATAAAACTATAATAAAGTTAAAAAGAATTAATATATAATATTAGATTTATAATATATTTGATATTAGAAATAGTTTATATATTTCAGATTTGATTAATTTCCCTTTCTAATTAGATATATATATTTATTATAAGAAAGAGAAATAGATTGAATTTTTCAAATTTATTAATATAGAAGAAAAAGATAATATTATATAACTTTTATTAAGCCCGATCTACTTTCAGATTATAATTATAAAATCTTTCTATTTTGAAAAGATTTCTGAATTATAATTATATATAATAACCGATTTTTCACTAAGTTAGAAAGTAATTAGTAATTAATATAGTTAAGAAATAATTATATTATTAATTATTATTAAACTTATTATCAAAATAGTATTCTAGATTATTATTTCTATATATTATATAGAAGTATTTATAATAAAGAAGAAATAAAGTAATTTTGATCTGATTATAGAATTATAAATTAAAGATATTATTATTATCTTTAATATTTCTTTCGAGTTTTTATAATAAATAGAGATCAATAATTTAATTGATTATAATATTTTCGAAATAGTATAATATTATTATAAAGTGATAACTAGATTGGATTTGGAAATAAGATCAAAGTAATAATAAGAAATTATTTATTAAATAATAATTAACTAACTTTCTCAACTCTAATCTTTAGATTCTTATTTATAAATAAGTAAACTTGGTAAGAAGGTTGAGAAGATCAAAAGTAGCTAAAATATATTTTCTAATAAGAATATTAAATTCGATCTTTTATTTCTAGAAGTTAGTATTAGTAAAGTAATATAGAATCTTTCAATATAGAAATCGATAGCGAAATTCTAAAAGTTAGATAACTATTTTCTATTATATATAATATAATCTAGTTATATATAAAGATTATATCTTCAATATAAGATTAGTTAATAAAATAAAAGGAAAGATTACTAATATACTTTATAAGAAAAACTAGTTTATTATATAAAACTATAATAATATTAGTAAAGAAAAGATATTAATTTAAATATTTATAATATAGTAATTAAACTAATAATTTCTAGAAATATTAATCCTATCTTTATAATAATAAAAGATAACTATTAATATATATAATATTATATAAATATATCTCTAATTAGTTATAAATCTTATATAAAGAATTATAATATACTTATCTAAATAAATCGAATATATATATCTAAAAAAGATAATTATAATAATTTATAAACTTTTATATAGAATTGCCAAAGTAAATATATATTAATAAGTAATTTATTAAATATACTATTTCCAAAAGTTCTATATAGAGACTTTCTTTTATAATTTCTATTTATTTATTATTATTATATAGAATATCTTCATTATTATAATATTATAAATAGATAATACTTTTATTTTAGATAATAAAGTATTTTATAAAAAGGAAATTATAAAGTTAGAGAAGATAAAGTTTATAATTAAATCTATAAAATATTTTATCTTTATAAATATATTTATATTTAATAAATATAAATTTATTCAAATTGATAATAGATTATTAATTATATAAAAGAGATAAAATAAGAAGATAAAGATAGTAAATATATTATCAAAATAGTAAATAGAGAATTATTATAAATAATATATTTATAAAATATATCTTTCAAATATATATTAATTAGAAACAAGTTTCGATTTATCTATAATTATATAATCTCAAAATCCTATTGATAATAATATATAGATATTTAATAAGTATTTTTAATAATAAATCAATAATTCCAAATATAATTTATATTATATCTTTCTTAATTTAAATAATACTAAACTCTTTATATATATTGATAGATCTTTTATCAATAATAAGAATTTTAATTTATAAATTAGATTTATTATCTTCCTAATTATAAAAAAGTAGTTATTAGAAATATTTAAAATAATAAATAATCTGATTTACTAAAATAATATCAAGAGCAAATATATTATCTATAATATTCTAGCTTTCGAAATCTATATAATAATTACTAATATTGATATAATAATTATTATAAACTAGATTCTTATTATAATTCTTAAATAACTATAGTTTTTAGTATTACTAATTATAATATATACCAACTTCTATAATTTATATAATTATCTAATAAAGCTAGATATAATAAAAGAGAAGTAATTAATAATTAATATAATAATATTAAGATAATTATATAAATAATATAAGTTAGTTAAGATATATTAGATTAAAAAGGATAATAACTTTATTAATATTATAACGAAAATATTATTTAATAAAGTTCTCGAAAAGATTATAAATAATAATGAGTTTATAATATAAATTGAGAACTAGATAATATAAAAAGAGAAATAATATTAGAATAATATATAAAAAAGTAGATATAAATGATTTCTCTAATTTTTTCTTAGATTTTCTATATCTACTTTTTCAAAAAACTAGAAACGAATTAGGAACTAATTAATAACTTTAGTAACTATAATAATATTATATAAAATAGATACTTTTTAATCTCTATATTAGAAATATAACTAAAGAAATATATATAATTTTGAGCAAGGGAATTCGCCTAGGAGATTTTTAATAAATATAGAATATATAAAAAGAAAAAGATTTTATATATAGAATAAAACTATTTAGTTTTATAATAATAATAATTATTACTTATTTTAGATATTATATAAAAATGAATTTTATATTTAGATATATTATTTAATAACTATATATAATATCTATAAATAAAATAGATTATAAAAAATATAATTTAATAAATCTATAATATATATAAAAGAGAAAGTATAAAAAGTAATATATATCTAGTTATTTAGAATATCTTCTTTAATAAAACTCTATTCTATATTTATCTCCAAGTTGTTATTATCTATATTATATATATAACTAGAATCTAAATAAGAAATAAGAATTCTAAATTAAAGAGAAATATAAAGAAGGGTCGGAACTAGAAGATAAGAAGTTATAATATAATAATAAAGATATTTACTTCTTTATCAATAGTTATTATAAATATCTTCAAAATAACTAGAAATCGATATATAAATCAGAAAAAGATATAATCTATATTGAAAATAGTTGAAATAGAAATAATAATTAAATATTCCTTTATTTTGAATTAATAAGATATCGATATAATTTGATTAATATAATTCGATTTTATATATTCTTATACTTTATAAAATAAAAGGAACTTCCTAATTAGGAAATATAAATACTATTTATTATAATAATATAATATAAAAAAAGATTCTCAAGTTAGAAGAAAGTATTATAAATAAGTATAACTAACTTATAAATATATAAAGTTAATTATCTGATAATATAGTATTAGAATAAAAAAGAATAGTTTAACTAGTTCGATATAATATAAATAGAATTTCCGCAATTTTGAAAATATAAGATTATAAGATAAATTAAAGTTCAAATTTATAAATAAAATCGAAATAAGTTTATAACTTAAAAATATTAATAAAGCCGATATAATATAATATATTATATAGATATATAATATTATATATATATATAAACTTTAAAAAGAAAAAGTTACCAATATTGGAATATTAGTTAAAACTATATCTAGTTATATATAAATCTTTTTATCTTAAATATAAATATATTCTATTATTATATATTAAGAGTTTATATAATAACTATATATTAGTATAATATCTATATAAACTATATTAGAATGTATAGAATATATAAAAATAAATATTGGAATAAAGGATATTATTATATATAAATAGAATATTATATAATTATTTAGTTATAGAAAAATCACGACGATTTTATTTATTATATAAACTAGTTATTTATTAAACCCAGTTTAGTATTATAGATAAATATCGAACTATATTATATAATCTTTTTAGATTATTTCCTTCTTTTATCTATCTATTTTGAAGGATTTATTCAATATTTTCTAATCTCTTTTACTCTTCAAACTTCTCTAATATATCGATTATATATAAATTATATTATAATATTTTCTTAATCTTTTTCTTTAGTATCTTTTATTACTTTTTTAAATATATATAATAAGTAAAGACTTTCTATTTTTATTAAATAATTATTTCTTCTTCAATTTCTAAATAAATTTCTTTTTAATAAATACTTTCTCATTATAATATAGAATTCTCGAAAATATTATAAAAACCTTTTTTGATATTCTTTATATATTCTCTATATTGGTTAGTTCTAAGAAGTATATAATATTTAAGATTCTTTTCGAAATAATAAAAATACTTTATAAATATTATTTTTCTCTTTTCTTAAATATGAAAATAAATTATATAACAACTTTTTATAAACTTAGATATCTCTTTAAATATAATAAAAGAAAAAGAGAATAAGATATTTATCGAAAACCTAAATAAATATTCAATATTATTATAATAAGTATTAGAACAATACTAAACTAGAAAGAGGATAATATTATAATTAGAATTATAAATAAATTAAGAACTTTAGATTTAGAAAGAAGATCTTTATATTCGATAAGCTAATTTATTATATCAAGATAATATACTATATATACTAACGATAATATAAATATCGATAAAAAGAAAGATATTTTATAATATAAATATTCTTAAAATAAATAGTATTCTGAGGAAAAGATATTTATTATTATAAGAATATTCAAGATAAAAACGATATCTTTAATAAAATCCTTAGTTAATAATATATAATATCTTACTAACTTCTATTTATTCTATTATAATAAAAAGTAATAGAATTAATAAGATAATAGAGAAACGAAAGTTTATATAATTAGATAATTTTCTTTAATATATAGAGCTTTGTATTTAATTCAAATTACTACTTATTTATCTATTATTATAATTATTCGATTCTCTATATAATTATTATCAATAATAAATCTATAATAATATTACTAGTCGCCGCGATCAATAGTATTTGAGATTCTAACCACTTCTATATAACTTAGAAGATAAGTATTTATAACAATTTAGTAGTTTATAAGAAGGTAATTATAGTATATTGTAATATTAAGAATATATTAGTAGATATACTAACTAAGTTTTTATCATTACTAGTTTATAAAAGATATATTTAGAAACTAATAAGTCTAGAATAAGGATCTATTTTCAAATAAATAGAAAGAAGGCTATTGGAACCTAATAAGCTAATATAGACTTAATAGATCTAAAGAAGGAGATATTATTTTTAAAAATAGATCTATATATAGATCTAGAACCAATACTATAGCAAGGCCTATATAATTATAAATAGAGGTCCTTTACCACTGTAAAATAGATAGAATAGTTGAATCAAGCACTAGTTACCCTTACTTTTAAATCCATTACAGAGCTTATAAGGTACTAGATCCCAGTACCCCGCTTGCACCTAATTGAGAACCTTCAAGACTCCAAGCGCATATGCTAAAATGATTCCGGTGGAGAATACACGCTTTCCGGCGTAGAAATAACGGGCTGACGACAATTTCTCAAATACAGTTGGTCAATGAATATATTATATTAAATCAGTTAGGATATTCATTCGACAACAGATATCAGCAACAATATATTGTCCCAAATCGGCTTGTGTTTTCTCCTCTGGAAAGAGTGGTCTCACAGTTATTGACATGTGATTCTTGGCAATTTTTGCCCAATTTGGTGTTATCGATCATATTGTGGCCATCTCAGGGCCCGGAGTGATGTGAGGTGGTCTATGAATCATGTATACTAAGACTAGCATGTACAATATGAATGCGAACTTCATTGCGCATTCTCAAGTGAAAATACAACGAGAAACCTTCAATGTCGAGCCTTGATGATGTCGGACGCTTTCTCAGCAACAGTATATACTGTCAACTGCAAATGGGTTGCAGGAATCAATAGCATAAAGTGGGTGCTAGTTCTGTCTCGATGGCGATAAGATATCGGAAGGTTTCGGGTTCTAAACGCATTCCAACTGGACGTAAGTGGCATCGGTGAAGCCTTTGATATACTGAGATGGTGTATTTACGATCCAGATTGCCCGGCAGACCCATGTTAGTAAAGGTAGGTGCCAGATTCTCTTCCGTAGTCTCTCAGAAAGAGACGGTGTATTGAGGCTGAAAAGTATATCCAAGCTCACCGCAACGAGAGCTCCCCCTTTCTCCATAGCAAGATGCTCAAGATTCCGTTCCTTGGACGAGTTCTTGAGTGACCTTCTGTATGAAACAACAGCGTACTTGCGGTCTGGATCTATGTGGGAGTTGGAGCTGGTTCCTTGTCTAGCAAAAACGCTCGGATTTCCCGGGCTGGCCAGGCCTCCTTCAGACGAGAGTGTATGAGTGTGCATGAGTGTGCTTGCCATCTCGATTACCCTGTAGATCCTTGATGAAAGTTGAAGCCAGTACCCTCTTTGAGTCAGGACGCTTAAGATTTTTAAGGAAGCTGGCCAGGGCCAGCATCCTTTAGACGAGAGTACTTAAGCGAAAAGTGGATATACAAATTACCATTCATATATACTTCTAGGTTACGGATAGCTTATAGGCCCGTAATGGTGACTTGGGTCTTGGATCTTAGGTAACCACCAGTTGACGGGTGATGGTTCCAGTTCGAATCATCACAAATTTGTAGAATGTTGAATATGAAGTGATTATATCATATTAAAGAATGAGATCACGGACCACTTCTAATGATTGCGAAGGCAAGGATATAATATAGCTCAAAAAAGTGTTCAATGATTGACTGAACTGAAGACTACATCTCTCTTTCCCAACTACTCAAAGGTCCAACCCAACCAGAAAAACACTGATAGAGACGACCTATTCCCTAAATGAAGACTACATCTCTTCTCAACTACTCAAAGGTCCAATGCATTCATAAGAGCATTGACAGAGACAACCAAATCGTGCATGTTGTCATGAACGCTGAGTTTGTCCACAAGAGTATCGCCGCTTTTAGTCTTGATGCTGAGGGATTTTGTTTGTCCTTCGACTGTTTTGTCCTTCTTCTCAAAGGACATATGGAAGTTGGGATCGATTTTTTTGAGGGCTTCGGCTAGTGCGACCGTGTTGTCGTGGCAAGATCGTTTCCAAATCTGTTTGCCGTTGTACTCAAGGGTGCCAATAAAAATGTGACCTTCCTTGGAATTTCCCTTGTCGTCAAGCCAGATACTGGAGGGCATGATTATGGTGTTGTTCCCTAACGGAAGTTAGTATAGGAAAAGCTCTTGGGTTAAGGTGTCTTATACCTGTCTGGGTACTTCGATGATAAAATCAAGATGTCTAGCAGCTAGGCAGCTTCGTGCAAAATGTAAAGAATAATGATGGTGTTGAATCCTGCCAGCTCAGGAATATGGTGCCCTATATATTCTCGGTATCCTTCCTCAAGGGCCTCGATAGCCAGGGCGCAAGCTTGTCTAATTCAGTATAGACAGAAGTACTATCCTAAGGAGTAGCAGACTAGAGCAGGTATGATCGAATTTGACTACTGATAGCCCTGTTGTATAACCCTCCCAACCTGTAATTTTCCTCCTTCCCCTCTTTCCCCTCCTTTTCCTCTTGATAGGACTATGGGACAGAATAATGGACTGTTAAGTCGCGGCCTGTGAGGGAGGAGACTTATACTACTTCTTCATGGAAGCTCAAAGACCTCGTGCTTCATCTTCCGCCGTGCCATGTGTCGGAGCTGGAGGATGGCTATAGCTATCCCAGCGACCGCGACGAACAGCCCCAGCGTGCCGAAAATGATTGAGGTGTTGGGCGAGTCTGTGAGGACTTGAACGTGAAGTGCATTGGATGTTGCACTTGGAGCTGTGGAGGTGGTATCCATGGCTTTTCGACTTTGTGGTGGCTTTTGACTTGATGAGGTTGTGAAGTCTGGAATAAGTGCTGCAAAATATGTAGTGGGGAGGAATAGACGCTTGCGAAAAGCTACAAGGAATGTGGCTACTAATGCGCATAAGTCACGAAGAAGTAGAATTACCTGCAGGTTGAGAAACGAGAATACACTTCTGTGGGCGAAATCAGAATTGAGGGATGAATGAATGATATATCTGGATGCTATGAGACAGAAGGTTATTGCGAGCTATTTTATACATCTCATAGCGTATGAGGCTCTGCCACGCCTGAGTGCTTCGAGCGACGAGGTGCGATTTTATGCGACGGGTGAACCGCCTCTAAGTGCGAATCGCGAGCGACATGGCAGCCCACCTTGGAGTCGAGGTGCGACAAGACGCGATGGGCTATAAACTACAGAACAGCCGAAAGTAGACAATGGAACTGCGATCAAGTGCGATGGAGGATCGTCTATCATCTAGCCAATCAAGAAGATAGAAGCTAAGATACCTTCGGCATAATCTAGGGGATCAAACCTACGATAGAATGCGATCGAAAAAGTATAATCAAGTATAATGAATAGGCTATATAAACGGATATCTATAGTAGTACTATTTGGATTTGAGGCGATCTATAGATTAATTTGTAGTAGAGCGGATTTTAGTAGTTTCTAAGTAATAGTATTATAGATAATCTATAGATAGGTATAGATAATCTATAAATCTAGTAGATTATTAAAAATCTACTAGATATCTATAAATCTGATAGATTATTCAAAAAAGTAGAGATTTATAATCTTAAAAAAGAGTATATCCTCAAAATTTTAAGATTTGGAACCTCAAATTTAAGGTTTTATACTAACCCTTATACTAATTATAAAAGTTATATTAGTATTTATATATTTATATAGATATTTATATATTTTATATATAGATTTCATAGATTTCTAGAAACTACAGATTTCCGGATATCTATAGGATAATCTGTAGATAATCCGTTTTTTTGTAAAGCAGATTATCTTCTAAATAGATAATTTATAGAGTAAGAAAGTAAAGGGCGCCTGTCCGCAGAGCGGAACAGATCAGGATATCCAAACAGAACGGATTATTTCTGCGCAGCCTAGCGATGAACATATAGTCCAAGAATAGCCAAGTACAAATCAAGATATCCACTGACTTAAGACTAACGGATTTGAAAGTCTACATGCCGGAGAAGAGTTGAGTGCCTTGGTGTAACTGGCGGCAGATGTTGCGTACAGCCTTGGCGAATTCATTAGCAAGTCGGACTCAGACCTATACTTGTTCATGCTAACTCACTCTGACTGCATCATTCTCACTTCCAAACTTATTGAGTTGCCCCCAATCTTTCTTATCGTGCAAGATGGAATAATCATCAATATCAGCTCCTTGCGGTATGTCCCCAAGAAGATTGGCGACCTTTTGGAATTCGGTTTCCAACAGGCTCATAGCGACTATTACCGATAGCTGTTAGATCGCTTTCAAGTATCATTTCGACATTTTAAAACATACCACTAAGAGCCTTCACCGCCTTCGCAGCTGGTTTCAAGCTGTCGACCAAGCCGGAAATTGACAAAGAAAGAGTCTGGAGCTGGACTGTAATCTTTCAGCAGGGAAGAACGATCAAGCTTATAAATTACGAATACGCACGCTCAATGCTCAAAAATCTAGCATGACGATATTTCTCTGAGACAACGAGACGCTCGTACTGTTCGTTCAGAGCTTGCCCACGACGCCTCCACTCATCTGGTGAAGTACTGACGAGATCGCCGACGGGATCGATGAGAAGTCGTCCAATATGTGCAAACGGGTTGAAGAAACCAATGACAGTAAGCGTTTCTGTTGTTTAATAAGCAAACCGTGGCCTATAAATGGACCAAGAATCAGGTAGGTCAAACATACGATTTGCTGTGTTCCGACGCTCCCTCTCAGCATTCTCGCTGGCTTCAGCACTGCGTAAATCTCCTAAAGCTTCATCCATCATGCGCTGGGCCTCCCAAATTGTCTGTTGTTCCTGATCATCCAACACCTCATACGTTGGCGCGTGTTCCTTCCATCGACGCAGGAGGCGTTCCAATGCCATTGTGTCTGACTGCTGCTGAGCATCAAACTTTTTTTAGTCAGCAACTGCGAAGCCATATGAGCTCAAAGTGAAAGGTACCTTGGTAAAACGCAAGAAACCTTCTTTGGTTTGGGGGCTGATCTCAACGAATTGTTTCACGATTCTGTCCATCGAACTACGCAGATCGTCCAACATGAAGTCTTGTTTCTCGTCGATGAGTATGGTGTATTCTTCGTAAGCAATTTGACAAAGCTTGGAAACAGTATCCAAGCAGTACTCCACGACAGATGCTGCGAGGAATAAGTTTTCATTCTAGATGTAAAGTAATAGATGCCTTCATACCTAATTGGTTTGTTCTCGGCATAATCTCTCTGACGTAAACCTGACAGTGGTCATGTATTATTGGAAATTGTGCTTGGAGGCCATCGTAAAGAGACGGATCGGCCGCAAGAAATTTGATTAGGTCCTCTCGCGGGTACATTTGCTGAAAGGCTGATGGAGAGTCAGGCAATGTCATGCCAGTGTGCATTGCCTGCTGTATATTTTGGAACTCTCCAAAAATGTTGGAATCTCCAAGCTTGCTGGAGATATTAAGCTCGATTTGCTGCGAGACATCGGAGATGACCATTTTCACAGTACTTGGTGACAATTGGTAGAGCAAAAACGGAGGATATTCCAACTGTGAGCGACTTGAAGATGATAATGACTAAAGTTGAGTCCGGAGGTTAAAATGAACAGTTTCGAATGACTAACGCGAATCTAGAGAGAAATTGTTGGGCGAGGTAAGTTTTAGTAGATAAGAGCACTATTTAAGACCGAGAAGGAACCACTCGTTCAGGCCTCAAAGAGTAAAGTCTTATCGTATCCCGAACCGGATGAGTACATATTTCATATCGAACATGTAAGTTCATGAATGAGTCAAGAGCAAGAGTGGCTGGCTGAACGAAGGACCAATTCTCAGCCGTGGTCTGGACTTCTCCTGCAAGCCACTTATGGAGAGTTTGTAGAGCAAAACTGTATGCTGGACTAATGCGGTACTAAGAATCCAGCATTTGGTTTCTCAATGCAATGATCATGCAGATGGAACAAAACTCAATTATGCAGTGTGGCATGCAGCGATAATACAGTCGTCGAATGTGAAGCTCGGAGCACTATCGGCAACCAAAAGCCATCCATTCAATTGTGATTAGCTGATGAGTGATCAATTGGTTCATCAACTAGTCATGTTTCTTTGTGGGACAGCAGTAAAGGTTCCAAGATGAAAGATAGTTAGTTGTATGGAACTACTGCATGTGATGGGGAGATCCAGCTCAACGACTACTGAGCTTTGGGTGGATTTGCTGGATCAGATGCGAGCAGACCACCGTGCAATTGGAAATCTCTGCCCAGAGTCTCAACCTTCTCCCAGATCTTCGTTGCACTCTCAAGATCCTTGACAGCCAGACCCCGTTCCTTCAAAGATGTTTCATCAATGTCCCCGCTAACATCGCCAATATAGTCCCTGACCTTTTTGAAATCGGTTGAAAGAGTGCTGAAAGCGGCTAGATATGCGGGTTAGCATGTATCTATCCTGTAGAGGTCAGACTTACTGCTCATTGCTTGCACAGAGGAAATAGCGCCATCGATGGTACTGAGGATACCATCCATATCTCCGGAAAGGTTATTGATGACATCTGCGATTGTTACTTTGTTGGTTTCCGCTACTTCGCGAACAAAGAGATAACTTACTGTAGGCTCGAGCGAGCTTTACCTGGTCAGCCTTGCCTTTGGCCTGGGCATCTTGATAACTCTTCTCAATCTCCTTGATCTTCTCCATCAATTTTCCTTGTTTGATGATGTCGAAAATCACGATGATGAGCCCGATGATTGGGATATAATCTGGAGTATTCGTGAGTTTATGAAATGTGATCAGATCTCTGTTACTGACGGTACCACTTGGCCTTTCCAGTTTCTTGCATTTCCTTCCTTGTTTCTTCCAATGACTTCTTTGCAGCATCGTACAGATCTTTGGCCGCTTGAATAAGACTGGCCAATTCGCTATCCTGCTGTTCCTTGGAGGGCATGACCTTATGAAAGCGAGCGTTCAATTTAGTAAGCGAGATTTTGTCGCTCTCTGTCGCAGCACGGAAAGTGCCAAGGTCTTCAACCAGCTTATCGCAGTTGGTCTTGACATCTTCAGCTCTCTTGATGATTTTTCGGCATGCTGATCGCACCGTGCCTTTAGCATCATCGAATCTGGGATCTTTCGTAGTCACCTTGGGATCGATAAGCACCTTGACCGCTTCCAGAATTTCGGCGACAGAAGTCTTCGAATACTCTCCGAAGTCTGCCACCAAGCCACCAGTGGTGATCATTGGTGCTACAACAGTGCCTTGGAAATCTTCACAATGCTTGTGAATCAAGACCAGCTGAGCTTTCAGGCCCTTGAAAAGTCAGCGTCGAAGTAAGTGCCACAAGGTTGTATCACTGACCTCATACAATGTTGTGTCAACATTGAGATATTTCTCAAATGCATCTTTGGGATATTCGGAATCAAAGAGCGCATCAGTGGCTGGGACCTTGATGCCGGCATGTACATATGCCTGCAGAGTGATGAAGTCGGTTGAGTTGAGAACAAATGTTGGCTTCTCGATCTTCTTCTCGTCCGGCTTTCCCGGCTGCACCTTGTCGTCCTCGCCGACTAAAGTGATGAAACTGCCAGCAGCGCTGGACAGCGGACCGTTTGTGGTGATAGTATAGGTAGTGGACATAGTGAGTCTAATGTAGGATAATGTAAACTCTTGTGTAGGTTGTATGCAGAAAGATATCAATCGCTTGGAGAGATAGTAATTTTCGAGTAGTCGGAAGCAGCTATATAACGTAGTGCAACTGAGTGCTTCTGATCTAAGACGGCCTCGGAGATATTGCTCCTCGTACAACTCAACTCTATTACGAAACTTGATGATCTCGGCCTTGGGCTTGGAGCCACATAACTCATCTTCCTTGCAACGCGCATATGCGCATATGATCTGACCGGCAACTGTAGTTCCAATTTGCTGAAGTGTATTCAGTTGATATCGGCAAAGCATGTTGCTCGAAGAGTTACCACAATCGATAGCTTGCACGCTGCATCGAAACCTAGTGAATGTGAAAATTATGGGTACGCTTCATTGCTTCCGCAAGAAGCGTCTCAGCTCACCACAATGGATCCAGAAACTCGATGCAATCTCTGATTGGTTATATATAACTTATATAGCTGCGAAGCCAGTTGCCCATATCTACCAAGGTGCGTGTTGGGCGGGGTAAGGTGGGGCAGGTGGGCTTATACCCACTAGCTTAAACTAAACACTATACTATAGCCCCCCAAGAATAAATGTTATTTGGTGGGTCTATACCCGCATATACAAGAAGGGCCTGATTTGAGTGGTCAAACCCCCTATTATTACCCTCGCCAGTATCTTGTTCGATCTAATTTAGCTGGCCTAGAGTATACTTAGCTAGATAGATAAAAGTTTTATATAGCAAATTCTCAGAATCTTATCAATTCTACTTGCTGAACACCCTGGCTATTCATTAGTATAGACCCGCTAAATAATATTTATTTTTGGGAGATTATAATAATAATTAATTAGATTTATAAAAGTTATTCTTACAAACTTGTAAAGTTTATAATAATAGATTTATAAAATTTATATATATAATTAGTTTTTTTATTATAAATAATTTAAAAAATCTAATAAATTAAATAAAATTATCTTTAAATTAATATTTTTTAAATATATATTTATTTATTATATCTTTATTCAAATATATAAGTTACAAATTATATATATCTATATATAAAAATTATACTATTATAAGTTATATATAATCTTACTAAACCGCTAAATATAATTATATATTATTCGGTAATATCACAACTTATATATAGATACTGTCGGGGCTATAATTTATCTAATCTGCAAGCTGCAAGCTATACAATGCATTTCGGTGAAGATATGAGCTGCAAGTTGTGCAATATCTAGCTGCAGTCTGAACTGCAAGAAGATAGCTGAACTGCAAGCTACCAATTACGTGAAACTTTCGCCAAGCAAAGAAGAAGGCCTTTTTCAGGCTTTGTGATCACCTACCTAGGGAGCTCCTCCCTGTGCTGTTCTTGCTCCAAATATTTTGTCTATCAATTCTCGCCGACTCAAAATTTGGGATCTTGCTGTTGTACTCTTGACACTACGTTCATCTTTGCGGAACTTCTACGCAAAACATTGCTAAGATGGAGATTGAACAAGCCTACAGCAATATGCTGGCAGCTTTGCCATTCGACGAGCAAGGCCTCGCGAAAGACATCATTGAAAGCTCGAGATGGAATTCCGAGACCCAGTCTGTATGTATCGCCCTGTTCAACTGAGTTACCCTTACCTGGCCAAACGATCAATTCTCGACTGACGTATCACACATTGTAGGCATGGCGACGAGCCCCAAGTTTGAATCTCAGCGAAACGATGGACTCTATCATCAAAGAGGCTGGCCTTGTTCCTCGACGCATCAGCATCTATTGCGATACTCTGGCGATCGATGCCAACACCCTCCTTGACAAATTGAATGATAGAGGGTTGCGTGTGTCCATCTATACTCGTTCTATCGTCACCGCTTCGTCTCCTGCTATGACTGTTGTCATGAACGATAGATCTGCTTTGACCATCTACGTGACTGAAGTACCAGAGGACTTTGCAGTAGTCTTCATCCCAAGTTCCACTAACCAGAAAATCAACAAACCGTTCAATCCAGGTGGTCAGAAACTTGGAATTTCAGCAGAGATGAGCGACTCGGAGCTCTCTATCACTCTTGAAGATGGCCCTGAAGTTGATGCGGTTGATGCAATTGATTATCTCAAGCAGGTTGGAGAAGACGGTCAACTCATCCCCGACAAGTGGGTTAACGAGTATGCGTCATCCTTTCGTCTTGGTATTCACGTATAGCAACTGACTAGCAACCAGCAATCTACCGCGACTGCTCCAGTTCCAGTTCCTCGTAGCGACAACTCAGATTGACAGAAACCGAGGCCTTGCTCTCCGCCTGTTGAACTTTGTGTGTACAGCAACAGACATGAGCGCCAGTCGTGACTTCAATCTGCAAGCAACGTCGCTTCGATGCAGCATTCGTAAGTTAAAACCTTGTCCCCTTCAGAACGTGTGGATTGAATCTGATTCCTTCAATCTAGTGGTGCGACAAGGTACTCAGGTCTCGGTCGTACCATCTGTGAACGTGTTCGAAAGCAAGAACGTCCTTCAAGCCCGCCTTCTGGCAGCGACAAATTTCGAGCAGGCCTTCCAAAGCTTCGTGGCTCAAGAGAAGACCTCAGGCCAGCTACAGCTCCTCGCCGGTAACGCGCTCGCAGCCAACAAGAACGCCTTAATCGAATATGCTTTTCTGGAAGGCAATGCACGTAAGTCCTTCGCGGATGCATCCAAGGCTCTTGATACGGCACAAGCCAAGTTCAAAGCCGAACAGGCTGAACTCGACAAGAAGGGCAAAGACTTTGAAGCTGGTATAAAAGAATGGAAGATCGACCAAGAAAAGGCAGCGGCGAAAGAGATCATCCTTGGCATTGTCGCGTTTGCAGGCGCCATTGCTGCAACAGTAGCTACAGCCGGCGCAGCCGCACCCGCTGCAGGCCTAGCCGCAGCCAACACAGCCAAAACCATCGGTAAAGTCGCCGGCTTCATAGCTAAGATCAAAGACGTAATCTCTAAGATCACAGAGCTTTATGAGAAGTTCAAACCTCTCTTGGAAAGCATCCAGAAGCTGGTCGAAGCAATCAAAACGATGATCGCTATCGTCAAGAAAGCCGACGATCTCACCAACCAACCGAAGCAACTCGAGCGTGCGGACGCGAGTACAGACCCCATAAACGGGGCAGCCATGTGGGACGCCTTCACAGAAGACGTGCGCATCATGTTCGAAGGCCTGAAAGAATACAATATTCGTGGCAAAGAGGATTACGAGAAGCTCCTTCTCCACCTCCCTATCTTCGCAAAAGCTGTACTCACTGCTCAAGTCGCTGTTGTGACCACGGGCCAAGGTCTCGTCACTATTCTTCTCCGCAAACGCCTTGATACTGAGCAGCAAGCACGTCTGCAAAAGAGCGTCAAGTTCATCGGTCGTGATAGCGACTTGCTTAACATCCTCAAGCGCGCTATGTTCGACCGTGTCCTCGCGGTGCGAAATCTTGTCTATCTTGATTTCTGGCGCTACAAGTCTGCCTTCCAGTATTATTCGTTGACGCGCGATATGGATCTTAACATATATGTCTCGGCAGTGCAGAGAATCGCAGATTATCAGGCTGACGCGGCGCGGATGCAGGCGGCTGTGAGTTCATTCGGTGCCACGGTGCGGATACAGTCAAAGTCGTTTGTGTTCACCGTTCCGCTTGAAGCAGACCAGCGGTCATCTCTGAGCAGCGGCAAGGGGAATCTGAAGTACCAACCATCTATCACATCATCTGAGGTGGCGGACTACGCACGGGTCCGGCTATTCCGCGTCCGTGCTTTCCTCGAAGGATTCTCGGTGCCCAGCTCCAAGGCACCGGTGAAGTTGCAGATCAACACATCGGGCCAATTCTTAGATCTCGACTTCCCAGGAAATTCGGAGCCGTTACCTAAGAGCTTGATCCCGGAGGACTCGTCTTTGACATCCACGACCAGTCCTGTCAATGACCGTGACGATACTAGCAGTATCAGCTCGGGCGATACCCTCGTGGATTCCAAGATAATTCTTCCGAAAGCCTTCATTGGTGAACCGCGCATGGTGGTGTTCGAATACGGGACAAACGAGGAGATTGTATGTGATGGATACTTTGGGCTGCAGAATGACTTCACGCGACAGACTCCGTTCCAGGAATTCACTCTCAGCGTGAGGAAGGGCTCAACAAGCATTGATTGGAACGCTGTGAAATCAATTAGGTGGGAATTCTCATGCGAGGTTTGTGCAGTGTAGAAGCCTAGAGGCAGAACAATGAGGTTGTGCAGATCTTTCTCAGTGGAGGGTGGATGACGAAGTGTCTGTGGTTTATCCTTCCTTGAGCTTTGCGGCTCCGATTACTGTCTCTACCATCGCACTGATACTGAGTGTTCAGGGAGCTAGTTTCCATTTACAAAATTGCAAAACAACCCGCCAACTTTGGCTCTTTCAGCTTGTGTTGACGTGGTCATACGTCAACTTCGAGTTGCCTATTTGTTACGAATGCTTGTCTTCTGAGTCACGTGGAAGTGGTCAGGATGTCGAATACTGCTGGTCGCGACGACTAGTAGTATTATCATAGGTTTATTATTGATAATAGTTATATAGGGAATCGAATAATTATAATAGTAGGTAAATAAGTAGTAAATTAAATTGAGTACGAAGCTCTATATACTAAGGAAAACTATCTAGTTATATAGACCTTCGTTCTCTACTATCTTATTAATCTTATCACCTCCCACTATAATGGAATAGATAGGAGCTAGTGGGATATTATATATTACTAACTAAAGATTCTACTAAAGATATTGTTCTTATCTTGGATATTCTTATAATAATAGATACTTTTTCCTTAGAATATTATTTATTCTAAAGATATTTATATTATAAAGTATTCTTTTTTTTATTAATATCTATACTATTATTAATATATATAATATATTATCTTAATATAACAAGTTTAACTTACTAAATATAAAGATCTTTTTTCTAAATCTAAAACTCTTAATTTATTTATAATTCTAATTATAATACTATCTTCTTTCTAATTTAATATTATTTTGATATTTATTATAATAATATCGAATATTTATTTAAGTTTTCAATAAATATCTTATTCTCTTTTTTTTTTTATTATATTTAAAGAGATATCCAAGTTTATAAAGAATTATTATATAGTTTATCTTTATATTTAAAAAAAGGGAAAAATAATATTTATAAAGTATTTTTATTATTCCGAAAAGAATTTTAAATATTATATATTTTCTAAAACTAACTAATATAGAGAATATATAAAGAATATTAAAAAAGGTTTTTATAATATTTTCGGGAATTTTATATTATAATAGAAAAGTATTTATTAAAAAGAAACTTATTTAAAAACTAAAAAAGAAGTAGTTATTTAATAGAAATAAGAAATTTTTATTTATTATATATATTTAAGAAAGTAATAAAAAGTATTAAAGAAAAAGATTAGAAAAATATTATACTATAATCTATATATAATTAATATATTAGAGAAGTTTGAAAAATAAAAAAGATTAAAAAGAGAATAAGTTAAAATTGAATAAATTAAATAGATTTAGATATCTAATTTTTTCAAAATCGATTTTTCGATCTTCAAACTTCTTTTAATAAATAATTCTAAACTAGTTATTTAGTTAGAAATTAAGAATTTCTTAAATAGAATTTTTCTAAATTTTATAAATAATTCAGATTCTTAACTAGTTTCTATATATTTTCTAAATATAGATATCCTTCTTATTTAATTAGATAATAAAGACTTCTTCTAATATATTTTTAATTTAATATTTCTTTAACTTTATATTTAATATTCAGATTTACTAATTCAATTTCAATATAAAATATATTTGATATTCTTTATTATTAGTTTCAAAGAACTTAATAATTAGATCTTTAAAATATATAAAACTTTGTTTAAGAATAGATATTTATACTTTCTCTTTATCTATCTACTTTATTAAGTTCGAATAAATATTAAGAAATAGATATAGAAATAAATAATCTCTTTTTAAATCGCGATATATCGAGATATATTATATAATAAATAGTTATAGAAGAACTAATATAAAATATAATATAGATAATTGAGAACTTTATATAATTAGAGAATTAGCTAAAACAACTTTAGTTAGTATAGAATATTATATAATAATTAATAAAAAAAATAGAAGTAATATCAAAAGATATATAATAAGAAGAGTTTCAGAATCTCAAATTATAAATCGGTAATATTGAAAAGGTAGTCTAGTTCCTTATTAAAAGATAACTTTCTATAGAGAAGTTATTATATATAGTAATAATATAGAGAAGATAGATATTAGTAATTATCTAAAAAAGGGAAATATTAGTTCTTATAAAAAGGTTATATAAGATAGTAATAATAATAAAAACCGAAATCTCTATTTAAAAATAGAGGTTCGGAGTAGAGATTATATAGGATATAAATATAAGTATTATATATAAAGTAGTAATAATAATTAGGAAACTCCAAAATAGAAATATCTTATTAATATTCAATATTAAGAAGGAGAAATAGAAATAGAAAAAGAACTTTAAAATAATAACTATTTTTAGATTAAATAAATAGCTTTGTATAAAGAAATATACTATTCTAATATACAAAATTAGAATAGTATTTATAAATATAAAAAACCAGAATCAAGTTATCAAAGTAATATATATATAAAACCTAGATCTATAAAGTAAAGTAGATATTATATAAATTAGATAGATAAAGAAAATACTTAAATATAATAAAAAGTATATATTATTATATATTAAAGTGAAAAAGCTAGAATAAATTAATTATATATTAGATAACAATCTTCTACTAAAAAGTAAATATTATAATTATAAACTTTTTTATAAAGATTACTAAGTAATCTAATATTTCAACTACTAATTATATAAATATATAACTAAATATTATCCAAATATAACTTGATATAGATTCTATATAATAGCTAGATATAAGTTAGGAAACTATATTAAAAAGGAGAATTATATAATATATCAATATATACTTTATAAAGAAAAATATCTTTTCTAAATATATAATTATAAAGTTAAAAAGAAATAGATAGAAAATATAAAATAGATTTATCTAATAAAGCTAATATAATTCCAAATCTATAAGAATAAGGTTATACTACCTTTTTAAATTAGTATAATATCCTTCTCGAAATTCAGTTTTTTATAAAGTTTCTAAGTTTTTCAAAGAATATAAATAGATAGTAATAAAGAGAATAGTAGTTTTTATTCTAAATAATAAAGAGATTATTCTTTAATAATAAAAGTTTTTATATAAATCTTTATAGAAATATAGGATATTAGAGAAATCTTCCAGACTTAGCTAATTAATAAATAGATTATAAATTCTTCAATATAATATATAGAAAAGTAAGAAAGTTATAGAATCTATATTTACTAATCCGAAGATTAAAGTATATAATATAATTATATTATAAGAACTATAGAAGAACTTTTAAGAAAATAGAATATATTATTTAAATATATTAGAATTTATCTCGATATATAATAATAAAGAGTATTATAACTACTTTCTTATTAATAAAGAAATTGATAGTTCTATTTAGATTATCGATTTTCTTAATATTAATTTAATAATTCTAAATATCTATATAGATTATATATATATCTAAATCTATAATATATATAGTAAGTTTCTAAGTAAATATAATATAGTTAATTATCTCTTATTTATATCTCTTCTTCAAGAACTTTTATAAAAAGAAAAGAAGTATATAATTTTAAAGAACTTTAATCTTTACTATTTACTTTAATATAATATTCGAAACTCAATAATATATTTAATAATAGATTTATTTATAAATCTAATATTTTCGAATAATCTCTCTTTTACCTTATTAATAATAAAGATTATATAAAAGATAAAAGGAATAAATAATATTATCGATATTACTTTTCAAATATCTAGATTTCAAAATAGAATAATCGAATATCAAATCTATATAGATCTTGATTTTAAATTAGATTACTTCTTTATTACTATATATATTACTTTTGATATTATATAACTACTATTCTAATTAAGGAGATATTGGAAATAAATAGATTATAAAATTATAAAAATAGAAATAACTTATTTAATCTAGTTTAAATAGAACTTCTCTCTATCTAAAATTGATTAATATATAGATTATCTAATATAATTTATATAAAAGCTAATAAAACAAACTATTTTATAAAGTAAACTATTATTCTATAATTAATTATAGTAGAATTAAGAAGTCTAATAAATAGTAAGAGATAAAAGAGATATTTAAAGATAATAGGATTGGGATTATTAATAAGAAGTTAAAACTAGAAAGTATTATATAATTCACTAAACTAAAAGGAAATACTTTCGCGAAATAATAGATAAAACTATTCAGAAAAAGAGAATCTAGAAACTTATAAAATAAAGAAGAATAAGTTAAGAATTAGCAATCTTCTTTATAATATCTAATCTCAAGATAATTTCTAAAATAGTTTATATAATTTTAGAGAAAATCAAGATATTTAAGAATTGGTTTTATTTAATAGTTATTATAGATTTATACAATATCCAGAATAGAATCTTTCAAAATTATATCTTTACTAACCTTTTATTATTATTCTCAATAATAGAGATTGATAAGATTATCTAATTACTTTATATAAGAAAGATAAATAAAGTTCTAAAAAACAATTCTATTTTAAACAACTTTCTAAAGATTATAGAAAAGTTATTAATAGAGATTATTATTAATCTTATAATATTATATTGAAAAGCAAAGTACTATCTAATATATTTTAAATATATAAAGATAATTATTATCCAAAAACTAGAAAAGAAGTTATATAAAAATCTAGAAGTTTAGAGATTTATTATATTATTTAATATTATTAAGAAACTTGTTAAAATAGTTATAATTAAGAAATTTATAGAAGTTATAAAGAAATATAACTTGTTTTCTAATAATTAAATAGGAATTTATAAAAAGTACTTTATAAAGATAATATTAAAACTATTTATAAAGTAAATATATATAATATAGAAATCTTCAAAATATATAATAATAATACTCTTTCTTAATTTATTAGAAGTATTCGATATAGTTAATTTAATAAGACTTTTTAATATTTTATAGAAGAAAAGGATATTAAAATAAATTATATAATAGATTTAAATCTTCTTAAATAACTATATAATAATTCTAATAATTTAAAGAAAAAAGTTATCTTCTTTTAAATTATAAATTAGAATTCTATAAAGATCTATATTATTACTAATCTTATTCTTCTTCTATATTTCGGAATTCTAAAAGATTTATAATATTTAAGAAATAAGGACTTTAGTTATCAATTTTATAGATAATATAAATATTCTAATATATAAAATATTAATTGAAACTAATTATAGAATTTTGGAAAGAACTTATAAAAAGTATCTAAACTAGATAAAAAAATATAGAATAATATTTATCTTATAGAAATATAAACTTATCTACTTTACTCGAAATTATATAAAGTTTAACTTATAAATAGATATTTGTTTTAATAATAGTTTTAAAGAACCAATAGGGAAAGTGAGAATATTTAAGATATAATTTAATATTAAATTTAAATAACAAATTTATATATAAAGAATAATTTAGAAAACGATAATTTAGAATAGAGTATTAATAAGATTGATAATTTCAATATAGAAAGTATTATTTATATAATCAAGATAAATCTACTTATTAATAATCAAATTATAACTAGTATATAGAACTATAATATAATATACTTTATTAGATAAAAATAAAGTAAAAGAAGTAATAGCTAAACTCTAAAAAATCCAAAATAAATATCTCTGAACGATTATAGAAATATATAAAGTAATACTAATTTCATTATTAGAAGTAGAAATATATATTTTATTAATAGATCTCTATCTTGATAATAAAGTAGTAGTATTCTAAAGAAGAATTAAAGATATCTTAATTCAGATTATTATTCAAAAAATTTATAAGATAATTAGAGAAAGATTTTGATTTAATATAAAATGAAATAAATATATTAAAGAATAGAAAAAAATAAAATAGATTGATTCGAGAATTAGAAATCTTAATTAGAAAGAGGATTTTAAAAAAGAAATATATTAAATATAATATAAAAGATAGATAATAAATACTTTCTATATAAATTAGGATCAAATTAAGAAATTATTAGATTTAGTAATATTTAAACTTTATAAATAACTTAAAAAGATAGAAAGTATAATTTTTATATAAATAAGAATAGATTATATAGATCTTATCTACTTCCTAAATATTATAAAAATTCCAAACTTTCTAATAAAATAATATAAATATAGATAAAGATAAGAAAATCTAAGATATATTCTATTATATTATATTTTCGAGGATAGTAGAAGAATCTTCCTAAAAGAAAATCAAGATTTTATATAATTAATAAATATATCTCAAAGAGTATTAATAACTAATAAATAGATAATATAGTTAGGATAATTATGATAATTTTAGATAGCTAATTCTCTTTTATATAAATCCTTAATTTGAAAATCGATAAATATAGATAGATAGTAGGTAAATTTAGAGAAATAGTAAATATTATAGAAAGTTTTTAATCTAAATAAGAACTAGGTTTTCCTTTATATAATTATAGAAATACTATATAATTCTAACTAGTTTAATATAAAAATCAATTAATTAATTAATTATTTGATATTCTTAATAATACTAATTCTAAAAATGAAATATAAAATACTAGATATATATTTATTGTTTTTAATAATTCGAGATAATAATTAATTAGTTTGATTATTTTACTAATTTTAAAGAATTCTAATTTTTTATAATCTAGTTTATTATTTAATTTTTTCATATTAATATTTTATTTAAAAAGATAAATCTTATTCTTTTTTTTAAATATTAATTCTATATTATATTTTAAGTTATAATAATATATTATATATTATATAATAAACTTAATATTAAATAATAATTATTTATATAGATTTTTAAAATCTTCTATTTTTATTATTTCTATATTTAATTTTACTATATTTAATAATTATATATTATATATTTTGAATTCGAAATCAAAATTAATATATACTAATATTATATTTATAATAACTATCTTTATAATATTATATATAAACTAAATAAGTAATAATAGTTCTATCTAATTATTTTATTTATAATTAATATAGTATTTTAAATATTATTTTATAGTTTGATTTAATTATTCTATTTAATTATCTATTTATAAATAGAATATTATTAAGAGTTTTCTTTTAATTTCTAATAAAGTTATAAATATCTATTAGAATTTCAAAATAAAAAGTTTATTTTAATTCGAAATAATTCTAATAGATATTTTATATATATTAATTATTATTCTTAGAAATATATAAATTAGATTTTTAATAATACTATTTTCTTTATATAGAATTATATATCCAAATTTGGTTAATTGATTTATAATAACTAAAATAAAGTTATATATTATTTCTATTATTAGATTTTTCAAAAATAATAGTTTAATTATAAAGTTCTATATAATAGATTTTTATAATTAAGTAGATATATTCAGATTTTTGAATTAGTTATATAAAGTATATTATAAAGTTTTATTCTATATATAAATATTATAATTTCTAATAACTTTCTTAATTATCTTCTTTATTTATAGAAAATATAAATTTATTTTGATTTTTATAAATATTTTTATAATTCTTTAATATCTATAAGTTAGTAATTTATATTATTTTTAAATAAACTATTTTGTTAATATTGAAAAGATATATATCTTCTTATAAAAATATATTATTTTATCTTTAACTATAAATCCTTTATTTAATTATTCTAATATTTATTTTATAATAGAATTATTTTTATAATATTATTATATTTATTTTTCTAAATAATTATTATAAAATAATATTATTATAGTTAATTAGACTAAATTGAATATTAATAAATCTTTTTTTTATTTAAATATAATATATAATTTATATATTTTATTCTCGAGATATTCTAATTTTCTATTAAATATATTAATTCTAATATTTTCATTTTCTTTAATATATAATATTTTGAAATTATATATAATTAGTATTTTTATTTATTATATTTATTATCTATTTAGAACTTTGATTATTATAAAATATATCAAATTTTTATAATCTAAATAAATCTAGATTATATATTTAGATCTTTCAAGATAAATTCTTTATTTTCTAAAAATATTAATAATAATAAATAACTTTTTATTATAAATCTTATAATTTAGTTTAACTAATTAAAACTTTCTTAAATAATATATTATTAATTATAGTTTCTTATTTTTATCTAGTTAGTTCAAAACTATATCTAATATATAATTTGATATATCTATTTTAATAATAATTAGTTATTTAGAATCGAAAATAATAAAAACTAATATTTATATATATTGGATAAATCTTTCAAAATAGATGGGTAATAGAAGAGAGTAATTTAAAAAGATTATATAATATAATTCGATATTTATCTATAATATTAGATTGGGTTTAATAAATAACTAGTTTATATAATAGATAAAATCATTGTGATTTTTCTATAACTAGATAATTATATAATACTCTATTTATATATAATAATATCTTTTATTTCAATACTTATTTTTATATATTCTATATATTTCGATATAACTTATATAGATATTATATTAGTATATAACTATTATATAAGCTCTTAGTATATAATAATAAAATATACTTATATCTTAGATAAAAAGATCTATATATAATTAGATATAATTCTAGTTAATATTCCGATATTAGCAACTTTTTCTTTTTGAAATCTATATATATATATTATATTATATATCTATATAATATATTATACTATATCGGCTTTATTAGTACTTTTAAGTTATAAACTTATTTCGATTCTATTTATAAATCTGAATCTTAATTTATTTTATAACTTTCTATTCTCAAAATTGTCGAAACTTTATTTATATTATATCGAACTAATTAAGTTATTTCTTTTTATTCTAATATTATATTATTAGATAACTAACTTTATATATTTATAAGTTAGTTATATTTACTTATAATATTTTCTTTTAGTTTAAAAATCTTCTTTTATATTATATTATTATAATAGATAATATTTATACTTTCTAATTAGAAAGTTCCTTTTGTTTTATAGAATATAAAGATATATAAAATCGAATTATATTAGTTAAATTATATCAATACTTTATTAATTCAAAATAAGAAAATATCTAATTACTATTTCTATTTCAACTATCTTTAATATAAATTATATCCTTTTCTAATTTATATATCGATCTTTAGCTATTTTGAAAATATTTATAACAATTATTAATAAAAAAGTAAATATTTTTATTATTATATTATAACTCTTTATTCTCTAGTTCCGATCTTTCTCTATATTTCTTTTCAATCTAGAATTTCTATTTCTTATCTAGATCTTAATTATATATATAATATAGATAGTAATAATTTAGAGATAGATATAAAGTAAGATTTTATTGAAGAAAATATTCTAGATAACTAGATATATATTATTCTTTATATTTCTTCTTTTATATATATTATAGATTTATTAAATTATATTCTTTATAATCTATCTTATTTATAAATATTATATATAGCTATTAAGTAGTATATCTAAATATAAAGTTTATCTTTATATAATATCTAAGATAAGTAATAGTTATCATTATTATAAAACTAAATAACCTTATTCTATATATAAAATCTTTTTCTTTTTATATATTTTATATTTATTAAAAATCTTCTAGACAAATTCCTTTATTCAAAATTGTATATATTTCTTTAGTTATATTTCTAATATAAGAATTAAAAAGTATTTATTTTATATAATATTATTATAATTACCGAAGTTATTAACTAGTTCTCAATCCGTTTTTAGTTTTTTGAAAAAGTGAATATAGAAAATCTAGAAAGAAACTAAGGAAATTATTTATATCTACTTTTTTATATATTACTTTAGTATTACTTCTCTTTTCATATTATTTAGCTTTCAATCTATATTATAAATTTGTTATTATTTATAGCTTTTTTGAAAGCTTTATTAAATAATATTTTTATTATAATATTAATAAGGTTATTATCTTTCTTAATTTAGTATATTTTAGCTAGTTTATACTATTTATATAATTATCTCAATATTATTATATTGATTATTAATTATTTCTCTTTTATTATATCTAGCTTTATTAGATAGTTATATAAGTTATAGAAGTTGGTATATATTATAATTAGTAATATTGGGAATTATAGTTATTTAAAAATTATAATAAGAATCTAGTTTATAATAATTATTATATCGATATTAGCAATCATTATATAAATTTCGGAGGTTAGAATATTATAGATAATATATTTATTCTTGATATTATTCTAATAAATTAGATTATTTATTATCTTAAATATTTCTAATAATTGTTTTTTTATAATTAAGAAGATAATAAATCCAATTTGTAAACTAAAGTTCTTATTATTAATAAAAGATCTATCAATATATATAAAGAGTTTAATATTGTTCAAATCGAAGAAGATATAGTATAGATTATATTTAGAATTATCAATTTACTATTAAAGATATTTGTTAAATATTTATATATTATTATCAATAGAATTTTGATACTATATAGTTATAAATAAATCGAAGTTCGTTTCTAATTAGTATATATTTGAAAGATATATTTTATAAATATATTATTTATAATAGTTCTCTATTTACTATTTCGATAATATATTTACTATTTTTATCTTTTTACTTTATTCTTTCTATATAATTAATAATTTATTATCAATTTAGATAAGTTTATATTTATTAAATATAAATATATTTATAAAGATAAGATATTTTGTAAGTTTGATTATAAACTTTATCTTTTTTAGTTCTATAACTTCCTTTTTATAAAATACTTTATTATCTAGAATAAAGATATTATCTATCTATAATATTATAATAACGAAGATATTCTATATAATAATAATAAATAGATAGAGATTATAAAAAGAAATCTCTATATAGAATTTTTGGAAATAATATATCTAATAAGTTATCTACTAATATATACCTATTTTAATAATCTTATATAAAAGTTTATAGATTATTATAATCGTCCTTTTTAAATATTTATACTCGATTTGCTTAGATAAATATACTATAATTCTTTATATAAGATTTATAACTAATTAAGGATATATTTATATAATATTATATATACTAATAATTATTTTTTATTATTATAAAGATAAGATTAATATTTCTAAGAATTACTAATTTGATTATTATATTATAGATATTTGAATTAATATCTTTTCTTTATTAATATTATTATAGTTTTATATAATAAACTAGCTTTTCTTATAGAATATATTAATAGTTTTTCTTTTTACTTTATTAACTAGTTTTATATTGAAAATATAGTTTTTATATATAACTAGATTATACTATACTATTTTGAAAATATTATAATTAATCAAGTTATTGATCTCTATTTATTATAAGAACTCGAAAGGAATATTAGAGATAGTAATAATATTTTTAATTTATAGTTTTATAATTAGATCGAAATTACTTTATTCCTTCTTTATTATAAATACTTTAATATAATATAGAGGAATAATAATCTAGAATACTATTTTGATAGTAGATTTAGTAATAATCGATAATATAGTTATTCTATAATTATATTAATTATTAGTTATCTTCTAACTTGGTGAAAGATTAGTTATTATATATAGTTATAATTTAGAAATCTTCTCGAGATAGAAAGGTTTTATAACTATAATTCGAAAGTGGATTGAGCTTATTAAAAGTTATATAATACTATCTTCTTTTTCTATATTAATAAGTTTGAAGAATCTAGTTTACTTCTCTTTCTTATAATAAATATATATATCTAATTAAAGAAGGAAGTTGATTAAATCTAAAATATATAAATTATTTCTAATATTAAAAATATTATAAATCTGTTATTATATATTAATCCTTCTTAGTTCTATTATAGTTTTATTAACTATTTCTACTTATATTTATATCGATAATAATAATAGCGATGGATTATTTATATATAGATATATACCGAAAATAAGAAGTATAGATATTAAACTATTAAATTCTACTATATTGTTTATTATCTTGATAACTATCTATAGTATTATATATCTTAATATCTTTTCATTTCGAAGTTCCTTATAAAAGATATTATATATATATTATAAAGATGAATAGTAGTATTCGATTTTATTAATACTATTATATATTTCTATTAATACTTCTTTTATTTCAGTTTCTATTATTCTAATATTCTGATAGAACTTATTAGATATAAAGTTAATATTGATATTATAGATAATATAATTAAGAAGTCTTTAGTAAATATCAATCTAATAGAAATATATTACTTTCTATATTTCTTTTATTGAAAGATTCTTTAAAAAGTATATAATATTAAATATAGTTACTTTGTCAACAAAATATAATATTAGCTTCTCTTCCAAATATATAATATCTATAATAACTATATAATTAAACTCGATATCTTTTTTAATAATAAACTTAAAATAACTAGAGGATTTGATATATAGTTAGTAATGAATATAGAACTTTATTAAATATTCAATAATATATATATTGATATTTTTCTAATCTACTTTCTCTAAAAGAAAGACTAATTTATATATAGATAGATATCTAAATTATTGATATAGTTATTTAAGTTCTATTTTTGTTAGATATATTTATATAATAACTTATTCTTATTATAATAATATTTATAGATATCCTTATTTATATATAATAAGAACGATATTATTACTTTATACTAATATATTATAATATAGTTTATCAATAAGCGAACTATATTATTAAACAGGCTATTTTATATCTTATCAATATTACTCAACTTTAATATTTAATTAATCAACTATCTATTATACTAGAACTTAGTAAAGAAGCTCGAATTAATCTAGTAATCACTATAATTATTTCGGATAATTACTTAACCTAATAGATAGTTGCAAAACTCTATAAAGTACTGCGAGCTATATTAGCTACTAGAATAATAAGAAGACAATCTATAGCTATTTCTATATTTCGACTATAGAAACTAATACTAGTAGAGGAGCAAATAGTAGTTGATTATATTTTCAAACTAGATTCAAGAGGTTATCTATCTTACTTTACTACTATCGAGGATATAGCAAATTATATCCTCGATATTAATAACTAGTAGTATATAGATAAACTATAGATTTATTACTTTATAAAGTAACGATCTAAGTTTAAAATATGATTTATATATATCTATAACTATGAAAGAACTCTAAACAAAGATCTGGATATTATCTCGAAGTGGTTTATACTATTTAAGAATATAAAGAAGAAATATAGGATCTTGGAGGCCGATATCTAGAATTTCGATAAGATAGAGTTTATAATAGATATAATCCATTTATATATAGTTATTATAAAAGCAGAACAGATTGGAAAGATTAAGAGTATTTAGCTAGGGAATTGTAAATAGACAATAGCGATTATTATATTTAGTATAGAGAAAGAGATTATTTTATTATATATACTAATCAAAGATATTATTTTATATAGATATTAAATAATAGTAACTGATTAGCCTAATAGCTAGATAATCAAAACTATAGAGAATAAATAGACTGATAATAAGATAGATTTATTTTGGATTCAGTATTTTGAGAAATATATAGTTCAATATATAAAAGATAACTAGAGATTATTAGTTTTTAATAACTATAGTAATTATACTATAGTTGCCTTTTAGAACTATTATATAGAATACTATATTAAAATACTCTATTTATCTCTATACTCTTTATATTTAATATAGTTAGTAGATATAAGCTGTTTTAAATTATTGAAGTATATATATAGAATGTAAATAAACGAGTTTATCAAAACGAACTAAATATATATTATAAAAGAGGATTTCTTTATCGGTTTTCAAAAAGTATTCTCTATAGTTATTATATTTAAGAATATAAAAGTAGGATTTGTAATTATAGATTTAATCTCTTTTAATCCCGAAATAGTTATCTCAAAACTGGATATCTATATTAGAATATCTTCTTCTATAGACTAATTATCCTCTTTTTAAAACTCCCAAATACTTTATAATCCTAAAGAAACTCTAGCTCAAATAGACTTTATATAAGATTATATTATATATTATCAAAGTAGCTCTTCTATATCCCTTTTTCAAATAATTAAAGCTTTTACTAAAGATACTAAGAGATTAGCTAATTAGTTAGCTCTTTTGGATATAGATAATTACTAGTTATATAAGATAAATAAGAGCTTAAATAAATATTATAGAGTTTCTAAAATCGAAGTTAAATAGAATAGAGTTATTACTATTAAAGAGACTTATAAAATCCTATAAGAGAAGGAGATAGTAGTTCAAAATAAGAATAAATAGCTAACTAAGGAAAAGGGTTAATCTAGTTCTTAATTATATTATAATATATATTAAATAACTAGTTATAATAAAAGGATTTATTTAGAATATTTAATCGATCCAGTTTTAGATAGTACTATATAGTTTCTTTAATTTTAATTATTGTTATAATTTAATTGAGAAAAGGGGGGTTAAATATATATAAAATAGCCTATTTAATAATATAGTTTATTTACTAATAAACTATATTATAAATTATCGAAGTAGATCTTTATATAGTCTATATCCTAAATATAATATAGAAATAGAATATTGATAATAATAATATAAAAGATAATAAGTTTTATAAATATAAATATAACTATAATATTTAATATATTTATTATACCTTTTCCGAAATATATTAAATAATCTTTATTAACTATATAGATCAAAATAATATTTGGATCCTTCTTATAAAATATTTTGAATTATAGTTTACTAATTATTAATATATCTAATATACTATTATCAAGTATAATATTCTGGAACTTAGTTATTAAATATTATTCTTTAAAAATAAAAATCTCTTTCTAGAATACTTACTATTTATTAATATCTTCGTAAGTAAATATATATATTATACTTTGATTATATAATATAGTATAGATCTATTAATTATCAATTGAGCTAAGTTCTATAAATATCTACTTTATAATAATCTCTTTTTACTTTTCTAATAAATCTTCTTCTTCTTATTAATCTTCTTCGAACTATATATATTACTTAACCTTATTATTAGAGAAATCTTTAATTATAAACTACTCTTTATAAATATTAAATATCTTCTTAATTTCTTCTTTAGAATAATTTATAGATTAATAATCTTCTTTTTTATATATTATATATTTTATTCTGAATCTTCCAAAGTATTTATAAATACTTTATAGTTTATTAAACTACTTCTTTTGAATTATAGTCTATTATAAACTATTTCAACTATAATAATTCTGCGAATCTTTATATTTATAATCAATTTAGTACTATTTATTTATAATTAATATTATAAACTATTATCTTATATAGATTATAATAGTAATAATATTATAGAAGTTTATATATAAGCTTTTAAAAATATCTGCTAATTTATATAATATAAATATAAGTTCAGATATATCTTAGTATATATTAAGTATCTAATCTCTAATAATTCTTTCATTATAATATTCGTTATTTAGACTTCTTTAAAGAATATAAAGTTGATTAAAGAATATTTCTAGATATTCTATTTCTATTTTATTTAGATTCTTCTATTATACTTTATAATATATAATTATTCTCTATTCTAATAAGTATTTCTACTTTCTTATTTTTATTTCGAAGTAGTTTTATATTATAATCTTTATTACTTCGAAGATTCTATAGTTATTAATACTTTTATTAAAGAAGTATATTTATATAAAATTCTTAAATATTAAAAAGAATCCAGTATAATATATTTCTAAAAATAGTTTTATCTTATTATAATAATTTCAGAATATCTTTAATAAGACTTTTAAGACTTTATATTTAGTATCTTTATATTTATATAGTTTGTTTTATAATAGTTTATAAAGATTATTTAGTTATTTACTATATTAGAATAAGATCTATAAAATAGTTATTATAATATTTAATAGAAGTTATCTTACTATTAAAGTTGTTAATAGGAATTCTAGTATAGTATTATATTAATTTTCAGTTATTATAAAAATTTTTATATCAAAATTTGAATTATATATAAACCTTTCTACCTTTTATATATATAACTATATCTATATTAAATCTTTTATTTAAATAGATTCGGAATAGATTTTGTTAGTATTTATAATACTATTTTTGAATAATAGGATTTTGAATTATAAATTTAGTTATTAGAACTTTTTTAAAATTTGAAATTATTATTTCTCTATTTTATCTTTTTGAAATATTTTAGAAATAGATTCTTCTTATAAGAATAAACTAAATATCTTTATAAAGAAATATCTTCTTAATTCTAGAATAAATATCTCTTTTTCGAAAAGGAAGTTATATAAATTCTATAATAAATTAGTACTAACTAGAATAAAGAGAGATTCGTTCTATTTCTAAAAGTTTTCTTTAATCTCTTATTATAATTTAATATTTATAATATTATTAATAATCTTGTTAATAGTAAACCGGATTATATAAATAGTTATAATTAACTTCGTTTTATAAGATTCTTTAGAGAAGTCCGAATCTTTATTTCAAAAATATATATCGATTTAATATTTTATTCTAAAATAGTTAGGAATATACTTCTTAGAAATTTATAATATAAAGAGAGAATTACTCTTTATAGAAGTTATATTAATAAAAAGTTTGAGATAAATTGAGAAAGTATATATAATTAGTTATATATATAGTAAACTTTACTAGTTTATAATAATTAGATATTTAATTAATAATCGAAATATATAGTAATATTAGAATTTAATTACTAATTAGTATTGAATAGATTCCTCAAAATAAATAGATAATAGAAAGAGATAATTTAAAAAGATTATATAATATAATCCAATATTTATCTATAATACTAAGCTAGATTTAATAAATAGCTAATTTATATAATAAATAAAATCGTTATAATTCTTCTATAACTAGATAGTTATATAATATTCTATTTATATATAATAATATCTCTTATTCCAATACTTATTTTTATATATTTTATATATTCTAATATAGTTTATATAGATACTATACTAATATATAGTTATTATATAAATTCTTAGTATATAATAATAAAGTATATTTATACTTTAGATAAAAAGATCTATATATAACTAGATATAACTCTAATTAATATTCTGATAATATAAAAACTTATTTGAGAGTTTCAAATATTTATTATATTATATTGTTTTATTTATATTTAATATCCTTTTTAATTAGTTTTATAAAAGATATTATAATCTTTAAATAGTTTTTAATAAATTATTTATAAAAGTTTATAAATTCTAAAAAAAATTATATTTCCTTTATAATAATAAATTATTTCTATTCTAGAACTTTTTTTACTTTATTTGGATTTATTTTAAATTCTATTATATTAATAATATATTCTAAAAACTTGGTTTCGATAATATAGAATTTATATTTTGAAAGTTTTAATAAGATATTTATATCTATTAAAATCTGAAGTACTTTTTATATAATCTTGATATATTCTTTAAAAATTTCGATAAAAATTAAAATATTATCTAGATATACTATATAATAATTATCGAGATATTTTCTTAATAAGTTATTAATTAATTATATATATATTACTAATATATTAATAAGTTTGAAGAATATAACTTAGTATTTATAATATTTATATTATATATAAAATATTATTTTTTATTTATCTTCTTTCTTAATTCGGATTAAGTTGAATTCTATATATTAATCCAATTTTATAAAATATTTAGTTTTCCTAATTCGATTTTATAATTTACTAATTAACAATAATAGATATCGATTTTTAATAATAATAATATTAAGTTTATAATAATTAATAATTAATTTATCTTTCTTATCTTCTTTCTTTAATATAAAGAAGATAAATATGTTTATAAATAAAGCAGATTCTCTAATAAATCTTTTTATTAAATTTTCGTCGAGATATTTATAAAGTAGTTTAAATTTCTTTTTTGATAATAATATAATTAATAAAAATAATAATTCCTTTTCTTCTTCTAATTTTATTTTATAATTCTAAAATTAATACTTTGATAAAATATTTTCTATCGGCTTTTTCTTAAAGATCTTGATATATTTTATATATTATATTAATATATTTTTTAGTAAAGAATTCTAAATTAAAATATCCAATTTTAGTAAATTTATTATTTTCAATTTCTAATTAGATATTAGTTTTATAAAACTTTATATAAACTTCTTTTTATATTTATATTTATTATATTATATAGTTATTATAACTTAGTTAATATATAGATTATAGTTTCTTAATTATAATATTCTCAAAATTATCTAATATCTTTTTAATAAAACTAAATCTATTTTTATCTATTTAGAATATTAATTTAGTTATATTTTAAATTCTTATATTTTATATTAAATTAATCTATTCTTTTTAGTTAATTACTTATTAATAAGATAAAATCTATATAAAACTAATTTCTTGAGAATTTATAATTTTATTAATATTATAACTTCTAATATTATAAAATTTTTTATTACTTCCAAGTTTATTATAATTCAAAATAGATATTTATTTATATATATTTTATAAAGAATCTATTTTATCTTTTAAATAGTTTTCAATTTGTTAATTAGATTTTCTATAAATTATTTCTAATTAACTTACTTTCGGTTTTTATTAATAATCTTAAATTTATTACTTTTTATAAAATTAAAAAATCTTTTTTAAATATTGATTATATTTTCCCAAATTATATTTAAATATATTCTGGTTTTTATTTATAAGATTCTTCTTATAAAAATATTAATATATTTTATTAATATTTTATATTTAAATATTTATATTATTATTTATTATAGTAGATTTAAATTTTATAATAAAGTTATTCTCTAATTATTATAATTATATTAATAAATAATCTTCCAAATTTCTTCGTTATCTAATAATTCTAATTAATAAAACTTTTTGAAATTTTATTAAGTTCGAATTTCTTATTATATCTTAATAAAACCAACTTCGAATTCCAATTTGTAATAATAATTTATAATTAGTTATTTTTGAATATTTCGAATATTATTTCAGAATCTATTATTATTTAGTAAATCTATAAATTCCTTTTGTTTTTAAGATTTAGTTTTGTAATTACTAATTTTTTCTAGAAATCAAATCTTATTTTATTATAATAAGTTATTTTAATTAATTATTTTCTTATTTAGTTTTTTTAGATATTATTCTATTCTATTTTTATCTTCTTTATATATTAGATAAAAGTTCTTATAATAAATAATTTATAATAATATTATATAATCTATTTTCTAAGAAATCTTTTAACTATTTATTATATTTAATTATTATAATTCTTAATTATATAGAAGTTTGAGAACTTTAGATTTAAAGAATAATTATTTATATTTAGTAGATATAAACTTTTATATAAAGATTATATAATAAAGGAAAGTCAAGATATTCTTATTTTTAATATAGAGATAGGAAAGATATCTATAATTACTAATATATCTTCGATATAAATAATATCTTAATAAAAAAGATACTAATAAAGATAAAGATATTAAAAAGAATAAAAATATCCTTAATAAAATTTTAAATAGAAACTATATAACTTTCTATTTATTCTTATCTATCTTATCTAAATAAGAGATAATAGGATTAATAAAATAATAAAGAATAAAGATTTATATAATTAGATAGTTTTCTTTAATATATAAAATTTTATATTTAACTTAATTTACTATTTATTTATCTATTATTATAATTATTCGATTTTCTATATAACTATTATTAATAATAAATTTATAATAATATTATTAATTATTATAATTAATAATATTCAAAATCCTAACTATTTCTATATAATTTAGAAGATAAATATTTATAATATTTTAAATATCTTTATTACTTTATATATCAAATCGAAATAGTTATAAATAATATTATAATAACTAAGTTTATAAATCAACTTCTAATCTAAATATCTATTATAATTCTAATTATAATTATATTTCTAATAGATTCTACTGATAATATTAATATAAATATAGATAGTATAGATAGTAATAATAATAATAATAAATCTAGAAAGTTGATATTCTAAAAACTATTTAAGATTATATTATTAAATAAATATAGTAATAATAGAAAGGAATTAGAAGTTTTCTTTCTATAATTAAGAATATACTTCAAATTCAATATCGATAAATTTATTATTAGAAATATAAAAAGTCTCTAAACTATCTTTTATTTTAGAGACGAAGTAATTAAATAGATCGAATTTTTTCTACCTAATTATTTCGAGAAAAGTCCGGATATTAATATAATAATAATAACTATAGTTAATATATTTAGAAATTTTAATAGATTTTAATAAAAGATAAGATAAATATTTGAAGATATTGATATTATAAAAACTATAAAAAGATAATTTTTTAATTTTCGATAGATAGAATTAGTAATTAATTATATTATAGAATTCTATAAATATAGTAATTAGACTAATTAAAGAAGTATTATATTATTTAGTTATTATATATTAGAATTAAAGAACTTTATCAAATTAGAACTATCTCGAAGAAATCTGATTAATAATATAAATAATCTAATTAAAGAAATTATTTATATTAATAATCAAATATATAAATTCTAATAAGAAATATAATTCATTATTAGAAACTAATATTATTAACTAAATAAAAAATAACTATATTATTCCAAGAAATAATATATTAGAGAAGAGATTTATAATAACTTTATAAAGTTAGATATTATAAATTTAAAAAACAATCTTTCCTAAGAAGAAAAAATCTATAAATATAAAAAGAAACTTTATTTCGAATATAGATTTCTAAAATATCAAATTAGAGATTATTAAAAGAAGTTCTAAAAAGTGAAGTTTAAGAAAAATATTTAGAAAAAAGGAAAATAGTTTAAGATTATAATAGAAAAGAATAATAACTAAATAATATCTAAATACTAATTAAATATAATAAATAGTTAAAAAACTTCTTAGAAAATAAATTATATAATATTATTATAAACTATCTATTATAAGAACTTCTATTTAGTATATAAAGAAAATAAGAATAAAGTAGAATAATATTTAAAAAAACTAAATAAGAAAATAATTAATTAGAATAACTTATTATAATAAGATAAAGTTTGATTTCTAAAAAAAATTAGTAATTATAGAATTAGATTCTAAAGATAAAAGGAAATTATAAATTTATTAGAAAATAACAAACTTTGAAATAATATTCGAAATATCTAGAAATAACTAATTATAAATTGTTATTATAAATTGGAATTTAAAGTTAGTTTTATTAAAATATAATAAAAAATTTAAATCTAATAGAATTTCAAAAAGTTCTATTAATTAGAACTATTAAATAATAAAGAAATTTAGAAGATTATTTATTAATATAATTATAAAGATTATAAAATAACTTTGTTATAAGATTTAAATCTATTATAATAAATAGTAATTTAGATATTTAAATATAAAATACTAATAAAGTATATCGATATTCTTATAAAAAGAATTTTATAAATAAGAATTAGAATATATTTAAATATAGTTTGGGAAGATATAATCAATATTTAAAAAAGATCTTTTGATTTTATAAAGAATAATAAATCTAAAATTATTAATAGAAATTAGAAGTGAGCTAATTAAGAATAATTTATAAGAAAACTAGTTAATAAACTAAAAACTATCTAAAAGATAGAATAGATCTTTTATAAAATATATATAAATAGATATTTATTCTAAACTATAATAGATTTAGAAATAATAGAAAATTTTATAATATTAGAAATTATAATATTAGCAAAATTACGAATTTTTAAGAAATTAATTCTATATAAACTTTATTTTACTAATAAGTAATTAGTTAAAGAGAATAGATTGATTTAATATAAAATATAAGAATTTGAGATATAGCTAAATTAGTATTCTAAATAGATAAAAATAGATTTAGTCTTATTAAGAAAATATTAGATAATTCTGAGAATATTATAATTAAGAAACTATAATTTATATATTAACTAGATTATAATAACTATATAATATAATAAATATAAATATAAAAAGAAATTTATATAGAATCTTATAAAATCGATATCTAATTAGAAGTTGAAAATAATAAACTTATTAAAATTGGATATTCTAGTTTAGAATTTCTTATTAAAAGATATATTAATATAATATATAAAATATATTAAAATCTTTAAGAAAAGATTAATAAAAAGTATTTTATCAAAATATCAACTTTAGAATTATAAAATAAAATTGGAAGAAGGAAAGGAATTATTATTCTTACTAATTATATTATTATTAAAGAAGAAGTTCAAACTATTTTATAAATATCTTGATGAAAATTTAATAAAGAGATTTATTAGAGAATCCGTTTTATTTATAAAAGTATTTATCTTTTTTATATTAAAGAAGGAAGATAAGAAAGATAAATTAATTATTAATTATTATAAATTCAATATTATTATTATTAAAAATTGATATCTATTATTATTAATTAGTAAGTTATAAAATCGAATTAGGAAAACTAAATATTTTATAAAGTTGGATTAGTATATAGAATTCAATTTAATTTGAATTAAAGAAGAAGATAAATAGAAAATAGTATTTTAAATATAATATAGATATTATAAATACTAAGTTATATTTTTTAGATTTACTAATATATTAATAATATATATATAATTAGTTAATAATTTATTAAGAAAGTATTTTGATAATTATTATATAATATATCTAGATAATATCTTAATTTTCATTAAAACTCTCGAAAAATATATTAAGATTATATAGAAAATATTTTAGATTTTAATAAATATAGATATTTTATTGAAACTATCGAAATACAAATTCTATATTATCGAAACCGAATTTTTAAAATATATTATTAATATAATAGAATTTAAAATAAGTTTGAATAAAATAAAAGAAATTCTAAAATAGAAATAATTTATTATTATTAAGAAAATATAATCTTTTCTAAGATTTATAAACTTTTATAGATAATTTATTAAGAATTATTCGAAAATTATAATATCTTTTATAAAACTAATTAAGAAGGATATCAAATATAAATAAAATAGTATAATATAATAGATATTTGAAATTCTTAAATAAGTCTTTATATAAATACTAGTTTTTATTTTCTTCGATCTTAAATAACTAATTATTATTAAAATAGATATATTAAATTATATATTAGATATAGTTCTAAATTAACTAAATAAAGATAAGAAGTTATAATTAATAATATACTATTTAAGAAAGTTTTAGCTAGTTAAACTGAATTATAAGATTTATAATAAAGAGTTATTTATTATTATCGATATTTTCAGAAAATAGAGAATTTATTTTGAAGAATTTAAATATATAATTCAAGTTTATTTAGATTATAAGAATTTAGTATACTTTATAATAACTAAAGTTCTAAATAGATAATAAATATAATAGATAGAAATATTAGTTATATATAATTTCAGAATATTATATATTAAAGAAAATGAAAATACTAAAATCGATATATTTAATAGGAAATCAGAATATCTTGAGAATAAGATATATAAATTATATATTATATTTAGATAAGAAAGAGATTTGTTAATATTTAATTTAATCTAATTAGTTATAATAATAATACTTTGTAATAATTATTTGGAGAAATAAATATAAAAATATTATAAAAACAATTCTATTATAAAATAAGTATTAGAATAACTAAGTGAAGAATTTATAATTAAAAACAAAATAATATATTTTTATAAGAAGATATATATCTCTTTAATATTAGCGAAATAGTTTATTTAAAAATAATATAAATTATCGATTTATAGATATTAAGGAATTATAAAGATATTTATAAAGATTAAAACGAATTTATATTTCTTATAAATAAAGAAAATAGTTAAAGAAGTTATTGGAAACTATAATATCTATATATAGAATAAAACTTTATAATATATTCTATATAGTTAGTTTAAAATTCTAGATATATCTACTTAATTATAGAAATCTATTATATAGAACTTTATAATTAAATTATTATCTTCGAAAGATCTAATAATAAAAATAATATATAACTCTATTCTGGTTATTATAAATTAATTAACTAAATTTGAATATATAATTCTATATAAAGAAAGTAATATTACTAAGAATCTAATTTATATATTTTTAAGAATAGTAACTAATATATATAAAATACTTATCAAGATTATTTCAAATCAAAATAAACTTTTTATCTTGAAATTTTAATAGATATTTATAACTTTATTAAAAATTAAAAGAAAGTTCTCAATAATATTCTATTTATAAATAAATAGATAAATAGAATAATTAAACCAAATTATAGAATAATATTTAAAATACTATATCAATTATAGATAAAACAATTAGATAGAATTATTATTATTTACTTAGTTTATTTATAATATTATAGAAATAGTTATTATAAATATAATATTAGTATATACTAATTTTGACTTCGAATCAAAAATATATAATATATAGTTATTAAATATAGCAAAATTAGATATAGAAATAATAAAGATAGAAAACTTGAGAAATTTATATAAATAATTATTATTAGATATCAAATTTATTATATAATAAATAGTATATTATTATAATATAAAATATAGTATAGAATTAATATTTAAGAAAGAGAATAAAGTTTACTTTTTTAAATGAAATATTAATATAAAAAAACTAAATAATAAACTAAATTATAAGAAATTAAAATCTTTCAAAATTAATAAAGTGGTTAAACTAGTTAATTATCATTTTGAATTACCGAAAATAATAAATATATATCTTATATTTTATATTTTACTTTTAGAACTAATATTATTAAGAATATTAAATATATCTTATATCGAAATTGAACTAGTAAATCTGAATAATAAATACAAAATTGAAGAAATATTAAATTAAAAATATATTAGAAGAAATCTTTATTATTTGATTAAATAAGAAGGATATCTATATTTAGAAAATATATAAGAATTAGTTAGGAATCTAAATTATTTATAAGATTTGGAAAAGTTCTACTAAAGAAGTCTTTAGTTTCTATCTAAATAACTAGTTTAGAATTATTTATTAAAGAGAATTCAAAGATCGAAAAGTTGATTTTGGAAGAACTAGATATTTAAATCTATCTAGTTTATTTAGTTTCGACTTATTCTTTTTCCAATTATTCTCTCTTGTCAAACTTTTCTAATATATTAATTATATATAGATTATATTATAATATCTTTCTAATCTTCTTCTTCAGAATTTTTTACTATTTTCTTAAATATATATAATAAATAAAGACTTCTTATTTCTATTAAATAATTATCTTCTCTTTAGTTTTAAAATAAGTTTCTTCTTATTAAATACTTTCTTTTTATAATATAGAGTTTCCAAAAATATTTGTTATATTATAAATATTTTATAGTTAAAATATAGAGTCGAGATATTAAGATAATAAAATCAATTATCTTTTTTCTAATTATTAATCTTTTGATCACTTTTTATAAATAATCTGGAAAGTTAAATTTTCTATAATTAGATTATAAAATAAAGCTTTATAATCTAGAAAGTTTAAATTATTAAATTTAATTTCTAAATAAATTGAAGACTAGATTAATTAGTACTTCTGATTTATATATTATATATTCTATAACTTATTTCTATAATATACTTTTTAGATTAATTTATCGATCTATTCTCTTTATAGAAATAAATAGTATATCTAGTTAGAGTTATTTATAATAAGTATAAAATATTTACTTTATATAATAAAGTTTGTTTACTTTGAATAGTATATATATTTATAGAATATTATTATATATATTTTTATAACTTTGATTAAATTGTTTATTTATAACTCTATTTATATTATTTACTAATTATAAAGATAAATAATTTATAATTTTAATTATTTCGAAATAGTAATTTTATTAATATTAGTAAAAAGGAACTTATTTATTTTGGTAATTATTATAATATAACTAACTAGTAAGTTGTTTAAATAAATATTTGTTAATATAATTATAAATATAATATTGATTATAGTTATTATTACTAATAAGATTATTTACTTTATTTACTTTGTTTAATAAGAAAAAGTAGTTGGTAATATATTTATTATTATAGATATAAATAGAGTTTTTCTTCTTTCAAATTTTTTCTTTTCTTCTTTTTCTTTTTTATATATTATCTTCTCTATTATTATTATTATTAATCTATTTTATTTATTAGTTTTATTATTTCTATTCTTACTTTTTCATTATATTTCCTAATCAATTTATAAAGTATTAATAAGCTAAATAAAAGAAGTTTAATAAGAAAGGATTTTATATATAATAAATATTAAAAAATCTTATTTATTATAATATTAACTTGTTTTTAAATAATAATTAGTTTAAGATAAGTTTTTCTAATTATTTTTATAAGTTTGATTTAATATTTCTGAAACTAATTAATTATCCTTTTTTTAGAAGAATAATTTGGATAATTTAGATAATATCGATAATAATATTATAGATAAGAAGTTGATTATTCCTTCTATAATTTCGAAGATTTTGATAAAGGAAGATTTATTAGATAATCTTTTGATAAATATCTCTTTATAATTATTTCTTGGTTTTATATTTTTCATTTTTATCTTTACTAATTAATTATTATAATAGAATAATAGTATATATTCTATTAATAATTTATTATCAGATATAGATAAAGAAGATAATTCTAGTTTTGAATCTAGTTTTTAAGATAATCTAGATGGAATAATCTTATAAAGAGAAGATTCTAAATATACTAATAAAAATAGAGTTTGAATAAGTTTAGATTATAATAATCTTATTATTCTATATCTTTATTATTATATTTCTATTATTAAAACTAAGAAGGAATAATTATCAAAAATAAGTTCGAATAAACTTATTAATAATAATAAAATTGAGAATAAAGATAAGTTTGAAAATAGTAGTATTTTATTAGTTATATTTATTTATTATACTAGATATAAAGTTGTTTACAAAACTAATTATAAGATAATTTATAAGATAATTTATATTAAAGATAAGAAGTTTATATATCTTTACTAAAAATATATCTATTCTATTATAAACAATTCTCGTTCTGATTATAAATTCTATAATATAAATATAATAGATATTTGAAGTTGATATTGTTATTAATATAAAACTTATTTTTACTATTCTCTTTATTTAACTTTTTAAGAAATTACTAAGAAATATTTACTTATCAAATCTTCTTTTAATAAAGTAATAAGATTGATTTCTGTTTCTAATCTATTTAGTTAGTTAATATATTATTTAGATTACGAAAAAATATTATATAATAATTTGGATAATAATAAAATATCTTTATAATAATAAAAATAATATTATAGAATATATTAAAATTGATAAGAATAATATTAGTAAAATAGATATAGAGAATTGGAAAAAGAATTATATAGTAATTATTTATTTTCAAAAGATATTATTAGAAATAATAGATAAACTTACTTTACTTATTTATAAATAATAATTATTTTCAAAATAACTAATTAGATTAGTTATTTATTTTCGCTTTCTAAAGATAGTATTAATATTTTAATATATAATTTAACAAAATTCAATAGATAATTTCCCTTTTAATCTTTTTGAATAGTTATTAATTAGATTATTTGATATCTTCGATCTTATTATAGATATTTTATAAATTTAATAAAGTCTGAAAATATTCAAAACTTTATTTAATAAGGTTTTTAGTTAATCTATTAACTAATATATTATTAATAGAGAGATAAATAATATTAAAACTTTTCTTTTTATATTTCTATCTTAACTATATATTCTAAATATCGATATAGTAAAACTTTATTGAAATATATTTATTTATATCAATTATTAACTAGATTGTTTATATATTATTATAATAAACTATAACTAGTTTATTAATTAATAGTTTGATTTTCTTAAATAATCTCATTATTATTATTATTTCTTTAATTATTCTTTCAATTCTAAATAACTTTATTTCAATTATTAAGATTATAATTATATCTTATTTATTTATTTTCCAAAAGATTAATCTATCAAATAAGTTTATAATATATTTCTAAAATAATCTTCTACTTATTTAGTTATTTATAAATAAAATATCTAATATAATTAGAAGTTAGATAATATAATCAATACTATATTCAATTATAAAAAAGTATATTCTTTATAAATACTAGATATAGTAGTTAGTTATATTAATATAATCTTGATTTAGATTAGTAAGAAAATAACTAAATTATAATATTATAAATATAATATTTATATAGAGAGTTATTATTATATATAAGATTAATCTAATCTTTTCTTAATATTTCTTAATTTTGAATAGATAAATTATTTTGATATTCTTTTTAAACTTACTAGTTAGTAATAATATAGTAATAAGTTATCTATTGATTTAGTTAAATTTATATATAATTTTCTCAATATAGATATTTATTATATTTATAGTTATATATAAACTAAGAACCTTAGATTTAGAAAGTAGTTACCTATATTCAGAGAGCTAATCTGTTATATTTAGATAATATAGTATATATATCTATAATAGTATAGATATATATAGATAGAAGGTACTTTATAATATAGATATTTTTAAAATAGAAGATATTCTGGAGAAATAATATCTATTATTAGAAAGATATCTAAGGAAAAAATAGTATTTTTAATAGAACTTTTAGTTATTAGAATATATAATATAGCTATCCTAGTTATTCTAGTTAGTCTAGCTAGTTGAGATAATTAAGATAACTAGAATAATAGAGAATAAAAGTCTATATAACTAGATAGTTTTCTTTAATATATAGAGTTTTATACTCAATTTTAATTATTACTTATTTATTTATTATTATAATTATAATCGATTCTCTATATAACTATTATCAATAATAAACTTTATAATAATATTACTAATTATTACAATTTATAATACTCGAGATCCTGATTACTTTTATATAATTTAGAAGATAAATATTTATAATATTTTGAATATCTTTATTACTTTATATATCGAATCGATATCTCTATTATATCTAGACTACTATTTAATAACTAGTTTAGTATTTAAATAGTAGTTATCGATCTGGAAAATGAATAAGATAATAAAGATAATATCAATATAAACGAATTATATAAGATTATTATTTCAGAAATCTTTAAAGTAGCTTTACTAGATAAATATAAAGATGATTATTATAAACTCGAGATATTCCTACTTTAGATCGAAATATATATTATCTTTAATTAAGACAAATTCAATCGACTAACTATAATAAATAACTAGGTTATATTATATTTTAGAGAGAAAGTAACTAAATAGATTTAACTATATCTTCGAGATTTCTTCGATAATAAGGACTATCCAACAAACTATATATAATTTACTAAAATCATCTTCGGTTCTTTCGAAGAATTCAAAATAGAGATTTATTAGATATTCGGTATTATTAATAAAAGAAGAGTTATAAAAGAAAAACTTTATAGATTGATATAAACTAGATTAACTATTAAATATACTACCAAGTTTAGATAATATATAAGTATTATAGAATAGAGAGATAAAGTAATAATAAGTTATTACTATAGAGAATTCAAATTAAATATCAAGTTCGAACTTGAGAAATTAGTTAAATATAATAATTTAAACTCTTTTATTAAAGAATCAATCCGAGTTGATAATATATTATATAAATATCAGTAAGATAAATAATCTAAATAATCTTAAAGAAATAAGAGATATTATAAACCAAACTAATCTAAGAAGTAATAAGGTTTCTATAATAACTTTATAAAGTTAAATATTATAAACTCTAAGAATAATCTTTTTTAAGAAGAAAAGAATTATAAATATAAAAAGAAACTTTACTTCGAATATAGATTTCTAAGATATCAAACTAAGAACTATTATAAAGAATCTTAAATAAATAAGTCTAAGAAAGGAAATTAGAAAGAAAAGAAATAACTTAAAAATATAGTAGAATATCGGATTAATATAATAAATAGCTAACAAGTTCTCAATAAATATATAATACTATTATAGATAATATATTATAACGATCAATATATAATTCACAAATTGGATAAGAATAATATAGAATAGTATTCTAAAAAGTTTAGAAATAAAAAGTAGGAAAAGAAATCCTATTAAATAAATATAATAAACTAAAATCTTACTATTTATAAAAAAATAGTTACTAAGGAAAAAACAGATTATAAATATATTCGATAGTTTATATATTATAATAATATATATAAGAAGTACTATAAAGAGAAATTTATAAATAATTATTTCCCGAAGAAACTATAGATATTATAAAAGAATATAATATTCAAATTACTAAATATAGATGAAAAATAGATTATTAAGAAATATAATATCTAGGGAGTTAGAATCTAGACTTATCCGAACTATAAAAGTCAATATTATAATTATATAAGAACTTCCGAATCCAAAATAGATAAAACTTATAAACTTATATATAGAAATAATAAGTATTTTGAATAGAAATAATTTGAAATAGGTAAAACTTATTAAGAATTCTCGAGAGATAACTTCGAGAAAAGCGAACTACAAATTGGATAATTCTAGATAATATTCCGATATTTATAGATAATATAACTATAGAAACAAATCGGAAAAGAAGAAAATATTTATATAGAATAACTAGTAAAACAGTTTCTAGTAGAAGAATAAGTTTATTATATCAAATTGATTAAGGAAGAAGTTAGATTATAATAGAATATATTTACTATAGAGCTATATTATAAAATATTCTATACTAATTAAAAATAATTTACTAAGTTATATAGAATACTAGTTAGAGAACTGAAAATTACTCTAAAGTTAGAATAAATCCTTTATAAAGTATATATAAATAGATAGATATTCCAAGTTATAATAGATTTAGAAGTAATAAAAAATTTTATAATATTAGAAACTATAATATTAGCAAAATAACAAACTTTCAAGAAACTAGTTCTATATAGGTTTTATTTTACCAATAGATAACTAGCTAAAAAGGATAGATTGGTTTAATATGAAATATAAGAATTCGAGATATAATTAGATTAATATTCTAAATAGATAAGAATAGATTTAGTTTTATTAAGAGAATACTAGATAATTCTGGGAATATTATAATTAGAAAATTATAATCTATATATTAACTAGATTATAAGAATAGTATAGTATAATAAGTATAAATATAAAAAGAAGTTTATACAAAATCTTGCAAAACTAATATCTAGTTAGAAATTAAAGATAATAAGTTTATCAAAGTTGGATATTCTAATTTAGAATCTCTTACTAAAGGATATATTAATATAGTATATAAAATATATTAAGATCTTTAAAGAAAGGTTTCAAAAGAATATCTTATCAAAATATCAATTTTGAGATTATAAGATAAAATTAAAAGAAGAAAAGAAATTACTATTCTTACTAATTATATTACTATCTAAAGAGAAGCTTAAGTTATTTCGTGAATATCTCGATAAAAATTTAATAAAGAGATTTATTAGGAAATCTACTTTATTTATAAAAGTACTTATCTTCTTTATACTAAAGAAAGAGGATAAGAAAGATAAACTAGTTATTAACTACTATAAACTTAATATTATTATTATCAAGAATCGATATCTATTATTATTAGCTAGTAAATTATAAAATCGAATCAGGAAAGTTAAATATTTTATAAAATTGAATTAATATATAGAATTCAATCTAATCCAAATTAAAGAAGAAGATAAATAGAAAATAGTATTTTATATATAATATAGATATTATAAATACTAAGTTATATTTTTTGGATTTACTAATATACTAATAATATATATATATCTAGTTAATAACTTGTTAAGGAAGTATCTTGATAACTATTATATAGTATATTTAGATAATATTTTGATCTTTATCAAAACCTTTAAAAAATATATTAAGATTATATAAGAAATACTTTAGATTTTAATAAATATAAATATCCTATTAAAATCTTCGAAATACGAATTCTATATTACCGAAACCGAGTTTCTAAAATATATTATTAATATAATAGAATTCAAGATAAGCCCAAATAAAGTGAAAGAAGTTCTAAAGTGGAAATAACTTATTATTATAAAAGAAATATAATTATTCTTAGAATTTACAAACTTCTATAAACGATTTATTAAAAACTACTTAAGGATTATAGTATTTCTTATAGAACTAATTAAGAAAGATATTAAATATAAATAAAGTAATATAGTATAATAAATATTTGAAATCTTCAAACAAACTTTTATATAGATATCAGTTCTTATTACCTTTGATTCTGAATAACCAATTATTATTAAGATAGATATATCAAATTATATATTAAATATAGTTCTAAGTTAACTTGATAAAGATAAGAAATTATAATTAGTAATATATTATTCAAGAAAGCTATAGCTAGCTAAACTGAATTACGAGATTTATAATAAAGAATTATTTATTATTATCAATATTTTTAGAAAATAGAAAGTTTATTTTGAAGAATCTAAGTATATAATCTAGATTTATTTAGATTATAAGAATTTGATATATTTCATAATAACCAAAGTTCTAAATAGATAATAGATATAATAAATAGAAATATTAGTTATATACTATTTCAAAATATTATATATTAAAGGAAATGAAAATACTAGAGCTGATATACTTAATAGAAAATCAGAATATTTTGAGAATAAGATATACGAATTATATATTATACTTAAATAGAAAAGAGATTTGTTAGTATTCAATTTAGTTTAGTTAATTATAATAATATTACTTTATAATAACTATTTGGAAAAACAAGTATAAGAATATTATAGAAATAATTTTACTATAAAATAAGTATTAGAATAACTAGATAAAGAATTTATAATCAAAGATAAAGTTATATATTTCTATAAAAAGATATATATTTCTTCGATCTTGGCAAAACAATTTACTTAAGAATAATATAAACTTCTAATTTATAGATATTAAGGAATTATAAATATATTTATAAAGATCAAAACGAATTTATATTTTCTATAAATAAGGAAGATAGTTGAAGAAGTTATCGGAAACTATAATATCTATATATAGAACAAAACCTTATAATATATTCTATATAGATAGTTCAAAACTCCAGATATATCTACTTAATTATAGAAGTCTATTATATAAGACTTTATAGTTAAACTATTATTTTCAAAAGATCCAATAATAGAAGTAATATATAACTTCATCTTAGTTATTATAAATTGATTAACTAAGTTTGGATATATAATTCTATATAAAGAAAGTAGTATAGTTAAAGATCTAGTTTATATATTTCTAAGAATAGTAGTTAGTATATATAAAGTACTTATCAAAATTATCTTGGATCGAGATAAACTTTTTACTTCAAAATTCTGATAGATATTTATAACCTTATTAGGAATTAAGAGAAAACTCTCTATAATATTTCATTTATAGATAGATAGTTAAATAGAATAATTAAATTAGATTATAAAATAGTATTTAAGATATTATATCAATTATAGATAAGATAATTAGATAGAGTTATTACTATTTATATAGTTTGTTTATAATACTATAGAAGTAGTTATTATAAATATAATATTAGTATATACCAATTTTGGCTTCGAATCTAAAATATATAATATATAATTATTAGATATAGCAAAATCAGATATAGAAATAACAAGAATGGAGGATCTTAGAAATCTATATAAATAATTATTATTTGATATCAAATTTATTATATTATAAATAGTATACTAATATAATATAAAATATAATATAGAACTAATATTTAAGAAAGGGGATAAGATTTACCTTCTTAGATAAAATATCAATATTAAAAAACTAAATAATAAACTAAATTATAAGAAATTAGAACTTTTCAAGATTGTTGAAATAGTTAGACTAATTAATTACTATTTCGAACTACTAAGAATAATGAATATATATCTTATATTTCATATTTCGCTTCTAGAATCAGTATTAGTAAGAATACCAAATATATCTTATATCGAAATTGAACTAGTTAATCTAAATACTAAATATAAAGTTGAAAGAATACTAAATCAGAAATATATTAGAAGAAGTCTTTATTATCTAATCAAATAGAAAGGATATCTATATTTAGAAAATATATAGAAACTAGTTAAAAATCTAAACTATTTATAAAATTTGGAGAAATTCTATTAAAGGAATCTTTAGCTTTTATCTAAGTAGTTAGTTTAGAATTATTTATTAGAGAGAGTTTGAAGATCGAAAAATTGATTTCAAAAAAACTAGTTATCTAAGAAACTTATTTAGTTTATTTAATCTATTTTTTTTCCAATTTTTTCTTCTTTTCAAATATCTTTAACTCCTTGATTATTTTCAGATTATACTATAATATCTTTTTAGTATTCTTATATATCTTATTAAACTATAATTAAGTTTTCTTTATTTGAATATAAAGATAGAGAATTTTAATTATAACTTCCTTCTTTTCTAGATAAAACTTTTCATTTTCCTTCTAAAGATACTTTTCTTCAGAATTTATACAAACTTAAATAATAATTATTATATTAAAAATATTATAGAATTTCTCAATACTACTCTTTCTATATTCTCTATAATAAGTACTATTAAGGAGAATATAATATTTATACTTCTTTTCAGAATAATAACTATAAAAAGATAGTATAATAATTTCTTTTTCCTTATTATAAATATACTAATTTTGACAATTATTGATAGATCTAGATATATAAATATAGAATATAATAAAAGAAGAAAATCTAGGAAATTTATCCAAAACCTAAATAAGTACTTTATATTAATATAGTAAGTATCAGAATAATATTAGATTAGAAAGAAGATAGTATTATATCTATAATTATATATAAATTAAGGACTTTAGATTTAGAAAGTAACTATCTATATTCGAAAGGTTAATCTATTATATCTAGATAATATAATATATATATCTATAATAATATAGATATATATAGATAAAGAATATTTTATAATATAGATATCTTTAAAGTAGAAAGTATTCTAGAGAAATAATATCTATTATTAGAAAGGTATCTAAAGAAAGAATGATATCTTTAGTAGAATTCTTAATTATCGGAATATATAATATAGCTATCCTAACTATCCTAATTAGCCTAGCTAGTTAGGATAACTAGGATAACTAGAATAGTAGAGAATAAAGATCTATATAATTAGATAGTTTTCTTTAGTATATAGAGTTTTGTACTTAATTTTAATTACTACTTATTTATCTACTATTATAATTATAATCGATTCTCTATATAATTATTATTAATAATAAACTTTATAATAGTACTACTAATTACTATAATCTATAATACTCGAGATCTTGATCACTTCTATATAACTTAGAAGATAAATATTTATAATAATATTATATACTAGTTAGAACTTTCTTTATAATTTATTTTTAATAATTCGGATCTTTAGAAATTATATTATATCTCTAAATTCTCTAAATTTATAAATAATTTTGATTTTGTTAATAAATATCTTTATAATTTACTTATCTTTTTTATAATAAAGAATTTAGAAGTTATTAATAAAGAAGAGAATAAGGATTTTTCTATTATAATAAATATAAATATATAATTTCTCTTTATATAGAATAGTTCTTAATAAGATTAATATAATAATGAAATCTTTAAACTAAATTATAAATGAATTTTATAAATTATATAGAATATAATTAATTATTATATATATTTCTGAAATTCGGTAATTATTAGATAACTAATAGAATACTAATTCTTTACTCAGATTATATAATATATTTATAAATATATTAATAATATCAAATTGTTTATTCTCAAGATTATACTTAATTATAATTATTATAATGATTTGGAAAAAGTATATAATAAAGATAGTTATATATATAAATTCAATTATACTTTTTATTTATAGATCTTTTTTGATTATTAGATAAAATCGGTATTATATTATATATTCTTTCTAATTCGTTTTATAATCAAATATCTATTCTAATAATATAAGTTTAGTTATTATTAAGTCGAGCAAAACTTCTTACTATATATTATATAATATAAATACTTTGATTTTTCGATTATAGTTCTTTCTAAACCAATATTCAAATAGATAATTCTATAATTAATAATAATATTTAGATAACTTAGTAGTAATATTTCTATAAATTTATAATAGTAATTATAATTCTAATTTCTTAACTTTGGATTTTCGAGTAATAACTATTATAATAATATTATATAAGATTATATATTGATTTTATTCTTTATTCTTATCTATTTCAAATTGATTAGATTATAAAGTAGAGTGAAAATTATTAAATATATTAATATTATAATCTCTAATATATTGAATAATTAAGATATTGATAAATATATAAATATATTATTCTTTATATCTAGATTTGAGATATTGATATTATCTACTTCTATATTATTTAAATATTTGGGTATTACTAAACTAGATCGGATCCTAATTTAGAATAATTCTTTTATATAATATAATAACTTTTAACCAAGATTGTTTAGAGATTTATTCTTATAAATAATTTGGAGAAGAATCTAAAATTCTCTTAACTAGATTCGAAAATTTATCTAATATTATAGATATAATCTCTTTCTTGATTTATAATAAAGTAATTTATTATAATAGTTCAAATTCTAATAATAATAATCTATTTTAAATATTATCGTTATTATAATTAGACTATATAGATATTTATATTAATAGTAAAGATCTTATTTAAATTAGATTAGTAGATTTATTATCTAAATTACTTTTATATATTCTATATAGGATATTAATAATAATAATAGATTCAAAATCTATAATAATATTAGTTTTTTCCAAGTTAGTATTATCTTTTCAGAGATATTTATAACTAATTCTATTCTTAAGTATTGATATTATATATATTATAATATTTATTATTTTTTGGTTAATAGAATTATTGAATATTTATTAAGTAAATATATAACTTTTGATTTCTTTATCTATAATAAAAAGAAGTAGACTTTCTTATAATAATTATATATATATATAACTTTCAATTTTTTTATCTTTAATAAGAAAATATAAATTGATTCTTAATAATTCTTTATTTATTAAAAATAGATATAATTCCTCTATATTTGATTCTTTATTTAATATAAGTAAGTTTGGTTTTTTTATTTATAATTCTTTTTCATTATCTAGAAAGTTTAATATATTATTTAATTCTATATTACTATTTAGTCTCTTATTAATATCTTTATTAATATTACTTATTCTCGAGATCGAAAAATAGTTTAGTTAAATATTTTGATTTCTTATTAGAATAAAGAACTAGAAAATTCCTATTATAATATCTATTAGATAAACTATATTATTACTTTCTAGAATAGATCTATTTAATTATAAATCTACTTTCTTATCGAGTTTATAAATAAGTTCTATAATTTAATTAATTAGTAATATCAAACTAAGTTTATTTTTATAAAAATATATTAGTTTTTTATTAAATATAATATTTCTTATAATAATAACTTATTTGAACTATAGAATCTATATTTTATAAATTGATATTCCGAGAATATAACTTATTAAATATCCAATATAAATTCTAGAATTTAATTTATATTATTTTCTCTTTTTATTTATTTCTCGATCTTTATCTAAAAGGTATATTTAGTATTTATAATAATAAATTCTATTCTAATTAGATCGAAAGTTAGAAGTAATTTAGATAACTAATATAAAATTATATTATCGAAAATATAATCAAAACTATAATTCAAATACTTTATTTAATAATTTGAAATCTCGTTTTTATAGAAGATTAATATTATAAAAGTAGATTATAATTTGAATAATTTCGATTTAAAGGTTCTCTAATAGATTAATATTTATATATATTTTAATTATCTTTATAATTATTTTCTATTCTATTTATTTTATAACTCTATTCGATTTATAAATATTGAATAAAGATAATTTAATATCAATACTATATTCTTTTATTTACTATTAATATAATATTATTTCTATATTCAAAATAATAAAGATATTATTATCCTATTTAATTATATAGATAACTAATTTGTATTGATATTATATCTAAATCTTAAATATTATTATTATATTGAAAATCTCGAGATATAATTTCTAATAAAGTAGAAAATCGAAGATTTTCTCATTATATATTTCTTTAATTAGTAATAACTATAATATCTTATTATATAAATTTGGAAAATCGAAAAGGTTTTATATAATTTTATAGAATAAATATAAAGATAGTTAATTATTTAGATTATATTTAATAACCTACTTAGTATATATTTATATATAATCTTTATAATTAATATATTATAGTTTCTTAATTCGAATATCTTTTATAAAATATATTAGTTTTTCAAATACTTTCTATTTTAAATAACTAGTTTGATTATATTATTAGTTTATATTATCCTTTCTTAATAATATAGAATCTTTGGATTTATAATATAAATAACGGATTTTTCGGTTTATAATTAGATATATTATTATAAAATGATTTATAAATATATTTAATAAGATAGATAGATAATAGATAGATAGCTTTTTGAATTAGAGAAATATTAGATTAAATTTATATTCTAAATTTATAATTATAATACTTATTTCTAATATTCCAATTCTTAAGATACTATTCCAATTATATATTTATAAATCCGAATTATAAAGTCGAATTTCAAAGATAATATTGATATGAAAACTAGATATTAATATAATATTTATAAGAATAAGATCTTTAATATTGGATTTATATTTACTATAAAGATAATTCTTGATTATATATATTTTATAATTAATAATATTAAGAGAGGAAATTCTATATTCTATAATATTATCTAGAATTATTTAATTATACTTTCTACTATTTAGAAGATTAATATTATTAACTAAATAGATAGTATTATAATTATTTAAAAGAATATTATTTATTAAATAATATTATTTGATAATAATTAGAATAATATAGATATCTAAACTATTAATCTTTTTAACTAGTTATAAATTAATAATTATATTGATAATCTTTCCTAAAAATCGAAAGAGAATTAATAAAGTAATTTAATTATTGATTTTATATTCTTTATTAATAAGGAAGGTTCGAAGAGAGTTTCAATATAGTAAATTGAGATATTTCAGAATTCTTTTAATATTCTATTTAATTAGAAGTTTATTCTTGATAATAATAGTTTTCTTCTAAATAATTGAATAAAGATATTTATAGTTCTTAATAATTTATTTATACTTTTCAATATTTGATCTATCAATCTATTATATATAGAATTAATAAAGATATTTAATTTGATTCGAATTATCTAATTTCTAGAAATTATAAAATTGTTCTTTTAACTTTGATTTTATATCTTTATTATTTAGAATATTATTAGTTTGATTATCTTTTTAGATATTATTATCTAAATTATTTATAGAATTGGTAAATATAAAGATTCCTTTATTTTTTAGATTTTTGATATAAATAGTAATAAGATTTCTAAAAATTATATTATATTATTTCAAGATCAAGGTTAGTCTCTCAAACTAAGTATTAGTAATTACTTTATTAAACTAATTCTCAATCTAAAATAAAGTAATTTTTTAATATATTATTTTGAAGAAAGTTATAACTTCGAGAATTTTTTCAATATTAGAAATCTTATAAATAGAAATTCGGGTGAATATTTTATTCTATTTAAAATATTATTAGTTAAGATCGATTATATTATACTTTGTTTAATTAAGTATATCGAAATATTCAAACTAGATTTTATTCAGAACTATAATATCTATAAAAATAAGATATTTTTTTAATAATATAATTATTTCTTTAAAAGTAATCTAGATAGAATTATTTCTTTCAAAAGATATATTTAATATATATATATTATCTATTATATCGATAATCTATTAATATATTTTTTTGAATAACTAATAATAAAGATTATAATTAAATTTGATTTTATAATATTCTTTTTCAAAAAGTAAATATAGATTCTTAATATTATTTAGATTTATTTTTTATAATTAATCCAATAATATAGATCTTTAGATATTTGATTTTTAATTATTATTATTATTTTTAATAATACTAATTATAGAAATATCTTTAAGAACTTTAATATATTCCGAAAGTAAGTTTTTATATTAAGTTTAGTATATAAAGTCTTTATTAGAAAGAAGTTGAATAAAAGTTAATATATTAAATAGAGTAGTAATAAACTAGTTAATTAATATATCGGATTTGATTAGATCGATTATATCTTATATATTATTAATTTAGTAGATTTGACAAAGTTGGAGATATTATATTAACTAGTCTGATTTAGTAATTAACTTGGTTTTGTTAATATCTTTGAATATATTAATTTTGGAAAGATAAATTATTATAATTAGATAGATATATTAGTTATATATAGATAAGAAGATAAAATAAATTAGAAATAACAATCTTATATAAATAGAAAAACAAAATTAGTTTGAACTTAATAATTATATAAAAGTAAATAAAGTAAATAAAAATACTAATAAATAATAATAATTTTGTATAGTGAAAATAGTTTTGCTAAACCAGATTTATAATTATTATATTATAAATATTTTATAGTTAAAATATAAAGTCGAGATATTGAAATAATAAAATTAGTTATTTTCTTTCTAATTATTAATCTTTTGATTATTCTTTATAGATAATCTGAAAAGTTAAGCTTTCTATAATTAGATTATAAAGTAAAGCTTTATAATCTAGAAGATTCAAATTATTAAACCTAATTTCTAGATAAATTGAAAACTGAATTAATTAGTATTTCCGATTTATATATTATATACTTTATAACTTATTTCTATAATAATATTATAAGAATCTCTTCTAATACTTTTTATATACTTTCCATAATAATTAGTTTTAGAAAGTATATAATATTCAAAAATTTTTTCGAAATAATAAGAATATTATATAGATATTATTCTTTCTTTCTCTTTAATATAAAAATAAATAATTTGATAATTTTTTATAGATTTGGATATCTTTTTAGATATAATAAAGAAAGAAGAAATGAAATATTTATTAAAGATCTAAATAGATACTTTATATTATTATAATAAGTATTAAAACGATATTAAATTAGAAGGAAGATAGTATTATAATTTTTAGTTATATAGAAGTTTAAAAATCTTAGATTTAAAAAGTAGTTATTTATATTTAGTAAATATAAATCTTTATATAAAGATTATATAATAAAGAAAAGTTAAGATATCTTTATTTCTAATATAGAAATAGAAAAGGTATTTATAATTATTAATATATCTTTAATATAAATAGTATTTTGATAGAAAAGATATTAATAAAGATAAAAATATTAAAAAGAATAAAGATATTCTTAATAGAATTTTAAATAGAAACTATATAACTTCTTATCTACTTCTATCTATTTTATTTAGATAAAAGATAATAAAACTAATAGAATAATAAAGAATAAAGATCTATATAACTAAATAGTTTTTTTTAATATATAGAGTTTTATATTTAACTTAATTTATTACTTATTTATTTATTATTATAATTATTCGATTCTTTATATAATTATTATCAATAATAAACTTATAATAATATTACTAATTATTATAATCAATAATATTCGAGATTCTAACCACTTTTATATAATTTAGAAGATAAGTATTTATAATATTAATTAATATCTAAATATTTTCTAACTACTATTTTTTCTTATTATAATTTTAAATTATTTCTTTCTTTTCTAATTTCCTTTTTTAGATTTATTTATTTAGAATTTCTTATAATAATCTCTAATTTAGTATTCTGAAAATCTATATTTAAAATAAAGTTTTTTTTTATATTTATAAGTTTTTTCTTTTTGAAAGAGATTATTTTTTAAGTTTATAATATCTAACTTTATAAGATTATTATAAATCTCTTCTTTAATATACTATTTTTTAAAATAATATAATTGTTTTTTATTTAGTTAGTAATATTAGTTTTTAATAATAAATTATATTTCTTATTAGAATTTATATACTTGATTATTAATATAAATAATTTCTTTAATTAGATTATTTATATTATTAATTAGATTTCTTTAAGATAATTCTAATTTGATAAAATTCTTTAGTTTTAATATATAATAATTAAATAATATAGTATTTCTCTAATTAGTCTAATTATTATATTTATAAAATTCTATAATATAATTAATTACTAATTTTATTTATTAAAGATTGAAAAGTTATCTTTTTATAGTTTTTATAATATTAATATTTTCGAATATTTATCTTATTTCTTATTAAAATTTATTGAAGTTTCTAAATATATTAATAATAATTATTATTATTATATTAATATCCAAACTCTTTTCGAAATAATTAGTTAGGAAAAGTTTAATCTATTTAGTTATTTCGTTTTTAAAATAAAAGATAATCTAGAAACTCTTTATATTCTTAATAATAAATTTATTAATATTGAATTTGAAATATATTTCTAGTTATAAAAAGAAAACTTCCAATTTCTTTCTATTATTATTATATTTATCTAGTAATATAATTTTAAATATTTCTTAGAATATCAACTTTCTAAACTCGTTATTATTATTATTACTATTTATATTATTTATATTTATATTAGTATTACTAATAAGATTTATTAGAAATATAACTATAATTAGAATTATAATAGATATTTAGATCAGAAGTTGGTTTATAAATCTAGTTATTATAATATTATTTATAATTATTTCGATTCGGTATATAAAATAATAAAAGTATTTAAAATATTATAAATATTTATCTTCTAAATTATATAGAAATAGTTAGAATATCGAATATTATTAATTATAATAACTAATAATATTATTATAGATTTATTATTAATAATAATTATATAGAGAATCGAATAATTATAATAATAAATAAATAAGTAATAAATTAAATTAAATATAAAGTTCTATATATTAAGAAAAACTATTTAGTTATATAAATCTTTATTTTTTATTATTTTATTAATTTTATTATTTTCTATTATAATAAAATAGATAGAAGTTAATAAGATATTATATATTACTAACTAAAGATTTTATTAAAAGTATTATTCTTATTCTGAATATCTTTATAATAATAAATATCTTTTCCCCAGAATATTATTTATTTTAAAGATATTTATATTATAAAATACTCTTCTTTTTATTAGTATCTATATTATTACTAATATATATAATATATTATCTTGATATAATAAGTTTGGTTTACTAAATATAAAGATCTTCCTTCTAAATTTAAAACTCTTAGTTTATTTATAATTCTAATTATAATATTATTTTTCTATTTTTTTTCTATTATCTATCTTCAAAATATATACCCTCGCAAATATTATATATATTGAACTTTTTGAAAGTTGATACTAGAGTATATATATATATATAATTATATATAAATAAATATTTATTAATATATTTTTTAATTTGCTTTTATATAATAAAATCAACTTGATATTAATTTTGAAAATATTATATAATAATATTAAAGATAATAATAAATTTATATAATTTATATTTGATTATAAAATAATTATATATAATTTATATTATAATATTTATTTTAAATTGGAAATTTGAAATATATTAATTATATAATTATTTAATTTATAATATATAAATAAAAATTTAATTTTAAAATAAAATTATATTTTAATTTTCTTATATATAAAAAATAGAATTATATTATAATTCTAAAGAAATAATATTAGATAATTCAAAAATTAAATTAAATTAAATAATATAATTTTAATAAACTATAATTAATTTTTAAAATTAATTTTTTTTATTTTCTAATATTTAAAAAATCTATTTTAAATCTTCGAATAAATATCTCGAGATATTTATTATAAAAGATTTTATATTCAAATCTCTATATACTATAATTAATTTTATCAATTTTGAATAAAAGATTATATTTATTTATTATAAATTAAAGATAATTTAATAATGATAATTTTAATACTTTTTAATATAAATATTTTTCTCAAATTTAAAAATGATTTAATAAAGAAACTTTAAATAATTCTTAATATAAAGCTTTTATTTCTCTTTAATAACGATTTAATAAAGATAGTTTCGATAATCTTTATTAGAAGGTTTCTCTTTCTACTTCTCGATAAGTTAATAAAGAAAGTTTAGTTACTTTCTGATATAAATCTTCCTCTCTACTTCTTCAAACTCAAAAACAATTCAATAACAAGAATTTGAGAACTTCCCGATACGAGTCTGCCCAATGTAAAAGATGTTTCAATATCGAGCATATAGGGACTTCCCATTGTGATTCACCTCCTCAAACTCAATATCAAGCAGGGCGATCGTTGGGTAGGCGAGCAAGTGGCTAGCTGACTATATTATGGTTTCCTGTTTTCGTTATTTGAACTGGGGATACCGAGACAGAAAGTTATATACAGCTTATTGATTGTAGGGCTCTTAGCCGGTTATAATATGCAGTATTTGTTGCTGAATTCGAGAGCAGGATATCTCATTTCAATCTTTCTTGCAGCTGAGCCCTTTCATTCGTGGTTATCATACTTTATTATAGTTCAACTACCAGTGAATGAGTCAAGCGAAAATTTGTATGTTCAAGGTCCTAGCCAACGAAGAATTTTCATGATATAATTGATAATACAAGTAAAGGGGCAATCGTCGATCATGGAACGACTAAGCTCTCGATCGACACTTCGAATTTCGGTGCCACCTCAAATACAGGCTTGTGCAGTGAAGTTGGCGTAGATGCATGGCTATGTATGTACTTGGTGGTTTGGTTAAATAAGTGTGCTCGCTGTCGTTCCACTTTCTAACCAATATGCGACAAAGCAGCATCGAAAACACTTTTTGGTTTAGAGTGACAGGAGGTATACTTATTTATCGAAACCACTAAGTAGATACTTCCCCTTCTTTGAGAATAGCTAAAAAAGCGCTATTAACCGGTATTACCAATTTAGAATAGCTGAAGAAGATTCAAGTAATTGATACTGTCAATAGTGACAAACTTCTTTTTGAATGCCGACTGCATAGGCAATGATCACCTCGTCTATGCAAGTCACCCGTTTTGGTACCCAATAAGCTTTTACCCCCCACCTCCTGCAACTTGATGTAATGATTAACGATAAAGATGTTGGTTGCATTATTTAGCTTTAACGCTATGCGACTTCAAAGTTATTTGGCTAATGTTGATCCTTAGTACTAAATTCTAAGTCTTTGATTGGAATCCTTTTATCACAATTCTCCTGGTTTTCATGATTTGTGGTGTATGCCCATATGCATAAACGAGTCAGTTAAAGCTAAGGAGTCGCGCTTGGGGTGGCAGTCAGGCAAGTTTGAAGAGTGCTGGGAGTGCGGGGAATGCGAGCCCGGGAAGCGCGGGTGGGGGTTCGAGGAAGATTGACAACAGCCAGCCTATAAGTGACGAGAAATCGTAAAACTGCACGACGTGGACAAGACAGGCAGCTGGCCAGGCATCCTTCGGGCGAGAGTGCTTGGGTGACTTCCTTCGGACGGGAGTGCTTGGTGAAAACGAGATGGTGCACTTGCGATCCAGATTCGTAAAAGTGGGCGTCAGCTCCCTCTCGACAGTGCTTTGAGCTCAAAATACACACTTGGGTGTACTTGCGACCCAGAAGCTCAACCGGAAGAAGAAGGCCTTCGGAGATACAGGTAACGCTATTCACAACTCAGCTCTACAACAGGTAGAATAGGAACGAGAAGTCCATCATGAAGTTGGAGCGATCCGATTCACTACGAAGCTTTGATATGGCTAGGTCTGTACAGGGATATCAATATACTTGCTACTTGCTACTAGTGGAAGATTACCGGCTCAGGGTCCCGAGTAGTGTGAGGTGGTCCGTGGATCATGTATGTATACTAAGACTAGTATGTACACTATGAATGCGAACTTCATTGCGCATTCTCAAGTAAAAATACAACGAGTACACCTTCAGTGTCGAGCCTTGATGATGTCGGACGCTTTCTCAGCAACAGCATACACTGTCAACTGCAAATGTGTTGCAGGAATCAATGGCATAATGGACGCATCCACCACTGACAGCCTCTTGGTTCCATAAACCAGAAGATCTGCTCCAACGCATCCGCCTTGTCTTTCCAATCCCAACGCACACGTTCCAGATGGATGGGCAATTGACGGCGTCACTAGGCCGTTATTGACCAACGTCGTGAAGATCTCATCATCAGTTGTGGCGTTTACACCAGGAAGAGTTTCTTTCGGATGATAAGAGGCAAGTTGAGGTTGTTCGTAAAAGCCGCGAACATAAAGTACACATTCAGCAAGCAGAGTTGCATCTACGGCGTTTGCGAAGGAGTTGAACTGGACGATTGGCTGACCACTCGGATTCGTGGAATTCAACGTGACAGTGCCTCTTGATAAAGGCTTCTCAACTACACATGTACCTGCATAGAGTAATGAACATTAGTGATACCCGCGAGAGTAACCAAAGAATAGACAACATACCGGGCCCTGTTGTACCCAAAGTTATTTCTATCACAGCTGCATCCGTTCTTCCGAAATGGTCAACAAGTACATCTCGTTGGGCCAAGTAGCCCTTCAAAAGTGCTTCGTCCTTGTACACAGATGGCAGATAATTACTGGGATCCTGGGACTGCACTCGTTTAATTATCTCTTGGGTCCTTGAAGAATAGTGCGAGAGCGGTAGGAATGCTGCTGGAGGAGACACTCCAACGCTGTAAGGACCCTACATGAAGTACAGGTTAGCGCCGGCATGATAGGATCATTCGTGATGGAACCGCGGGGATAATTCACCGTGTGTTTCGTAACATACTCCTCCCACGCACTGGCATTATATGTGGCATTCGTCGTTAGCGTATTATCATTCGGGAAAGCAAGGTTTGTGACATTCCATCTACCAAGTCCAGCTGGGTGGTCTTGAAGGTTTGCACCAACGGCTGGTTTGTCTAACTTGACCTTGACTCCTGCAGCTCGCAATGACTCTTTAGGGCCGATGCCGCTGAGTTGCAACAACTTTGGTGTCCCTATCGAGCCAGCTGCTAGGATGACCTCCCTGGATGCAGAAACTCTGATTGTCTTGTTTTGTGCCAGAAAATTAACTCGAACTCCAGTTGCACTAAGGTCTTCACTGAAAAGGATCTCTTCGACAAGGGCGCCGGTAACTAGGTGCAAATTAGGCCTCCCAGCCACTGGGTCATAATAAGCAACACGTGAATGGGATCGAGTTCCTTTGGCATAGTCGAGTGTTTGAGGTACCCAATAAAGACCTATGGCATCGCCTGACTCGGGGGAATCAGCCGTTGCGATACCGTACGCATTTGCTGCAAGGGTCTGGTTGCGGAGGTCTGGAAAGATGAGCGACGGAAAACTTATCTGTATCGGACCGTCGCCGTATGCGGATGCATTGTTCTTGATGTTGAATTCTTTTGTGAGCTCAGCAGATGGTGGGTGGAATTTGGTGCTTTTAACAAAATATGGGTAAAGTCCACTCCAGCCCCAAGTATCATTACCTGCAATAATGCCCCAGCCGTCATAATCTGCCTTTGAACCTCTGTCGGCAAACATGCCATTATGCAGGGAACTACCCCCAACCACGTCGGCCGCGTAAACGGTGAAGGATCCGTTTTTAAGGCTTCTTACTGGGGCAGAAGTGTAACCCCAATTCTTCACATTGTTTGGGAAGTATTGCATTCCAAGTCTCGGTACTAGTGTGAGGGAGCTGTTGTCTATAAGACCATGCTCAATCACAAGAACAGTCTCTATACGAATTGATGTTGTCAGTGGGACTTCACACCTGAACTCTCTCATCACTTACTTCTTGGGTCTTCCGATAGTCTGTTGGCGACGACGAGACCGCTTGTTCCACCACCAACAATAATATAGTCATATCTCTCTGCCAACTTTGGCTGTTCTCGCAAATTGTCTGATGAAACTACACGTCCGCAGCAGAAAAGCGCGAGACACCACAAAGACGATTTGAGGAGCATTTTCCCCATAATCAAGGATGATTGAAACGATGAAATTCTTGTCGAGCTTTGGCAGATTTGTCCTCGACTTCGGCCGTTAGAAAAGAGATATATATACCTTGTGTTCTCCGGAGCCCCGATTCACCCCGCAATATGCAAGTGACAGTGATTGCCCTATTCAGAAGCCGAGATGCATAGCGACATCCTTTATCCAAATGCAAATGTATATCAGGATGAAGCCTGACATATTCCCTTCATAGACCTATCGCGGCATTGCCTCTTCAGTGAAGATGCAAGTGACAATGGCTGCCCTATGTAAAAGCCTAGACGCCTAGCGACCTCCTTTATCCAAGGGCAAATGCATGTAAGATGCGGGGCCTGACAGGTCCTCTTCATGAACCTATCACGGCACTTTCTCTTCGGTGCAGAAACAGTATGCCGTAGCTGAGTGTTGTTGCCAAGCAAAATGTCCTATTGTGTTTGGGAGAATAAATCATTCCCGAAGCGTTGTAATCAGCTACTTCTTTCCGCACGGGAGACACGCATAAGCCACTGTACACCATACACCAAGCACGACATCTAGGCTCTTTGTCTTCATGCAATCACGCCCTCAATCATTGACTCTTGGCATTTCTCCCTACATATCACTGACTGCTTTGTGTAACCTCCCCGCTCCTCCATTTCACCGACACATATTGTAAGTACATATCCCCGATAATGGTTCTTGGCGATATAAGCGAATGGTGAAATGGCCGGTATTCGCACGGAACGTGGCCATCCGTAATTAGTCAAGATCTGATTAATGAGGTTGGAAGGCATCAGGCCCATCAATGAGAAGTCAGCCATCACAATCACAGCAACCCTGATCCAACCTTATGAGTGAGATATAGGTTGCACGGTGGCTGGCATGTCTGCTAAATGCACGGGTAGACTACCCCCTCAAACCCTATCCTCAACGATCTCTCTGCGTGAAGGAAGCCCCCCCAAATATGGGTAATTGACATTGCATCGTGATGAATGGAAGCACCACGCTTTTCATTGGTGAGCCACATGCTTTGTCAGTGCGGGGTCTCAAATTGCGTAAGCCCCGTACCTGGAGTAGTTCTCATTGCGCATGTGCATGGCATGTTGCTAGTAAGTAGACTGGCTGCGAGCCATCCACTTAGAAAAAAGGCTGACACATATGAACTTGTACTGTAGCTGTCAGAGCATAATTAGGGGAGTGGGGGCAAAACGATAGAGCGCAAGTAGCAGTTGGGTCACTGCGCTCTCAGATTTCAGGCACCAATAATTTCAGCGCGCCGTAGATTTTCAACCTCAACCCCTCCAAGCTTCATATCTTGGGCCATGGAGTTGGAAAGATGTCAATTCGTCCAACTAAATCATGGTCATCCACTCTAAGATTACCGAAATCCTCTTTTCCGTAAGCCAACCTACAATCAGAAGCTCACAACTCGACCCCCACGTTTATTTGCGATCTATCAATTGACTTCAGCACCAGCCCTCGACCACTACCTGCACAGCAACCGAAATACCTTCAGAAATGCTCCGATGATCTCTATCGCTGGCAGGCTCAGGAAAGATCAAGCCAGAAGCCATTCATTCTCCATGATGGACCACCTTATGCAAATGGGAGCCTGCACATCGGTCATGCACTGAACAAAATCTTGAAGGATATTATCTGCCGGATCAAACTTCAGCAAGGTGGGCACATCCCTAGCACACAATCATCGTCCAAGGAATATACTGATACCTTCATAGGGCATAGAGTTGTCTACGTTCCAGGATGGGATTGCCACGGTCTCCCAATTGAAATCAAAGCTCTCGAGAAACACCGCGAAAATGCTGGCAAGCATGAAGTTCTGGACGCGATTGCGATACGACGAGCCGCTCGAAATCTTGCGACTAAAACTGTCAAGGAACAAATGAAAGGATTTCGGGAATGGGGTATTATGGCAGATTGGGACAAGGCTTGGAGGACTATGGACAAATCATTCGAGATGAAGCAATTGGGCGTTTTCCAGGAAATGGTTCGCAAAGGTCTTATCTTCCGTCGCTATAAGCCAGTATATTGGTCGCCATCTTCGCAGACTGCACTTGCGGAAGCAGAGCTCGAGTATAAGGATGATCATATTTCCAAATCTGCCTACGTCAAATTTCCCATCACAAAACTGTCAGAAACATTGAAGCGACTTGTGCCCGACATCAGTAACCTTTCTGCACTGATATGGACTACGACACCTTGGACTCTACCTGCGAACAAAGCGATTGCATATCATACGGATATCGGCTACTCCATTATCAAATGCGGTAAAGATCATCTTATCGTTGCGCAGTCTCGATTGCCCATGGTTCTGGAATCGTGCTTCAAGGACAAGACAGTGGATATTCTGGTTCCCTCAATTCCGGGCTCTGATCTACAAGGCCTCATGTACACCAATCAGCTTCGTGGTCAGACTTCTGATTCTCAGCCTCTTATTCATGCCGACTTCGTTTCTGCCGACTCTGGTACCGGGCTTGTTCACTGCGCACCTGGTCATGGTATGGATGATTATGAAGTTTGCACACGCCTTGGAATTGAGGCTATGGCACCTGTGGATAATTTAGGCTGCTTCACCGATGCTGCTTTTCCTGACGATCCAAGTGCAATATCTGGTAAATCAGTCCTGAGCAACGGTATTTCGCACGTCCTAAGCCTGCTTGGTGACCAAGTCCTTTTCACTTCGAATTACAAACACAAGTATCCATACGACTGGCGAACAAAGCTTCCAGTCATCGTTAGGGCCACTGAACAATGGTTTGCAGATGTAGGAGATGTCAAAAGTGTTGCGATGTCCAGATTGAATGAAGTAGCCTTTATTCCGCAAACTGGCAAACACAGACTTGAGAGCTTCGTGAAGTCTAGGAGCGAATGGTGCATTTCCCGACAGAGAGCTTGGGGTGTTCCAATCCCTGCGCTGTACGACGAAGATGGTGTTGCTGTTCTGACTGACACTAGTGTGGCTCACATTCTATCTGTCATTGATGCGCGCGGTATTGATGCATGGTGGTCCGACCCAGAAGACGATCCGGCGTGGATACCGGAAGGTCTAAACGGCTCTTATCGACGAGGGAAAGATACCATGGATGTGTGGTTTGACAGTGGTACTAGTTGGACACAGACAGAGCAGCAAGCGGACGTCTATTTGGAAGGCACTGATCAACATCGAGGGTGGTTTCAATCAAGCTTGTTGACTCACACTAGTGTTTCCAAAGACTCGGTACCACCAATGAAGACATTAATCACACATGGGTTCACCTTGGATCAAAGTGGCCGGAAGATGTCCAAATCGATTGGAAATACCATTGCACCAAGTCAAATCATGGATGGTTCATTACTTCCGCCGGTTAAGATAAAACGAAAAGGTGGTGGTGCTTCTCAGGGTCTGGGTGCGGATGCGTTACGGCTATGGGTTGCTAGCAGTGACTACACCAAAGATGTTGTCATTGGTCAACCAGTTTTGGCCTCGATCAACTCGGCTCTTCTAAAATATCGAATCACATTCAAGATGCTGTTAGGCTCAATGCATGCGAGTGCGAGGAATGCTCCGTTAACGAAACTGGATATCATTGCCCTCGCTCAGTTGAACGCAGTCATGAAAGAGGTCAAATCCGCCTACGAAGCCTTCGAATTCTACAAAGCTATCAACGCCATCAATCGTTGGATCCATACAGACGTCTCGGCATTCTATTTAGAAGCCAGCAAGGACCGATTATACTGCGGCGATGGAGGAGGGGTCGTGGAACACATCTTTCACGGTCTGCTACGAATGCTCGTTCCAATAACACCTTCTCTTGTTGAAGAAGCTTGGTCTCACTTGCCAGCTTGGATGCAAGCGGAAGACCAAGTTCATCCATTACAACGGAGTCTCAATCACGAAATCATTCCCACGTCACTTTCACCAGCTATTGCTGCCATTGAGAAGGATATCCCGTGGCTGATGAATGCAATGGCCGCAATTAAAGTCGCTCAGGAAGAGGCTCGGGCCCAAAAGATTATCGGTTCATCCTTAGAGTCTTCAGTAGTGCTGATTCTTCCCGTGCAGGCTCGAGCCCTCTTCGAAAGTTATGCAGAGGAGTTGGAAAGTATCTTCGTTGTGTCATCCGTTTCCCTTGGTGGCCAATGTGAAGGTGATTGGAGATTTTCTGCAGAGTTTGATGTTCCTGGAGGGAAAGGGATAGTATGGGTCTTGCCGCCAAGTCATGCGAAATGCTCTAGGTGCTGGAGGTATGTTGCACCAGCTCAAGATGAGGTTTGTAAGAGATGTGAAGAGTTTACTACAACTATGATATAGTTTGCAAATGAGATACCCATTTCCTCTTGCAATCCCTTCATGGGAGGGTTATCCCAACAAGAGCCTATGAATACGATCCGCCAATATTTGCAGTGTCAGGATCCGCTCATTTCATTTCTTCCAACCAGCGCTTGATGGTCTCCTCAAGCTCAGCATCACTTAATTCCTCTAATCCTAGTTTCTCATTCCAAGCCTGGTACCTGAAGTCCCCGCGATACTCACTACCGAAACAGAACGGAACATAGAAGTTCATTTTCTTTGATTCATCACCTCTCTTTAGCGCTTCGAATGCTTCCTTTGTGATTGTCGCAATGCTGAGCTTCGTCTCCTGGAATTTGGCTCCTGAAATCTTCGCAACAATGTCGATCATCTTGCGCTCACTCATTGCTGTAGTGTAGACATAGATTGGCTTGTTCTTGGTCTCATCGGCATGCTCTGGTGATAAAGCTTTTGCTACACCTTCGGCGATTCGCTCCAATGAGCTAGTGCAGACAATGGCTTCACCACCATCATGGATTGTGGCCGTCTTTGTTTTCGGGTTGGGTCCCATCCAGCCAGAAAGCCAAAGCCAGGAAACGAAGAAAGGTCCATTATTGACGCTTGTCCAATCAATCTTGCCGGACGAAGTAAGGTCTTGGACATACTTTCGGATCGCGAGCTTGTCAGTGACGATGGGGAGCGTTTTAGCTGCTTCGGTTTCGAGGTTGGTGCTATATTCGGAGGGCACAATTCGCTTTACGCCTGCATTGAGTGCGGCTTCCATCCAGATCTTCTCCGTGTCCAGACGGGGATTTGGTGTAGCAGATACAACAACATCCTGACCCTTGAAAGCGGCGGTCAAGTCAGATCCGCTCGTCAAGTCTACTTTGATGGATTTGACTCCATCTGCTGGGACATTTGTAGACTCCTTCCTCTGGATTGCAGTTACTGTGAAACCTGCATTCTTGAGCGCGACCAGAATCTTTGAACCGAGATTTCCGGTTGCCTGTTGGAAATGTTTCTTAGCTTTGATTCTTGTGACATGTGAAGCAACTTACCCCTAGTAGAGCAATGTTTCGAAACACGGTGGCCGACATGATGTAAGTGATTGCTTGAATCTTTGCTGATGTATCCTGAGCGTGATCTGGTGTGGCTGTAGCACGAATGGAGTTGCTATTTGGCACTGACAAGAATAGATGTGAAATTGAATGTGGTAACGCGTATTATATATAAATGTTGACTGCATTCTTTGTCAATAAAGCGACCATATCTCGGGCCTAAATTAACACCGAAGCGCGCAACGCTCCGGACTTGGCATGACCGTGGTCTTCATCACGTGTCAGGAACTGTAAGACCACTTCAGGGGTCGGAGTCCGCAATGTTCCTGGTCCACCAGAGGTTGTACTAACTATCCGAGTCCGACCAACTTCAAAACTTCGATATCCTCAACATCTATATTTCGTTCAAACAATTAGACATATAGCACTTGAGTTTATATTTGTTCACAATGGTGTCCCGCCTTAGTGGCTTTTGAGGCTAGAGAGGTGAAGAACTTGGATATAGATATCGCATCTATCGCAGCGATTCAGCGAAGATATTTCCCCATAACGAAGCACATGCCGAATTTACCAGCACACACCATCCACGGAGATCTGACTTGTGAGGATCTATTAGTAGTATGAGCTATAACCGTACCTCATTTTCGACGGTCGTTCTTTTTAATCGGAGGGGGGTTATGCAGTGAAAATTATGGAACCTATTTTTGATCTGAGTCTAATCCCTGTTTACAGAAATCTTTGATCAGAAGCGTCATCATCGCCTCCATCTGTCTAATGCTCTCGACGTCAACGAATTCGACTTCTGCGTGTAATCCTTCGCCGGCGGGACCCCAAACCACAGCTGGGATTCCTGATTCTCCTAGCAGAGCAGCATCTGTCCATGCAGGAAACGTTTCCGGTGATATTTTCCTACCTACAACGCTCTCTGCCGCAGCAATCGCAGCAAGAGCAAAGGGGTGTTCTGGTGACAAACGGTGTGGTGCTCTGGAAAGTAAGAGACGTGGCTCAGCGTAGTTGAACCTCTTTTCACTCTTAGAAAGGCCCGCCAATACTTCTCTGATATCCGTGATAATGCCTTCGGAAGTCTGCCCAGAAACGGTACGAAACTCGATAACAACTCTACATACAGCTGGATATGTCGATGCCTCATCACCACCCTTTATCTGTCCGCAGTGCATGGTCCCTTTTCCTAAAACATTGTCCTCGGGTAATGTCTTTGCGTAACTTTGCAGAGCCAAGATAAACTTCGCGGCTTGCAAAATTGCGTCGACGCCAAGATCTGCTCGGGAACCGTGAGCAGCAAAGCCTCGAATCTCAGTCTCAACCCATACGAAACCCTTATGCGCAACAGCCATACCAATATTCGTAGGCTCTGGGACTATAGCCCCATCAGCTCGCCAGCCGGCAGCAATAAGATCCTGCGTTCCCCTCGAAGAATCCTCCTCATCGGCAGCGGCGGCAAGGATGACAGTTCCAATGGAATTTTGTTGTTTAGCCCGCGCTAGAGCAATCATTCCAGCTGCCACACCAGCTTTCATATCGAGACATCCTCTGCCTAGAACCACATCTCTCCCGTTTCGTTGCTCCAAGTTTCCCGTGATGGGGCCTGGACCGTAATTGGATAAGCTGACAGTATCAATATGACCATTAATCATCAAGCTCTTTTTGTCTCTGAGACCATGCGCAACTCCTACGATTGAAGGGCGACCAGGTATAGTTTCAAGGCGGTGCGTTTCGATATCACGATGCTGAAGCCATGCCTCAATATAGTTAGCAATTGCAGTCTCGCCTGTGCCATCAGCGACAGACAACGAGGGATTAGTTGATTCGATACGGGTAAGAATTTGGGTAAGAACCACTGGATCATCGATACTAACATCCCATGGCTCTGGGTAGCTCCGGGAAGCTTCGGTGTTAATGAGTACGACCGTCGAGTTCTCGGTGAGGCCGGACTGCTCACGGAACTCTTTAGCAAGTAACCGTAAAGCTGCTAGGCCTGCAGCGCCGCATGGGCCGGAGGAGATGTTTTGTTTCTTCAGGTCTTGCACAGCTAGATGCGCTTCATGGTCGGAAATGGATAAGCTAATGTCTACGTTATCGTGAAGGCTAGGCCATGAAATACTTGATAATGTACCGCAGTCCATACCATTCATAATGGTGTCAGACGTTCGAATATCAACTGCGTGACCTTGGCGTAGACTCTGGTACAGACATGCAGCAGTGTCCGGTTCCACGGAAACAAATTTTGCAGGACAAGTTTGAGTTTTGAAATGTTCAACCACTGCTTTAGCAAGAGATCCTACGCCCACTGGACATACAACCAAATCGATTTGGTTACACTTGTTGTGGAGTTGATCGTCAATTTCCATCAGCATGGTGGAATATCCTTGGACGATCTGCTCTGGAATCATTTCATAGCCAGTGAAAGCAGTGTCCTGGATCAAAATGGCCCCTTTTTCCCTTTTTGTAGCCTCAGCCGCCTCCTGAACGGCAATGTCGTATGTCGATGACTCAACGATATTTGCTCCCTCTTCGGAGATGAAAGATTGAGTGCCAGTATCAAGAGTCTTGGGAACGTAGATATAGCACGGGACAGAGAGCATTCTGGCCATATATGCGACAGCACGACCATGATTGCCATCTGTCGCTGCAAAAAGTGTTATAGATGCAGTCTTTGCAGATGCTGCCAAGTCGTCGAGGGATACATTGGGTGGGAGCTGAAGTTTTGCTGCAACCGCCATGAATGCACCCCATGATGCTCCCAGGATTTTGAACGATGGTAGCCCTACTCTTTCACTTTCGTCTTTTAGAAATACATCCTTGATGCCGAGTTCGGCAGCGATATCGTCCAATGACCAGAGTGGGGTTGGTTTGTACCCCGGAAGTTTTTTGTGAAATTCATGGATATCCTTTGAGGGTTTTTGAATCTGGTGGTAATGTGAAATGTGTTTGTTAAAAACGGGCTGCCTTCGAAATAAAGACATTTGAAGCAGCCTTGTAATTCCTCCAACAGCAAACTTATCCGGATGAGTCAACAGTAAAATGGGCAATGTTTGAATGCTGTATGTGGTTTCAAGCCAGAGTGATGTGAATAACTGACTTGCGGATTACTGGGTTGAAATAAGGGGATTATAGTGAGTCATGTCACCAACAGGCGCGCCAAGACCGGCCATACTGCACGTCGATTATCAATAGCGATTAGATATCTATCAGATACGGCCTATTTACTAGTATTGCGCTCTCCACGACATTTCATTTGCACCGTCTAGATATATTTCCAGCGCAGTCAGGACCCACATATTGATTACTCTTGGAAGATCTGTACTTTATCGATAGAATATAACTTACGGAATATTTTTAGTACTTCAATTCAACTCAATTACTTCTAAAATAAATTTTTACATCTAATTTTAGAATCCCTCAACTTCGGGATGAAATTGAGTTTGTAACGAAACTGACACCAGTGTAATCTTACTAGCTACCCGATCATGGCAACCTCTGAGTGTTTAAGTAATATTTGAACATTATGAACTAATGTAAACCTAAATACAATTATATATCTGATAGTTTAAATGAAACTTAGGCATTGAGAATATAAAAGCTTTGAAGTTGGTTGGGTAGTAAGTACCCCCCTAGTATGGTAATTGAAAAGCTAGTATGCAGACCCAAACACAAGCCCTCTTTTATATACAGCAGCTAGAGTTGACAACTGGCTAGCACGCGAAGCTCCAGTGCTAGCAGCCTGTAATTAGCTTCCATTAATCCAAAATGGTGTAGTTGGATGCTAGTAGACGACAGTTCTTGGGCATTCCGATTGGTGGCGGTGTACCGCCCTCACTGGTAATATAGCTGTAATTGTATGTCGGGCTCAACATCTGTATTTGGCCAACGGTTGAGCCGTACTTGTCAGCGAGATCCTTGTAGACTCCGGCCGTGAATGAGTAAGGTTCGATCTCGCAAATACTCGGATAACACATAGGAATCTTGATGAACTGCCCAGCTGAGATGGTCTCGTTGGCGCTGTATTGACCTCCGCTGCCTCCAGGGCAGATGCCATCAGTGCAAGTGACGTTGGTGTTACAGCCGTCACCTCCGCACTGAACCGCATCGAGCGTCATGTTCAGCCGCCCGGCAATCTTCCAAAGCGTGTCACCGTTAAGGGTGTAGTACAATCGTGGCCCTCCGATCAAGCAATCATTGGTGCCTGGTCCGTCGATAATACATGTGGTCCAGTCTGGATCGCAAACCTCAGCTGGAATGATGATGGTTTGACCAACATTGGGCACCACGGAAACGTCAACCACTGTATCACAACCGGGTCAGTAGCTATTTGGAGGTGAATGGGAAGAAGTGAGACAAACTCAGGTTTGCACGACCAATATCGCAGACACCACGGTTGAATTTGACCGCCATCTCATGGACAGTCTGGTTTTCGATATCATTGACGTAGTTGAAGCTTGTTGTATTAAGTGAGGCCGGATCACACGTAGCATTAGTTGCATGTGCTGATGAAAACATAGCACATGCTAGAGCGACGAGCATGAAGCGGCTGTTGAGCATGAACTCTGCTGGAACGAATGACAGACACGTGTGGTTGAATAGAGTAAGTTGATGCGTTGAGAAGGATGAAAACGAGATTGACGACTCTGGCGTGAAGTGGTGGCGATTAAATACTTCATACTTCCATTGGCCGTCCGGGGAGAGGTCATCCAACTGCCCTGATGAGACAATAGACACGTTGGAGTGTGGTACGTGTAGTATAGGACGTCTATTAGCTAACCGATTTCAATTGACCCGAATTCCTATATTAGAAGCATGTGCTTAGTACACGGTGAAGAAGACTACAAAGTAATACGCAAGCCGGGGGAGATACGCAATGAACCCATTTAGATGGGAAATTTTGGTCTTGTGATCACTCTTCCTGTACATAAGCCAAACCTAAAATGCAGTTCTAGTCCACAATTATACATTTTTCACATTGATGTAGTCTCTTTTCCCAGAAATTGTTTTGGTGATTCTTAGACTCTACCCGGTAATGGGCGATGTGGACCCAGTAGACGTTCAACTGCCGTGGCCTGAAAATTGTATAGGGTACGTAAACGGGTAGATCATAGATCTACCTAAATTTACCGCTAGCTCCGTGGTGGGGGCTCGGTATTGATAGCTTTTTTCGGCACGCTAGTGACGCGTCGTTCAATTTAGCTCTTGGCAAAGATGGTGGGGTAGTAAAAGTCCCCAGTATCTTGGCTAGCTTGGATCCTGATATTCAATATTTTATATCAGAGAAAATAAGGTTACGAATAGCTCTGAATACAATAGATAAGCACAGTTCGAAGACGCTCAAACTTTCAAAGCATCCCAAAAGCAAATAAAGCTATATACTACCTTAAGTATGGAGTCCCTGCTAGAAAGCTAAAGAACCGTCAGTCTAGTACTACGAGCTCTGTTGTCAACATCCCAACAAAGCAAAGTTGCGATGCAGAATTCGGGTAAAGAGCATTGATGTTTATCCACTGCCCTTCCGATGTCTAAGTAGGGCCGAACAGTGAGTCGTTACATCCAAGGTCGAATTTCGAATCCGGGACCGAACAGCAAATGGTTCGTCCGAGGAATTCACCAATCAGCCGCGGCGGATTTAGGAGCTCATGCAGCTAGGCACGATTAGCAACTAGGCATGCTAATTTGGCGGGAACGCCCGCAGCCCATATACAAGTAGTATACGCGTTTACGTGGGGCATTGTGGTAAGGCTGCGAAAGAAGTCTCTGTATTCAGTGTGATTGACATGTGGCTCGGGACCGAGCATATAGCTAGGAGAAATGTGTCTAGACCACAGTACAAGAAGCGCTTCATCTTCTTTGAGAAATTGACCTCTCTTGTTAGTGAGATGCAACTGGTGTATTGATACTAATATCACACTATAGCTGTGTTTCATCTTTGACTTTTCTTATCTCTCCTTTTTGACTTCGTTCATTGCTTTCAAATTCTCATGCACGTATTATTCCCTGTGTCTCATATTCACAATGAAAGGTTGCCAAGCTTTGGCAGTCATCGCATCAACCTGTGTAACTTTAGCAGCTTGCGCAGGCCACGGTGGCCACCCCGGCAGAACTGCGAACACAAATGCGACATTGGGCACATTTTTCCATAACCGCATCAGTCCAAATTACTCTGAGCTCTACATAGCTGAAGCAGACGGCTCCAACGAGAAGCTCCTCCTCGGCTCCAACAGTGTATACGATTTCCGAGCGAGCTGGTCCTTTGACGGGAACTACGTTACCTTCACATCAGAACGCAGAGGCGATGGTCAGGCCGATATCTACCGTGTGGCCATAAACGGCTCGAGTGTATCAACAGCATTGCCAGAGCTGCTTGTTGCTTCGGAAGGTGTTGACGATGCTAGCGCGATGTCTCCTGACGGAAAGATGTTAGCGTTTGCGACTAGCAGATATAATCAAACCAGTCATATTGTGCTGAAGGTGTTGGCGACGGGCGAGCTGAAGAATTTAACGCTTATTGATGGTATAGCGGGCGCTGCCAATCCCACACAACCCAACGGATACTTCAAGCCCACATGGTCCCCCGATGGAGAATGGATTGTCTTTACATCGGACCGCAACACTCCATGGCGAGGTCACAGCAATGGAGCGGGCTGGGAGCATACTCAAGAGCTATCTATTTATGCAGCTCGTCCCAACGGCACAGATTTTCGCCTTATCTCTTCTCGTGCCAATTACACCCAGGGTTCGCCTAAGTTCTCCCCCAATGGTGAGCGAATAGTTTTCTACGAGATATTGACAGAAGACACATACAACTCCCGGCTGCAACCAACGCTATTAGCGTACAGTGGATATCTGAACACAAGCATCGTTTCAGTTGATTTTGCGACCGGAACTGATCGTGTTGTGCACGCTACCGAACTTGGAACAAAAATCAGCCCTTCATATGTTACAGATGATGTAAGTTATGATATTCTGTACACTCGTATCATCGATTGCCATTACACAAGCTGCCATGCACGAAGCTAACACTTAACAGGTCATTGGTTACGTTATGAAGGAGTCTGTCAGCAACGGCATCTACTACGTGTCGGCTTCAGGTCAGAATTACACGCAATATCAGACTATTCCAATGGACACCATGGTGCCTGCACTGCGCTCGCCAACTTGGTCGCCGGACGGCAAGTACGTGATCTACGAAAAGCAGGGTCTCTCGGGTGGCAGTACGGCGACTTCGAAGCTGCAACACTCAGAGCTCTATAGCTTTAATCAAGACTGGGACTACCGCTTCACGGATGTGTTCCCTATGGGAGCAAGGTCTGGATGTCCAATGATGGTAATGTCACAGCAGATGGAGGGCCCTGCGTTGAACAATCTAATGCGACTGAACATGGATGGTAGCGACCAGGTCACCTTATTCGAGCCCACCGAAGACATGATTAACCCCGCCATTGCCACCGGATACAACGCACGCGCCTATCAGGGCAATTGGGGTCCCAATGACACAAACATCACATTTGGTTTCGGAGCATATTTTGTTGGACGTTCTGGTCTCCCCGGTTTCATCTACAGCATTGACGCAGACGGAACAAATTTGGCGCTTCTTGCAGGTAACAACATCACCAACTATGGCTTTCCGTCCTTCAGCCACGACGGCTCCAAGGTCATCTTCCGTACATGGCCTGGTACGGCTGACAACGGAACCACTGTAGGCACCACAGGCCTGGCCATCGTTGACGTTGCCACCCTTGAAATGACCCAGTTAACAACGGAGTGGGATAACCTGCCAGCTTTCTCGCCCGACGGCAGCAAGATCCTCTTTACGCGTCGTACTAACTTGAACAACATCGGCGACAACTATGACATTTTCACTATGAACACAGATGGCACTGAACTTACCCAAGTTACCGACTCTGTAGCCAGTGACGCTCACGCTGTGTGGACTCATGACGGCCGTATCGCTTACAGTACCGCCATGTTTGGCTTCCAGCAGGAGGCATCGTTGTACGACGACTCCATGCAGCCGTATGCCATAATCATGGTCATGGACGCCGATGGCAGTAACAAGGCTGTATTGACCAATAGTTTGTGGGAGGATGCTATGCCTATGTTTGCCCCGGCTCACACATTGGAGTCCACTTGTACTTGAGTCTTATAAAATAGAAGATGTTGCTTTCACGGTTTCACCGCTCTCGCAAATGAAGTTCTCGCTCGGGCCGGGGACTGCTGCCAACGGTACTATAAATGGATTCTGCTGTCATTGACAAAGCAAACCCTATGGTTTTAGTCCAATAACCTCTCATTCCATTCATCTCCAATGACTCTCTATTTTCTACCTTCGTGGACTACGTGCTACGTACTACTACATATTACCTAGAGATATATATTTCGGCCTAAGATCTAACCCCTCGATCCCCAAATCGGAAATATCACTCGCACGAGGTGGCAGAAGCCTTCATTACATCCTTTCCGCTAGGCCCGATGATGAAATGATCACTCTCACATTCAAAGTTCTTTGAGGTAAGTCCCTCAAACCGGAAATGGAACCACGGAAGCAGAGGTCCAGAGCAGCAAGTAGCATATACATTTCAGCCCACGCAAGACTAAAAATATAGTATCAGCAATATTAAATTATCATATCAATTGAGGGAGAGATATACTTCATGCCAAGACAGATTCTTGTTCCTCTAGAAAATGGAGCATAAGTCTTGTCGTTCTTCCTCCGTGTATCGAGATCCATCCACCGATCAGAATTGAAACGGAGTGGGTCGGGGTATATTTTCTCATTCGTGTGCATTAGCAGTGTAGTCATACCGATGGGCGTACCGGCAGGAATATGCCACTCTCTGTAGGTGAGGTCTCTATCTGGAGCAATTCTGGCTGATCGTGAAGCAATAGCAGGACTGAGGCGCATGCCTTCCATCAGTACTGATGTCAAATATGGCAGTTGCTCGAGCTTCTTTAACCATCCAGATCTGAAGAGACAACCGACGCGTAATGTAGCGCGCAAGGGGGTGCAGAAACAAACGGTAGAAGGCAAGACTACCGAAGTAAACGATGACGGCCGCAGTTATATTTTGTAACATTAGTAAACTGAATAAGATTGCCATTTCACACGTTTGGATTCTCACCTTCTCACCTCTTCGAACTTGGGTTGAGAGAAAGATGCAATTCGGATAAGGCAAGCAAACGAATGCGAATTGTTGGCGTAATGGCGACTTACAGGGTGAAGTCCAGGAAAGTAGTGTCGCCTCTACCAACTGACTGACATTCTCGTTTTAGTCTTATGGAGATTATCGTAGTTATTAAAGCATGATTCGAACAAGGAGCATTGTAAATTCATATAATTTACAAGGTATATACGGTACGAGGCTCGGAGGCCTTCATCCGACTAATTGATGTGTTGCATAAATAGGATAAGTTAATGCCAGTGCGAGGACTAGTAATCCCAGCCTGCGCTGTAATCATTGCGCCATCAAAAGAGAAAGGAATGTGGGAAGTGTTCGGGAGTGGCCTGCAAATAATTTTTCAGGGTATTGAAGCATTCACCGTGGCATTGAACCTTCCTTTCGGTCCAAGGGTTATTATCCGGCACGACATTATGCACTACTGCCGCGTTTACAACATGAGGTTGTGCGGTGCCGCGACAAATATATTGAGAACTCTTGCCGAGCCCGGCAAGGGGCCTCTGGTGCAGATTTCGGAAAAGTCTGGTTGTGACTGATAGTTGACCCAACATACCACAAATGTTTGCGCTATTTCTACTCTCAGTGTCCCATAGTTTTCAATCTATAGCGGACTCTACTTGATGTTACAGCCTAGTAGAATGAAGGGTTTGCAGCGAACCTTTAGGACTAGGATCGTAGCCTGTCTATGATTAGCGTTATCCCCGGACTTGTATTGCTGGATATCTTCCCCATACGAACTAGCTGCCTAGCTAGACATGCAAGCATAGGGTAAATGGTAGCTCTACCACGTGCATACAGCACTCATATCGAACTTCAGACCTCTGAATATTCAATGGCATCAACCATAGTGGATTAAATTCGTCTGGCGATATCGAAATCTAACAGATGATGAAGTAGTAAGTGCCAAGTGGGGCATCTCGGCTCATAGCTATGACTACGTTTAAGACAGTATTTATTCCGGCTTCTCTAGGCTCTAGCGTACTCATCCGCTGCGAAGCTACCCACCCGCCGGGTTAGGGCACCTATAGGTGGATTAACTTTGCTAGGATACCCCACCCGTTTTAAGATACTCTGTAATCTGTCACATCGTTCAGTAGCGTCAAGCGCCTCAACCATTGCGAAGATACATCAAACCTGCTTTGCTCGAGGATTGTCTATATGTAACTGATAGTCCAAATAAGTGCGACCGAACTCCCGGAATGACAGAAAGTAGTAAGAGTGTATCATTCAGTTGTGTCCAAAAAGTAGACTCGGCAGTTCTAGCCTGGATTTCTTGAGTTTATACACCAAGTTAATATCAAAGACATCATGATCTTCAGACCAATATTTTTCAAGCCTTGCCAACAATGAACACAGCTGGAACATTCTTCTTGCTCTCGCCATTGAATGGCCTGCCCCCCCTACTCCTTGCATTATCTTTGCCTGATCTAATTGCCACCGCTTTATGCGCCTCCCACTCTCTCGCGTTCATCTCATTCTCCGCTTCTTCGTCCTCTGCCAATGGTGGAACCAAGGACGAGGGGTATGTTGGAGGAGCAAGACGCTTCATAGGTGCATCTCCAGACGGTCGCACTAAATACGCAAGGCTGTAGCGTGTGACCTCAGCTTGCTCTCCAGGAGCGTATGTAACGCGATGCATGTTAGAACGAAGTATCCCTGCGCTCCATTCTACCATCGCATCTCCAAGATTTACGATACAAGTGGATGGCTGTGGTTTGATATATGTCCAAGATGACTCCACGGATGGATCTGAGAAAGTCAATCATTCCTTCTCTGCCTTGGGGCTAATTTCAATGACATACCTGCATCGGGTGTAAGAATCTGAAGACCGCCAGTTATGTTAAAGAGAAGAGTGAGGGATCCAATGTCTGTGTGGCCAAGTAGTGAGGTACGACGATCATTGGCAGGCTGGATTGAATGTCAGAAATATCATAACTTCATAATACAACACTGAAATCATATTGATATGCCACAAGAACCGTGCAATATAAGAAGACTAGAAGCATACCTGGGGCTCATATTTAAGCATTCTCAGTGCCGTCCCACTTTTCTCCGTGAAGGATTGTAGTTTCATCAAAGTCCCTTTCTCCAGTCGCAGCTGTTTCTCTAGATGACTGCAAATAAGTTCAATGATGGCATGGGCTTGCTTCATGTACTCTTTGAGTCGAGGGCGGGAATCTTCGATACAACGGGGGTTTGAAAGAGGCGCGGAGACACCAGTGATGTCATCGCGGCCGACGTTATAGAACTCAAGGCGATCAGGGAGACCTGACTCGATTTTCAAATTACCGAGGTGCTTGTAACTAGATCATGCGTTAACGTCAGAGAATCTGTTTGACTTGCTCCGCGGATGAAAAACAAAAAGTTTCAGGAAACGTGAGGTTATCTTACCCGAATAGCGATGTGGGAGGTTTGTAAGCATATTTCATAAGCTCCTCTGTAGAGAGGCCGTGTACTTCCTCGTTAAGATCAAACATAGATTCTGCATTTCTCAAGAATTCCTCGCCAAATGAATCGTTTGAAAGATCAATCAAAAAGAAACCCAAAGTACGACTGGCCTCGAAGAGGGCGTCGGATTCGGCATCATCTTTGGATAGAAGCTTTGAAAGAGAGAGAACGGGAAGCTTCGCAACCGCTATATCGGAAGGGAATTGGGGGTATTTAGAGAAGTAAGAAGGTGTAGGCATCTCGAAGTTTTGAATGTCAAGAGGTTGTAGTGTGAATCAGTGTAGAAGTGAGGATCGAATGAATGACTGATGTTTCATGAGAACGAGAAGCCCTCCTTATACTTCTTTAGCTATATAGTGGCAGAGGAAAGAAAATCCAAATCAGATTGAGTTATTCAATCGTCTTGTCGACACCTTCTCAGTAAACATCGCCGATGATTGAGGCGTAGCGACAACCTCCAACAGTTGGGTACAGGGGTCGGGGTACATCTGGTACTACCCCGGCAAATTATCGGGTACTGAAAGCAGTTTCCATCTCCAAAAGCCGAGAATGATAGGTTACAATATGATCGTCAGTACCCGCATTTTTCTACGGCGTAGTTCAAGCAATGTGGTTAACCATTATCTTCAAATTGTGGTGACTAGTGATATGCATCTTCAATCACCAACCAACACAAACCCTGCTTCAGAAGTGATGATTGATCCTTCCCTAAGCCGAACCATGGGCCGAGCCATATTCTGTGATTAAGCAACACCAATGGTTGGTGGCTGACGAATTTTTCATCAAACATGTGGAGAGAGGAGGGATGACCACAACGGATATATTGTTCCTTTTTGGGTAACATTTGCACACCATCACTATTCAGCAAAACCCCCGGATCATGATCCAGCTTTGTACAAGCTCAAAGAATTTTGCGTCTACGGTCTAGAATCCTTTCAGGGTAGGAATGTGACTAAATGTTCAATGTTCTTTAGTGCAAGAGAATAACCTATCTATCATTCTCTTGGAATATTGCTTTGTCACGTGATCCCTAAGTAGCATTCAGGCACAGCGCTGGGTTTGGAATAGATGCAGATTACTGAGGGATTTCCGGGTTTGCGGTGGGTAGATCGCGACGTCTAAGATTCAGTCTAGCATTACAGTTGTGCTTAATATGTAGTTGAAGACTCGAGATCCCAGTCTCATTGAGCTTATGTTGTAGCCTCAGAAACCTTTAGAAGTCCGCGTCTAATTAATAAAGAACAGCCCCAAGCCCATACCGGTATCTTGGATGGAAATGATGCGAGATCTTTTACACCAGTCTCTGCCTGTCCACATTCCAGCTCATTGAGTACGGTATTTGCAAGCTGGCGAAACCTTCGCGGCTTGTGTTGCTCAAAGGCAACTCACTGTCACTTTTCTGCCCTTCTTCCTGCCTGGACTTGGTTCCTGCTACTTTGTATGAATAGCTCAATTCCCTATCATGGTCTATGACACCTTTCCTCGGCTGATTCGACCTGCTTCCAATGGTGTTCAAATTCGGGCCCAACATCTTACTGTAAGTCTTCGAGTGTTTTTGAAAGCGACTGTGAAAGAGCGGCATGAGAGTTGGAATACAAGCAGCAATTACACCCAGGTTGAATTCGAGGTCAGCTACCAACAAGATAGGAACGATAGTATCTTCATTCGACCATTAGTAAGAATGCGAAGGAAGTATAATAAGTATAACTGAAGACATACAAGTGATATCGGACTCCTTTAGGTTAGGAATGAATGCATTTCTCAAAGCATTAGCGACTGTAGCCATAAGCCCCAAGCTCATGAGTCCGCAAATTGCGAGTTTTTTCGCTGAACTTATTTGAACTTTCCAGAGGATCACTATTGGACTTGCCGTCAAGAAGACGTCTGTAATAATCGCAAAGCCACTTTGTACATAGCTTGTGTTCAGAGGGACCTGCGAAGATATGCAATGACTCGGTATCATAGGAGTCCACAGTCCAACCAAAGGGATGCACTGCAGTAGAACAACAAAGCAAAGGACTATGGTTGAGAGCGCAAGTGGTGTGAGAATAAGCCATATAAGAAGCGTAAGAGTTGCCGTATTTTGAAGACGAAGGATAAAGAATGCGATTGAGAGCTTGGTGAAAAAGGCTCCGAGAACGTTGATAACTTGATAAATGGTATTCCATTTCACGATAGCCAGCGCTGACAGCTCTGGTTCCGGAAGCGATTTCATATGATACCCGGCTCCAGCACTTAGCATCTTGTAGATACACGCATCGCCAGCAATGAGTAGGCCCTAAAAAAAATGTTAGCGTTGCTTATTCTAACGAGGAAAGTAGTGAGGAGCACTAGTGTTAATATAATCATGTAATCATCACGACCAAAGCACTTTGCGATCACAATCCGCACATAGCATCTTAGAGCCACGGCAAGAATGCCAATTGCTAGTAGAATGGACGTAACAGCATACACCACATTCTCCATGCTGTCGGACAACTGTTCCGTTGACATTTTTTGAAATCTTAATCGAGTTGTAGGTCAGCTTTGCTGTAAACAAAAAATGGAGGAGAGAAGGAGAAGGAGAGAATCTGAGAGATGCAGACGGAGGGAGACTGGATGGAGAGAAAGGGAGAGGGAGAGGAAAGGAGAGCTTGGAGAGAGAGGGGGAGGCACAGAGAGTGGATGTACCACTAGAAGATAGGCAGGGAATCAATATCAACCTGCGCCGCACTTCAGTTCCGTGTTTCCTCAAATAATGTATCATGCAGGCGCCCCTCTATCGTTGCAGATTTAACCACGGCACATCTTGCGCGGAGCACATAACCTATCTCGCGGATCTGCCTTTTTGGGTCTGGAAAGAGTCCGAAAGACCTGCGCTTCGATATATGATTGCCATTGATTGGCTTATATCATGTTATATCGTTTTCAAGGGGTTTCAAGTATATCAAGCATTCTGTTGACATATTGTGACTTGTATAAATTTGTAACTATTCTTCATGGGACCTGTGCGTCAAAAATCTGTGACCCGATAAGCGCCTCCTGCGAACCCCACCGGTTGAGCAGGGTACGCTGTGGGTTGGGGCACGCATGGGTGGGTTGTGATGACTGATGAGCTACGCCTCCTATGTAATTTCCAACCCAACTTCTCGGAAGAGCGTTATCAGTGTTGGTTCCCCACACCCCCATTTTACCTCGAACCTTTCAGTGGCACGAGTGGCCACAGGCTAGATCGTTTCCTCCACAACCTCAAGCCCCATATAGCCTCCACGTTGGTTGACGATCGTACACCCAATTGATCAACGTTGGCTTATTTGTCGGACTACATACCAACATACCAATTACCGAAGATGTCATAACGGGAGTATAGGTTCGATTTCAAGTATCGATACGGCGCAGCTGCAACACGATGAACAGCCTTCGGTGATTGATACTATTTTTATTCCTTGTATCCTGACAGCGTATTAGCTTTCACAACTTCCTCGCGCTGGCCAATCGTCGTGCCAATCGTCGTGCTTGTACAGCCTGTCCACAGAACAGATAGTCGTTGGATCTTTGCAGCTAGTATTTCCAATTAGTTAGGAACGATCAAAAGTGGTCTGTAGCACCGGTGTGCTAGCCTGCTGGGGAAATTTGTCTTCTTTTGATCCCTCCATCAAGCTACTTGACATTTCTGACGACACTAGGTCTCTTATTACTAGGCTACTAGACTCCTAATAACTCTTCTCCATGAAAATTCGATGCTATCCGGGTATGGAATTGTTAGCCGCGGGCAGCGCGTGAGGTCAATACCAATTATAAGACATATTACATGCTCATACATGCACTTATTCAGGGAACCCAAGTAATCATATCATTGAGGTATAAGCCCATCTTTCTTTCTCTCCCTGCGGTAGCCATATTTCTCTCTCCTCGATTCGAAATCTTGTTCTAGAGAGCGCACAGTTATCACAACAACGCCGCCCCTTGACGACTTCGTTCACGAAGATGCATTGTGAGAGGGATTTTCCAGCTTCCCAAACCGAAAATAAAGCACCAGCGGCTCATCAGATCGCCGAACCAGACGATAAGGTGTGGAGTTATATGCAATGTTCTGTCAAGCAGGAAATGTAAAGCTGATAGATAGAGATAGTCAAAAATGAGCACCTCGATCCTCACTGCCGCCTTAACCCTCGGCTCTTTCTTCAAGACCCTTTACCTCTTCCCCAAAAATGACATTCAAACTATGATACTGCCAGTAACTTGCATTGGCTTATCTGGGGCGCTGACCAATTCTTACTCTCGCTCCTCATCCCCTACCCAACCGGCCGAAGATATTGGCTGCATCCTTCTTCGCGCCCCTCACACCTTCTTCTGGGTTTATTTGAATGTCCTCTTGTTCTCAATATCGAACCAGCGTTCCCCCAAAGCCATTTTAGAGGATCAAATCAACAAGCCATGGCGTCCGCTACCCGCCGGCCGTATCAACTCCGCCTCAGCCCGCCGTTTACTTGTCTTACTTATTCCTGCTCTTCTTCTCATCTCACGATACATTCTTGGTGCGCTTGAGGAGACAATGCAATGTCTACTTCTTACATGGATATACAATGATCTTGGTGGATCAGATGAGCATTTTTTTCTTCGAAACATTGTCAACTCGCTTGCATATTTCTCTTACGGTTCTGGCGCCCTTAGGGTCGCTACCGCGGCACCAAACTCTATCCCTGCTGATGCCGTCCGATGGCTTTGTATTATATCGGCCATGATCCTTACGACAATGCAAGTTCAGGATCTGAAAGATCAAGCTGGTGATCGAGCAACAAATCGGAGCACCCTGCCACTCTCGCTTGGCGATAAATTTTGCCGCTACAGTATTTCTGTGGGTGTCTTAGCTTGGTCCCTCGTGGCTCCGCGATACTGGTCCCTTGGTCTTCTCAACTCCAGCGTTCCCTTTGTCTTAGGAGTACTCATTACTTGTCGCTTAGCCTTCTTCAGATCTCCCCAAGCAGATGCTCTCACATATAAACTCTGGAGTCTATGGTTAATATCTATCTGCTGTTTGCCCCTGGTCCGAATTTGGCCTGATAGTCAGCTTTTTTCTGTGTGGCAGATTCTTGGGAAAGCCAAATATATGGTGTTCCTGACATTGAGCCTAGCATTTTATCTTATTCTTGTCCGTATCCTGCGTCACCGACGCTGCTTTCAGCATCACCAACTGGCGGCTGCTCATGCGACAAAAACTTCCGCAAATGGGGCAGCTGAACAATGTCACGAAATGGCTTTTTCCGATGCTCAAAAGATTTATTCCTCTCTCTTTAACAAAGAGTTTCCGTTCATGTTCATGAAAGGCATCCAATTCGCGCTATTCCGACAATATGCCGTCCCATCTATAGCCTCTGTTCTCGCCCGATCAAATCGTCTATCATGTCCCAAAAATATACCTCTTCGTTATGCGGAAACGGAGATACTATTCCTGGAGTTTGCGCTCCGGGAATGGGGTTCAAGGTCATGGTTACAGGCCATCACGAGGACGAAAGCCATGCATGAGACCATGCGAAAACGGGGTATAGCGACTGAAGAGGATATGCTATTTACACTTGCCACGTTAGCTACTCAGCCAGTTGAGTTAATCGAAAGGTACGAATGGCGAGCGTTAACAGATGTCGAATTATGTGCTGTCGGAACTCTTTATCGCGGTATTGGCGAAGCTCTTGGAATCGAGTATTCTACCTTCCTCGCTCTGCCTCATGCAAGCAATGAAAAGGTTTCTCTGAAGTCCAGTTTGTCGGGTCTTCAGTTCTACCACGCCCTCCATAGTTGGCAAAAATCCTATGAGGCTCATGCATTCGCTTATACGCCTGATACACACCTCCTTGCCACAACGGCAATGAATTTCTTTCTTTGCAGCATCCCCACTAAGATATTGAAGTCCTTCAGTATATCTTGTCTCACAGTTCCTATGGATCTCCCTCTTCGTACCGCTATTGGTTTCTCGAGCCCTTCGCCGACTTTGGCTCGTATTATTAATGCATCACTTAATATTCGCCGTTTCATTATTCTCCACATGTTACTTCCTCGCCCTAACTTCTTGACTGTGAGGAGGACGGTCGATGTTGAGACTTCTGAATCACTTTATACCACGGGAGATAAAGAATCTGATAGTTATATCAAAGGAATTCGCCGTACATCCTACATTCAGTCTCCATACTTCGTCGCTCCTACTATCTGGAATCGTTATCTCTCCCCAACTGCTGTGTGGTATCGCGTGGTGGGATTGCCTGTTCCTGGCAATAACGATGATACAGATTATCAGTCTTCAGGATACAAGGTTTCTATTAGTATCAACAACTGTATGGCCCAATCGTAGTGACGAGATTTTGGAATTAACTTAATTGCGCCCTTCGAAGTTCAGATTTCATTTTGGAGATGTCATTAGGTAGTTTTACTAGTTTGAACTTTTAATAGCATTTTCGAGGAATTTGAGACGAGGCTAAATTATCTCTATTAAGTTCCAGTGTGTTAGACTACAAAATAGAATGGTACTCTACGCTTACTGTTTACTGGTCGGCCTGGTCGTCTGGTCGCCTAGTCGCCTGCTCCGACGTGAAAAATTACAACTGAAAACGTGACGGAGCTTCATATACTCCTCAAACTGCTCAACCTCTTAAGATCTAATGCATGGGATTCCAAATCATCTCAAGGGTACTACAGTATTAGTTGAGAAATAGATCGCACTCTTCTCTCGTTCAATACTAGCATTGCCTCCATACTTTAGATCTTCGGTCGATCTACGATCGTTCAGATCGACAACACAGAGCACGATGCATGACGGATTCCCGTTGAAGCAGGCACATATAACGATCTCATTCCCTCTTGCGGTTCTAAGGTCATTTCCGCTACTCTTGAATAGCTCACAATATCCTCACATTCTCATGACCGTCTACCTGAGCTATTTTGAATTTTTGACCCTTGAACTGACCACTGGCAGAGAGGTAACTCTCAGCTCCGCTGCCTCCAAGAACCACACTCTTGATCCATCTCCTGATGAAAGCCACCCCGGCTCTGGATCTTCCATGTAGCACCTAAAGTAACCAGGGTGTTCGCCCATAGCCAATGGACGTCTGCCAAACGATGGGTCGATGAGACTCAGATGCGAAACTGGTGAGGGATCGGAAAGACTGGAGATTCATTAAGTGGTTCCCGAACGTCTTATTCATACATCATCGATCATAGAAAGTTCTTCTTCGAGAACTCCACCTGCTTGAAGGAACTAAGAGTAAAGTTCGGGCCCGAATACACCTCAAAGTGCCCACCCGGAAGTAACACAAAGCTGTTTGGGCTCACGAGCCTTCTGATAGGCAGCTAGAGAGACATCGACTGGAGTAGTAACATCCTCCCTCGCAAGAGCAATGGTACAGGTGCTATACGTTCAATTAGCAGAGCAAGATCATATGAACGACTAGGTTCAAGGCTTCGAGCCGTCACCTCATTCTTCCACTTCCCCTCAAGCTTTGACTCCCACTCAGAGTAGAATGTGAAAGCTTCGGCACTTGGTAACGAAGAATAGACCAGAGGATTCTGATCGGATACAGGGACTGTTGCTGCAGCTTGTCCTGCGGCTCTGGCGAGGCGGTCGCCTGTGAACATCGCATTGATACCAGGAACAAGATCGGGACGAATAAGGCGGAGGAGAGTTTCCCAGCCGCTGACCATCGGCGCCTTAGAGAAGGATGAGTTTGGAATTCTTCTCTTGAAAATTTGGGAAGCTTACCTGACTGATAATGGCTTTTACGCACTTGTCAATCGCTGTGACTTGCAAAACATGACCCCCACTGTAGGAGCTTCCCCAAAGGGCCACCTTGGTTACATCAATATTTGGGTGACCTTGTGCGTAGGTGATTGCATCTTGCATATCAGACCCTTGGATCGATGGAATTATCTCATGCTTCGGTTGACCTAGAGCTGTATCGCTTGGACCCCAGGTTCGATGATCTTAGACCAGAGCAGCAATAGGAAGCTTTGCAACAAATTCTTCAGCAAACTGGTCGATCCCCATTTCTTTGAGGCTTGCCAAGCCAGCAGGCATGATTATGAATGGTAGCTTCTGGTCTCCCGAAACGCCCGCAGGTTTCCGAGGACCCGGGTTAATTAAAATGATGTTGGGTCTTGAGTAGGATAGATGCTTTATGATGGAGAAGTGCGAAAATTGAGCTTCTTCATGCATTCCCAAAGAAAGCTCAACTTTGCGTGAACACTGGTACAAACCGCTCTCCATTAGAACCTTTCTTTTGGACTCATACAGCTGTTGACATCCAGCTGGCTGCGTGGTCAAACCATGGGATTGGTAGCGAACCATACCTAGTGAACCTCGACGCGTTGCAAGAGTTGGCTAGCACAATAAGTGACGAGAGGCACGAAACACACGTGCATATTAGGAGTATATTGATCTTATTTCTCGCCAAAATACCACACGGAAATGTAATCGCATTAGACCATGTTCCAGATCTGATAACTAGAGGATATTGGAAACGTAACTTCATGCTGAGAGGTAGAGGGAACTGCCTTTCTCTCGTGCTCCCGCGCCGTGGACGAACTGGCATGTGGTGCGATGCTCAAGCATTAGTTTCGGAGATGAATTAAAGGTGGGGACAAAGGCTACTGAAAATGACATGCCCAACAGGGCCAACACCGAGACATGATTTGTACACACCTTCCTATATAGATACACGAGGTGTGCGCACTTTCCAACATAACTTCCAACACCTTATGCTGTATTCCTGTACCAGTACCTCAATTTTGTGTACACAGTGACATGTTTCCAGCCCACTGAAGTCGATGCTTTGGGTATGTTGCATCACAGTGCATTTTTTATCACATGGTCTGCAGTGCAGGCTGTGCCTCACTACATGATAAGAGGGGTGGATTTTAGAAAGCGGAGAAGGCTAGAAAGGGAGCCAACAGTTGGAAAAACTCGTTCGGGAAAGAAAGAAATGTGGATCGATAACCAAAGGAAATGAGTAATAAAGAAGGTTTGAATGATTGAGTTCTTCAATGATCAGAATCGACTAGATCATTGAAACCAACGCCTGCCCAACACCACGACCAGTCGTTGTCCTGGAAATATATTGGTTGTTGGTGTGCAAAATTCTGCAACAATTGTAATTGGGTTAATTGGCTGTGCCTGCCAACCGCAGAAGATAATAGCTTGCACAATCTTTCGAGAAGGCTTATCATAGTTGGTGGTGTATCGACAATTTATCTCCGCTGCAGGATTCGATTTTTCAGTGAGCTTTGCAAGTTTATGGGAATGAGAAATTCGACGTCCTTACTTCGATTCGAATGATGGCGAATACATTCTTTACACTGTTCCTGTCTAGCATCGTGCTCTCGTTGATTTACTGGTTGTGGACGAAGGTACTCATATGGTCTGCCAGAAGTAAGGCTGGATGTTCTTCCCCAGTCAAGTACAAGCACCTAGATCCAATTTTTGGATTTGATCTCCTCACGAAGAAAATCAAGTACACGAAAGCCGGAAAGTTGCTGGCTCTGGATGAGGAGTTGTTCGCAGAGTATGGAAAGACATTACATACACTATTCTTCGGTCGGAATCACTGGATGACGATGGATCCTTTGATGATACAAACCGTCGCCGCTACTCACGCCGACAAGTTTGGAAGCGCGCCTTCAAATCGTAAGCCTGCCGGACCGTTACTCGGCGATGGTGCCTTCACCACCGACGGGCATATATGGAAAAGATCTCGAGAACTTCTTCAGCCCGTCTTCAGTTGGTCACAAGTTTCACAGTTATCGGGTCTGGAAACTCATCTGAAACGCTTCCTTGAACGTATTCCTCGTGATGGTTCCACGATTGATATTCAACCCCTCACTCAAGGGCTTTTCTTAGATAGTTCTATGGAATTTATCTTCGGCAAGTCCTCTGGCTCTCTCTCGCCCTCCGAGCAGTGAGCATCCCCATTCTATTACCTGCTCCTGTTGAAGTTCCGCTCACAAGATACATAGAACTATCGAAGCCAAACAATTTTCGGAAGATTTCGACGAAGGTCTCAGGGGAATGCGAAAGAATTACATGACAGACAAAATTTCATGGCTTGTTGGCCCCGATAAGAAATGGCTTGCTCAATGTGCCAAAATACACGCAACACTGGAAGGTTATATCGACGAAGAGATTGAGCTCCAAAAGCGGTCAAAGATGCTAGGCCAATCAATTGACACCATCGAGGAGCCATCAGCTTACAAGCATATTCTTCTCAGAGAGCTTGTTAAGAAGTACCCCGACAACAAGACTCTTATTCGAAATGAACTGATGAATGTCTTTTTTGCAGCGAGAGATTCAGTAGGCACGGTAACTTCTAGCATGCTCTTTCTCCTCGCTCGAAGTCCTGAAAGTTGGGAGAAAGTGAGAAAAGAAGTCGCTGCCATCGCACCTGAACAAGAGTTGACTTTTGAATTCCTGAAAACTTTGAAATACGTGCAAGCTGTGATCGACGAAAGTTAGTGGAAATTGTATTCACAGCCCGCATCGTAATCCCGCGCTAACACACTTAGCACTTCGACTTATACATCCCGTCGACCGAGCTTGGAGGACATGTTTATCCACTTGTATTCTTCCACGTGGTGGTGGAAATTCGGGAAATGACCCCATTTTACTGCAACCAGGCGACCAGATCGAGCTGCTATATGGCTGCATGCATAAAGACAAAGATATCTGGGGCGATGATGCATCCGAGTTCAACCCAGACAGAATGGTCAGGTTTAAACACAGTTGGAAATTCATTCCATTTTCTGGAGGGCGTCGCACGTGTCCGGCTCAGCAGAACGCATACACTGATATGGCGTATTTCCTGGTGAGGATGGCACAAGAGTTTAAGACGATTCAAAATAGAGATGATTGCTTGGAATATGTCGAGGAGTATGTCATGACAAAATCAAGCCGAAATGGTGTGAAGGTTGCACTCTCCGTTGAGTAGGGGGTTCCTCGCCACTGGCAAGCTGTTACTGTCTGTACTTGCACAATCTGATTTAGATACAGCAGGTACTGCTGGTCCGGAAGGTATAGTTAGCCGTCGAATGTTCATTTGAGAAGAAATGCTTCCTGGCTGTCGAAAGCTACTATGAGATCGATTGCTTCGTTCAATGCAGTGACTGCAGGTGCGTAGATGTCTAGCTCGCTGGTGACAGAATAAATGGCACACCCAAATTCGACTCTGCCACGTGCCTTCTGCAAAAGCACGTGCATTTAAAAAGCACAACTCATTTCATCTCCATCGAATACGAAGCGGTAGCCTATGAAAAGTCGAAAGGCAAGAAGAAGACGGGAACAGGTGAGACCGTGCATTAGGTTCGAAAATACCGCAACATAGCATAGCATAGCCACCTTAAGAAGTTAAGAGCAAACCACGGGACAAAGTAGAAAAGAACAGAATGAAAAGCGAGAAACAAGGTCGAACTTCAGAGAAAGAATAATGAAACATTGAGCGTTAGAGCCTTAGAGAGTATATTCTTCTTCTGGTTTTTCGCCCCATGCCATGTATCGGATAATGAATCCTTCCGATTGATGCAGGAATAAGATGGTGGTGGTGGCCATGAGGAATTATGATGGATGGATGGATCATGAAAGGGGAAATTAATTGCCGGTCGGATGAAGTGCGAGATTGAAGCCGTAAGCTCAAAGGAAGAGACATGATGTTGTGTCTCTTGAAGCAGGCCTGAAGGATGATGTGATGATATGGTTTGTGTGGTGACTAGATAATTTTGAGGTTGGGAAAAGGCAAGCTTTGCCAAGCTTTTTTCGCCCCTTGGCAGCTGCAGCACAGCTTAAAAGCTAGAAGCGACGACGACTGGGACTGGGACTCTCCGCCATGTACTTCTAGTTTGTGCGCTTGTACCGTGCTTTGGAACATCACCAAGTATAACTTTACCACGACCGCTGGAAGTCGGGGGCTGCGGGCATTGGCATGGCCAGCTTGCGAACGATGTACTGTCCTCGTGATGTGCGTGAAGAGGCAGAACCTCAAACCCAAACTATTGGCCATTATGCACTGAACTGGATACTGGACAGTGGACACTGAACTATTTGTAGGCTACAAAGTTGCCAACTTGCGGCGCAATTACCCCTGATCGTACCCCTCTCAGCTGAATGGGCTGACAAGCCACCAGAGGCACATCTTCCTTTTCTGCGCCAATTCTACCAGGGTTCTGGGAGGATTGTCAAGGCACGGCATTGAGGCTCGGATGATTCGCTCGTATGCAGTGAACCAACTCATCAACCAAACTCGGCCGCAAATACCTTAAGCTTCGTAGCATCATCATTTCTAAATGTGGTAATTGAGGCGCTTACTGAGCTATATTTCCTGAATCTCAAACATAACAGGAGAACAACCCTGCATTTAGCGAGCTGATACCGTCGAATGAAGAGATCGGATTTTTCTGTTCAATTACCGGCAGACTTAGGCTCAGTAATTACTTCATTTCACTTCCATTTCTTCCATTTCTTCGAGCTTCCTCAAGTCGCATCTTTGTCTTCTAACTCAACTTGCATTATACAAAGCACCATAGACCAGAATCCCCTCGGATAGTTTTGCCTTTTCGCCTTTTATTAACCTTAAGCACCCCGGAGCTCTTCCGAGTCCCGACCAGCTTCGCAGCGCATCCAGATCGTCGAACCCGCTACCCGTCCCAGTCTTTTTCCTTCGTTCAACCAAGCATTTTCAAGCTTTCCGTCATCCAAGCTTCACCACTCCATCCGTTTACAATAACAGTTTAGGGTGACAGCCTTGGCAATCAAGAACAGCAACAAGGTCCGTTAGGTCCTGCTGCGGATTCACCCTAACTTACTTTTGCTTTCCTGTTGCCTTGAATGATCGAATCCGGCTCGCCGTAACCGCTTAGTGCTGAAAACAAAACCCTCGGTCAACAACTCACCTTAAAGACTCACCTTTCGCTTTGTTCCTCTGACTACGATTTCTTTCGTCCTACGATCCTCAATCCCTCTCTCCCTCTCCTAAAAACCTCCTATCTTCCTCCTCCTACAAACCATCTACACAACATGGCTCGCCTCACAGCGCTTTCATCTCTGCTCTGCAGCTCTTCGCTCTTGAGCTTAGCAAATGCAGGTGGCGTGGTCCAGATGGGAATTGTTAAGAACCCGGCAGTTGAGCAAGCGCAAATCGCAAAGCGACAGGTACAAATGCAAAAGAGAGGATCAATCCTGGAAGAGAGGGCAGATACAGTCACGGCGACGTTGGGAAATGCTATTACACAAGGCCTATACTATGCGAATGTCACAATTGGGACTCCCGGACAGGATTTCGCCCTGCAGATTGATACAGGTAGTTCGGACGTTTGGGTACCAAGTTCTTCGGCTACTTTCTGTTCAAACACTAGAGAAGGCGGTTGTCCTGGTGGAACTTGTAAGTTTTCTTGGCTGGCGGCGCATGGCTGATGGCGCATGCGGGACTATTTCTGGAATGTTGCTAATTTGAGACAGTTGATGCTGCCAATTCGAAAACCTTTGTCGATGTCGAAAGAAATGGTTTCAATATTTCCTATGTCGACGGAACCGGGTCTACTGGGGATTACTTCCAGGATACCTTCTCTATTGGGGGAGCAAAAGTCCCAAACCTCCAGATGGGTTTGGCCACCGATACAACAATTGGCATTGGAATTATGGGAATTGGATATAATAGCTCAGAGGCGAACATTCAGACTGGAAATGGTACTGTCTATCCCAACTTACCAATCGCAATGGTAAACTCGGGTTTGATCAAATCAAACGCGTACAGTTTATGGTTGGATGACCTTCGTAAGTTTCTTCGCTTTCTGTCTTCACGACCGTCGACTAACACCCATAAAGAAGCTAGTTCTGGATCAATCCTGTTTGGTGGTATCGACACATCAAAGTATACCGGAGACTTGATTTCAGTAGATGTTTACCCAGACACTCGTGGAGGTGATGTGACGTCATTCACCGTTGCATGGACTTCTTTGTCAGTACAGAGTTCTTCAGGTACCGATCAATTAACTTCGCCAAGTTTCGCGCAGCCGGCTATCTTGGATTCTGGAACGACCATTACTCTTCTTCCTGATGAAGTCGCAGAGGTCATTTTTGAAGAATTGGGCGCGACTGTTAGTCAACAACTCGGTGCTGTCGTTGTACCATGTGCTCTTGCATCTAAAAATGGAAGTATCAACTATGGATTCGGTGGTGTAGGCGGGCCAGTCATTAAAGTTGATGTCTCTCAACTCGTCTTACCTCTCACAACTTCCGATGGACGAACTCCAACCTACAACAACGGCGAAGCCGCTTGCCAACTTGGTATTCAAGCAGCAGGTGATGTCCCAACATTGTTTGGAGATACCTTCCTTCGATCTGCATATGTTGTATACGATCTCGAAAATAACCGCATCGCACTTGCGCAAACCGACTTCAATGCTACTGGATCCAATGTCGTCTCTTTTGCGAGCGCAGGCGCTGCAATCCCAAGTGCAACCAGTGCACCAAACGAAGCAGCAGTTACCCAAACTGCCACAGGGATTCCAAAGGTTGGTGTGACAGCCACCGCAACGGGCGCTGGTGAGGCTACATACAATCCTACTGCTACCGGTTTGAGTGCAGCAAGTGGATTTACATCTACTGCATCAAGCACAAGTAGCAAGAAGTCCGCAGCAGGACTTGGACCGGCCCCATTCGAGTGGGCTAGCGTTTTTGTCGGTGCTGTTAGTATGATGATGATGGGTATTGGTGGTGGCATGTTCGCCTTGATAATGTAATAACTTTTTTTGTGATAGAGATTTCTGGTTATGCGAGAATGCAAATAAAATACAGGATACATTGTACATTGCAGCGATACCTAGCAGACGAAGGATAATGAGGAAATGAAATTTGGATGGCGTTTGAGAGTGCTTTGACGGGTCGAATTTGGATGTGCATAGGTTGAACATTGGATGTCATTGATGGGTAGGTAATGAACGAAAGAATGAAAATTTGAGTTCTAGATATATTGGCCAACTTCAAAACGACTGAATTCATCAAGCCCTGTTGGTTTGTTAACTTCCCCTGACTCGACATCGACACCGCTAGACACCAAATGTTCCATCACGTGCTGATAAGCGTCAGGCTTCACCGATAACCATTACTGTATCTATCGAGCTTTATCATTTCCCCTTCTGTACGGAGTATATTCTTTGTAATTTTTCGGCCTGCTGCATTCACTTCATGTATCACAATCTGCAAGCACCCTTCCGTTTGCATGAAATTCACTTCTCAAAACAGTAACACAACAATAAACCATCAAAATGTCCACCTCAATACCAATACCACCTCCTCCAGCGGACACCGATCCCCCAGCTCCCTCACCCAGCAATCCATCCTCGATCCCACGCTTCTCAACCTCCCCGCTCTCCACGGACGTCCCATCCATACAAACCGAACTCTTCCCCTCCATCTCTGCTGATCCCACCCCCGAACCCGAAGACGCAGCGAATCCCACCGCGCCGATGGTTCCCGCGCGGCCAGCGACCTTCGCGCCGTTCTTCACGCTCATCTCCGATGCGACGAATACGAATACTGATACGGATTCCCCGACTACGCATCATCCGGCTCGGATACACTATCTGTTTAGCGATGATGATACGGAGGCTTTGATCGATGCTTGCGTGAGGGCGTCGCAGGGGGCGAGGGTGCGAAGCGAGGCGCTGGTTTTGGGGGGTGAGAGTGAGGGTGCGGAGGATTCGCCTGCGACGGGGGGAGCGAGTTCGCAGAGCGGGTTGGAGGAGGTGCCGCGGAGGGGGAAGGGGGATGCGGAAAGGGGGGTGGGGAGAGCGAGGACTAGTGAGAGGGAGAGGGAGGAGAGGGTTATTCTGATTGATATGGCTGCTTCGGGGGATGCGGTTGTGCGCGCGCAGAGTCTGAGTGAGAAATGGCAAGTGACGAATTGTGAGGTTGGGAAAGCGCCGATATGGGAAGAGGGGGCTGAAGGAGAAGGGGAGGAAAAGGGGATCGGGAGAGGAGGTGGAGGGCTGATGTTGAGGATTGAGGGAACAGGAATATGGAAGGATGAGGAAGTGGTAGGGTTGGGATTGTTGGATACGGGGATGTTTGGGAAGGGAAGGGGGAAAGAGAAAGATGGAGATCAGGTCGAGTTGGATATGGAGAAGTTGTTAGAGGACTTTGATAAGAAGATGGGAGTGTTGAGGAAGGTTTTGGGTGGAGTAGGATGGGGGGCGGGGAATGAGGAAGCTGTGGGGAATGAGGAGGGTGCTGTGGATGATGTAGCAGTTGAAGACGTGGTTGTTGAGCTGGAGAATGAGAGGGAGATGAACGAGGCCTTATGAGACGACCGTAACGAGTTTGACGACAGGTAAATCGATTATTATTAATATTCTTCAGTACAGTCATTCTTATGGCAAGGCGTCCACGGAGACTCGACGAGAACTTTGTACAATAGTTGGCTAAAGGAAAGGCGCAAGCAAGGCAAGGGACAGCAAGGGACATTGGTTGGTTCGGGATATATTGCAGCACATTCATACCAAGAAGACATAGGAAAGACAGGGCAGGAAAGCATGATATCTTAAAGCATTTCATCACTTGCTGTAAATCAGATGCCCATCATCGAGATCATAACACACATCACAACACATTCAAGCACGACTGCATACAGATTTTACAGGAAAACATCATTTTATTAAAGTCAATATATCCACATCGTGACCGATTCCATATATCCATCAACCACAACCACGAATCACGAACCACAAACATCAAATGCCGCCTCTCTACCGAAGCGTTGAACAAGAAGCAAAGGAAACAGAAACTCAAACTCCCCTCTTTCCACATGTTTGAACCCTACGCCTCTGTAGCCGGGTATAGGGTAAGCCTGATCTCTTACCACGAGAACAATGAAAGCCCTTTTAGTTCGATACAAAAGAAAAAAGATGCAGGTAGTGGATCTCTTACTACCACGATCCACCGCTCAAACGACCGACTCGATTTCTCCACCTCATCCCTTACTGTCCAGCTCTAACTCTGTCTTTAAACCAATGCAAATGCAGTGCGCCCTTTCTTTTGATGAACCACTGCTGCGATCGAAGTAACAAATCTCCCCTTAAAACCCCTCCGTATCAGACGCTGAAAAGACAAAGGAAACATGATAACAACGGAGCCCTTATATGCCAGCAAATCCGAGGCTCTTTTATACAAATATGCTGTTGGGTCTTCCCCCAACTTATGCAACGAACTTTCTCCATTTTCGAACAATTGGTTTGACAGACTCCTCGTGGAACAGCGCACCTGGGATAACGGCTCTCTCTCCCTTCCATGGTACACCTGGAGTGACCAACTTTTCACCCTTCCATTCGAGACCTGGGACAACCAATTTGTCGGAAGTTGGTGTATATCCTGCGCCGGGAACAACAACTGCGGATGGGGTATCGGGGATAACAGATCGTTTTGCGCTCTTGTTGTTGTTGTTGTTGCTGCTGCTGTTGTTTTGAATGACGAACTTGTAAATGAGAACAATGATAATGATAATGATGACAATGAGAACTGCAGAGTATATTGTTAGTTTTGGAATTTAGGACGTGTAAGCTTGAGGACATACCACAGATACCCAGGCACCACCACTTCTTTCGGTTTCGTGATCTTGCACTGACAATGGCTGTGTCAATTTGTTCGACTCCTTTGTCCATATTCTCAACCACCTCTTCACCCTTCTGCTCAATATTCACGACCGCAGCCTCTTGCTGTACAACCAAGTTGTCCATATCCTGGAAAAGTTCCGCGAGCTCTATCATTTGTTGTTCAATCTTTCGGATGGCAGCACTTCGGTCCTGAACGGCATTCAAAGTGGACTTTGCTTGGCCGCTTCTGTTGCCCTGCATCAAAGATTGTGCGAAGATTTGCTGGTTTTCCAAGTCCGCTACTGCAGCCATAGATTCCTCTTCGGACACATCGTTGACGATACGGTATTGACGAGCAAGTTGTTCCTGTAGCTTGTGTCTGAACTGCTTGTCGACATTTTGGTAATCGTTGATGGCTTTCTTTAGTCTGCGGTCCACGACTCCTACTTGTCCAGCGTTCCTCGCGAGGCTTGCATCGGGCTTGGATTTGACACCCTTCACCTTGTGGGTAAGTTCTCTGTATAGTGTCATGGTATCGGCGGAAAGCTTATCGAGTTGTCGGCTGGCGGCTGTATCTGGGGAGGTATTCGCATCGTTGAGGTATTTGGATTGCAACATCTGTAATTGTTTGAGAGCCTGGTCGATTTCGTCTATCCCTCTACCAATATCGCGACATTGGTTCAAGATCGCATTAGGGTCTGATTGTTGTCCGAATTGACTTCCGTTCTGTGCCAGGGATTCCATCTCAACATTTTGGCCTAAAGCATTTCAATTAGATGCGAGCAATTGGACGAAATTCACCGATGAGACTCACCTCCAAAACTATCTCGTCCCATCGCTGGTCCATTGTTGTATGGTGGTGATTGCGGTTGGTAGTCTCCTCCATAATTATTCCCTCCATACCCATTTCCACCGTTGTTATATCTATTGAGTAGTTAGTAAGAGAGTTGCGAGAGGTGTGTCCTGATTCTCGGTCGCGTCGACCCCAGATGTAGAGTTGTAAGAAAGACTGTAGACTGACCCGTACTGCGACATGATTGTTAGCAATTTGCTTCCTGAGTAATATAGTTGCTTTTGATTTGGCAGAGAACAATTGGGGCAGAAGAGAATATCAAATGAGAAAGTGAAGAGATGGAAGATTTCTTGGAGAAGCTTGAAACTTGAGAAGTTAAGAATGAAACGGCGGACATACACTCATTTTCCAACACTGGTTCGACCCCTAAACACGACCCGGCGTCAGCTTTGGCGGAAGGATCCTAGACGACTTTTTTGCTGGAACTGGCAATAATGATCTGGGAAGCCGGTACAGCTCTCTTGTTTCGTGAAATATTAAACGTATAATACGAGCAGAACTGAGAATGTAAAAACGCAGAAGAATTACAACAGAAATTGGTGATATAAGTGAGATGAAGCGAAAGCTTTCTACGGTTTCCTGCGCTGCTCACAAGGCCAGCCGAGAATCATTTCTTTTTACCGGGGATTTAATTTACTGCGGCAGAGACTACTCGATCTGAGGCTTAGTTAACTGTTTAAGAAGTGGACCAGCTTCGGGAACGTCTGGTGAAGAACATAAACAGGATCAATGATTGGCTGAGATGAGGGAATGGATATTCAGGGGTTCATCAGTTTTACTTCGGATATCATCTGCGCCAATAACATTAGCCTAGGAAAATCTTAGCCACAACGAAGGAACAACTTGATAGGCCGAACTCCTGTAGCCTATAGCCCATACGAAGATGTATTTTTAGGCAACATTGACAGCAAACCGATTATGGCATTCTGGGGCTGTACCTCATAACTTTATGGCTCAAGATGACTGCATTTCATACGAGGACACAGCCTAGAAATCAAATCATCACTTCAGCATGCATTTTATGCAAGAATGTGCACAAAAGCAATTTATCGCTGCAAGCGTTTTCGAGTCATGCACAATTGTTAGCCACTAAACCCATCACTCTCCGCGTTTCATATGCTCAAAGCAAAGCGCATCATCACAATCATTGGCCGAGCAGCTCTATGATCTCCAGACATAAATGTTGGTATGCGAAGCTTCATGCATGAAATCCTTGGCGTTCTACAGACTAATTGGCGGGGACTGAGGCTTGAAGGGGTACAATCTGATACCATTCAAATGCTCCAGATGTCCCAGATTCTACAGGCTCTGAGGGGTTTTCCTGCCGGTTTCTAAATGCTATTCTCCAGCTCAGAAATGTTTCATATAGTGATGCCGATACGCATGATGAATGCTTCCAAAGGATTTTCTTGAGTCCACGTGAATTCGATATGTCATTAGGGTGCTTACTATGCTTGCGGTAAGATCATGTCTACCACCTCAATATCAGTGTTGCCTGAAGCTACCAACCTATTCTCACGAGCCCCAGCCATAATCAATAACCTCTTCACCGCGCGGCCCTCGACGTCATCTTTGACTGCACCTAGAGCACTACCGTAGGCTCCTCCTTTTGCATTTACGTCCGCACCCTTGCGAATCAGCATCTCGACAATCCGAGAACTTCCAGCTCTTGCAGCAGCCTGCAGTGCATTACCAAACTTTCCACCCTGCGCATTCACGTGAGCTCCTGATTCAAGAAGGAATTGAACGGCCTCTATGTTTCGAAGTTGGCGACCATAGGATGCAGCTTGGAGGGGATATCCGTATTCTCCACCCTCTGAATTGACATCAGCTCCAGCCCTCATCAATACAGAAAGCAACTCCCGTGGCCCTGAATCCACTGCTGCGGCATGCATAGAATTTCCATTTTTCCCACCAAGAAGATTGGCCTCTGCTCCCCGCTCTAGTAACATCTCAACAATCTCCAGACTGTTTCCATATGCAGCTGCTTGTATACAATTATCGAGTAGCCCCCCACGGGCGTGAATGTCAGCCCCTTTGTCCAGGAGTAAAGTAACGATATCTGCGTAACCTTTACATGATGCAGCTATAAGGGCATTTCCATAATACCCACCTTGCTCATTCACCAGTGCGCCATGTTCAAGCAGGAGTGCCACAAGCTCGATGTTGCCCGTCCATGAACAAGAGGCAGCTTGCAGCGCAGTCCCGTACTCTCCACCCTTTGCGTTGACCTCTGCACCGGCATTCAGCAAGAGTTCCACGGCCTTGATATCACCCTTATGAGATGCTGCTTGAACGGCGTTCCCATACTTCCCTCCAGCCGCGTTTACATCCGCACCGAAATCTAGACAAATCTGCATGACTTCGGGCCAAGCTGTAAAATGAGCATTGCCGAAGGACGCCCATTGAAGGGCATTCCCTAGAGTACCAGATTGCTGGTTGACATTCCCACCATTGCTTAGTAACATCCTAACTGTCTGCTTTTTACCGGCGTATGCAGCTGCACAAAGCGCGCTTCCATTTGATCCCTCGGTGTCCAAATCGGCGCCATTCTCCAGAAGCAATCTCACAGCTTCCCCATGCCCATTTCTCGCTGCAAGCTCTAAGGGCGTATTTCCTCGACGATTAACAGGTGCGGGGTGCGCACCAAAATCTAGGAGTATAGCCATAATTTTTGTGTTTCCTCCGAGCGCCGCATAATGCAGCGGCCGTTGACCGCATGAATTCGCCTCGTTTGCGGACACGCCACTTTCCAACAGGCTTCCAACAACGCTAATAAAGTTATAATCTGATGCGAGATGAATGAGGTGAGAATACTTCCATGTCATCGCTGTGTCTTCACCAACCACTCGTCGGTAATCAGCGTAGAATAGCTGCGACCACTTTAAAAAGCGACCTTCATGATCTTCGAAATATTTAATCAGTCCGTGTTGCGGCAGGCCCATCTTCTCCGCCTGCATTAAGTGTTCTGACCACGAGGCACATGCATATTCCAAGAAAGGAAGTCTTTCATAAGCTTCCTCCCCACCGTCTGTCGCAGCCACTTCATCAAAACTAAGATAGTTCATACAGGCTCGTGCAAGTCGCTGTGAACTATACGCGAACACATTTCTTTCCATCCCACACTCCGTGTTAACCTGCGACAGCAATAATGAAAGTCCGTCTGTATCCATATACTCTTTCACACTCTGATGCACAAATTGCACCTTCGTGAATTCAGCCCCTTCTGAATACTTATGATAAATGACCTCGGCCAAGCCTCCTGATAACGTTGCAGTCAATAACCCCATTCTATCATCGTCGTCCACAAATTCGTCGCATTCTTCTAGCATAGCCTGTGAGCCATAATCGTCGGCATCACCCAAGCTCATTGCATAACGCCACTCAGTCATTGTGAGAGGGCGAGTAGCGAAAGATATCCACTGCATCAGAAGCAATGTCTGACGTCTATATTGCGCTTTTATCACATTAGTTAAGATGTGTTTGTACAGAGTTCCAAGTTCTTCGGGTACCTCTTTCAACATCTTTAAGACCTTGCTGGGACTCTGGCCCTCGTTGAGTTCGTCTCTGACCATTGGAATAACAGCGCGCGCCCACTGGAACACTCCTTGAGAGCTATTGACGATGGTGTCCGCGATTTCATTGCGACTTTTGGTCTTTGTAGCATCCTGGTTCCACACTACGACTCCCGTTCTGAGTTCGGATTCCACGTATATCTTGATGTCCTTCTTGTTGTGATTCTCGACATTGATCTCCAGACCCGTGTTCCGGGAAACGACTGGATATCGTCGACATGAGATGCATATTCGAAGCTTTCCATTCTGGGCTAATGATTCGGCATTTATATCATGGAAGAAATCAAGCAAACCTGTCGTCTCTGTGCTCCCCGCTTCGTCAAGTGCATCGATGAAAATCATGATGGTCTGCGATGACCATATCCTCGATAAAGCAGCGTATAATAATCCCCGAAGTTCCGAAACCTGCCATTCCAAGCTATGGTTCGTTTCACTTGGTTCCTTTCCTTTGAAAGCTTCTCGGATGAGCTCACGTACTACGGCTGTTTGTACGTAGAGTTGCCACAGCAGCTCTCTAAACATTCCGGCTGTTGTTCTTTGCAGCGGAAGCCCTCTCCCATGAAAAAAGAAGCTAAGAAAAACTGCTTTCGATGGGTCACGTTTGTATGCATTGTGCATCGCAGCAATCAGGGTAGACTTTCCAGTTCCAGCGCCACCTTTGATCCATAGAAGACCAGGCGACTTCATCCACTGCTTATAAGACTCATGATCAAAGATCCAATTGCATGTATCCTTGTGTGCAATACTGGCTTCTTTATGGCGTTCGGCCATGCCTTTGAATTCGAGCGAAGAGCAAACAGCTTGTTACACGAATCAGCACCAGTATACCCATTCCCAGGGGGATATTCATACCTTTGTCCTCGGCATTGAGCTCTTCTGGGACGACTGATTCTAAGTTAGACACTTCCTTTCACTATGATTGATGAACTTTGGGGAAGTTCTGTATACTCACGCGAGTTCGCTTCGTCCGCAAAATCGAGAAGTACCCTCCAGACTGCTTTATATGCGCTGGTGTGCTCGCTACTGTACCGACATATTTCTTTGTGGTTACATCCTTGCATGGGAATGACCTCGTTCTCGATGCCCAATACTCCACTTCGTTCGTCAACTACCTGGTGTTGTGATTAGCCCTCCACGAACCTCAATGAAATAGCGTAACGCACTCGTCTGCCTGTAGGTGCAAGTACATCCAACTCGATAAAGCTAGCGATGTTCAATATCATTGCTTTCCTAACCTCCATGAACTTCTCTGTGATAGACAACAAGTTTTGCGCGTCTCTCATCAAGTTCTGAATGAGATCAAGACGCATACTTCCCACAATCCTTAACGGCTTGCCCAACGCTTTTTGCACCGATGAAGCTAATTTCATCGGAAGTTTTGTCTCGTCGGAGCCCCTGTGGGGAGTAGCCAGAAACAAGATTGCTGAAGTGGAACGAAAAATATTGGTGAACTTATTTCCAAAATCTTTACTGTCATACGCCATGTTGATTGCATTCTTTGTGACGATGCCGCCCATACTATGACAGATGAATATTATTCGTCTCTCTTGATCTTCTTTCTTTCTTCGTACATGTCTCAAAGCTTGTAGGAGCGACAATGAATAAGCATCAAGATTCGCAACGGACTTCGAAAGGATCACTCGCGCGTCATATCCGTAAGAGAAAATACGAGCTCCAGGCAGGGCGTCAGGAAGAATGTCCCGAAGCCAGAAACATTTGCCTTTCGTCCATGTGTTGTAAGCGTCTCCTGTAATACCATGTAGAGCCACAACGTCAATTTTGTAGGCGACGCCGCCCTCCTTGGGTCGACTAGGGTTTGGATTAAGCAGGAAAAGACCGAGTCGATCAGGTCGTTCAGGGGTTTCGGCTGATACTGAAGTCTCCTCTAGAAACGACCCAGGAGCAGCAACATGGTTCTGACCTTCTTCGGAGAGCTCAACATGAGAGGGAGGGGTCTCTGCATGGTGAGTAGGAGACACTGATGTTCCCGAACGACTACGCAAGGAAAAGCGCCCCATCCCATGAATGGAATACTATAAAGATTGTAAGCATGAATTGGAAGCGGCGAGCTTTAGACGTACCTGGATATATAAATCTAGGAGATAGATAACACTATTAAACAAACACAGTAATCGACCGCTCTCAAGGGCCAGGAATTGTCCTGTGAAACCAATACATAGACGGCCTTATATATGAACACAAAAGAAGGTGAAAGGCAGAAGAGTATAGAAGACCATTCAGTCTGTCTGTGCCTTACCATTGCCTGTCAGCATCAGGGGTACACATGACCAATACATTGCGCCCAGGGCGGAAGTACCCCGGATGTGCCGGTGTATCAAACTCGATCACATCTTGTAAAGGTTTGTTTCATTGGGTAAATCGACATGCAATGCAACCGTACTCGCGCGATAAAGCAGAAAATGTTAAACAATGATTTGGGAAGGGAATGGATGGGTGAGAGAGTATGGAAAGGTTGTACGGCGCGTATAAGATGCTTTTGTGGAGCGATAACGATGTGGGTGGGGGCTGGTGGGGGGGTAGTTCGGCGGCTTCGACCTGGGCAATCGCCCTATTTGAGGGCCGATCCGTAATGGGTGATGTAACTAGAGCACGTCGAGGAGATATCCTGTAGCTGTCTTGCATACATTGGAAGAAGCAGGGCCTAACCAGGCGTATAATTGTGCAACTCTATGGGGAAAGACAGATAGAGCCAAGGAGTTGTAAATAGATACGAGTAGTCCGCTACTGATGAAGGGGTCTTACAATAAGAAAACAAGCTGCATGATCCTGATGACTGAATTGGTATTTCAGATAATGTTCTGCTTCCATTTCTTTTCTCCCATCTTCTAGCATCACGTTGCCTCGTTTTACTCACAGAATGAAGCTGTTTTCATGCAATACCGGCATGTTGTGTAGATAGGAAGGGTTGTAGATCGCATAGGTGCCCCTTTCCACAGATACTTGATTCATTTTTGTAGGTGGTAATCATGCTTCTTTGCATATATTCGCATATAGATGCCGATGCTGGTGTAATATCCATGAATCAAACTCGGTTCTAGTCTTGAGCGACATATATTTGGCAAAGGGGAAGGGAACGAAGACGATACGATATCAGAACCAATAGGTTGACCCACACTTTTATCACCGCCCACGGCAGAAAGTTCGCGCCGCGCAAAAAGTATCGCGAATTTTTTGACATTTCCCAAAACTTATCTCAACCACATGCGTCTAGGCAAATTAATTCGATGTGAAATTCCGAGAAAATTCTTCATTTCATGTCCTAGGCGTGTTCTACTACCACTGTGCAAAGTCCCCTCCTCCTATAGAATGGCTTCTACACTTCCTGACATCACAGCCACTCCGGCTCAAGACCAACACATCTTCCACGAGGGGAAAGAATTTACAACTATCAAGGAGGGTCTTGCATACATTCTTGTTCCTGCAGACGCCCCAAAAGTCCCTCAAACCACCCCCAAAGGCCAAACCCAAGTCCAATCCGTCTTTTACAATCCGATTCAACAATTCAATCGCGATCTGAGCGTTCTTGCGATCAAAGCCTACGGAGAGAGTATTTTGGAGAGGAAAGTAAAGGCTCTGGAGCAGAATATACAGAAACAAGCAGCTCGGAAGGAAAAGAAACGCAAGCGGGGCACTGAGGCAGGTAGTGAAGGGCCAAGGAAAGCTGGAAAAATCGATTCCGATGGTAACTCTGCGCAGGCGCCAGCCTTAGAAGGAGACGAAAGCGGGAAGGGGGATGAAGCAATTGGAGATGACACGAAAACCCAGAACGAACCAGAAGAATCGAATGCTCTCCCAGCTGAAGCGCAGCTCATACCTGAGGCCGAGGCTGCTACAGAGACGGCTGAAGCTGCAGAAAACAACGAGCAAGAACAAGTGAAGCCCTCACATAAAGGAACGCCAAAGTTCACAATTCTCGATGCACTTTCTGCAACAGGCTTGAGAGCTCTTCGATATGCCCAAGAAATCCCTTTTGCAACATCAGTTACTGCCAACGACCTTCTACCTGCGGCAACGAAATCGATCGAACTTAATGTTAAACATAATAGACAGGAGGGCAAGATTAAGGCGCTCACTGGGAACGCAATACGGCATATGTACAGCTTTGTCGGCGATGACAGTCGAGAATTTACGGGTCATGCACCGCCGAGCAAAAAATACGATGTCATTGATTTAGATCCATATGGCACAGCAGCGCCATTCCTGGATGCCGCAGTGCAAGCTGTCAGAGACGATGGTGGACTTCTATGTGTTACTTGTACCGATGCCGGTGTGTGGGCTTCCAACAGCTACCCAGAAAAGGCCTACTCATTGTACGGAGGAATAACAGTCAAGGGCCCACATTCTCACGAGGCTGGTATTCGGCTCATTCTACACTCTATAGCTACATCGGCTGCTCGATATGGCCTGGCCATGGAGCCCCTCCTTTCTCTATCTATTGACTTTTACGCAAGAGTGTTTGTTAGGATATACAAGTCACCGGCCGATGTCAAATTCTTAGCTGGGAAAACAATGGTCGTCTACAATTGCGACATTGGATGTGGAGCTTGGACTACTCAACTGGTTGGAAAGAATAAATTGGCACCAAATAAAAGTGGCAAGGGCTACTTTTGGAAGCACGTCTATGCGCCGGGACCGTCTGCAGGTGAGAACTGTAAGCACTGCGGTATGAAAACACACATGGGAGGGCCTATGTATGCCGGACCATTACATTCACCGGATTTCATCAAAAGGATTTTGGATGGCTTGCCAAACGTGTCAAAGGACACATATCAAACAACCGACCGTATTGAAGGTATGCTAAATGTAGCATTGGAAGAGACTCTGCCTTCCTTGGACGATAAGCCAAACTCTCCAACTGCAACTTCAAAGACAAATAAGTATGATCCATCCGTAGTGGATGAATATCCTTTCTTCTTCATTCCGTCTGTGTTGGCAAAAGTCATTCATTGCGTTACACCACACGAGGGTGCTTTCCGTGGAGCTTTGAAGCATCTTGGATACAGAGTTACAAGAAGTCATACCAAAGGAGGAACCATCAAGACTGATGCTCCGTGGGAGGTTATTTGGGAAGTAATGAGAGAATGGGCTCGACAAAAAGCGCCAATCAGAGAGGGTGCTATCAAAAAGAATACGGCTGGATACGCCATCATGGGCTTGGATAAACAAGATACTTCCAACGCAACCAAGGCAACCAATGGAGATGGAGACGATGCTACGAAGGCTGAGGAGCCTGCTTCTACTGCCAAGACCGGGAAACTCGAGGTGATATTCGATGAAAAGTTGGGAGCGGAGAAAGGTGTGAAGAAGCTAGTCAGATATCAAGTAAATCCTCGTGAGAATTGGGGACCGATGAACCGCGCCAAAGCTCATGCTTAGTTTCGGAGCTTTCCTCAGTATACCCTATCTTTTCTTAATATCTACCTCTCCAAAGGACGTTGTAATCACGTGCATTATGAGCACCAACGCAAGCAAGTGGTATTAAGGGTATGCGGTGCCAACAGCTGGTGCACTATATATCGTCATGGTTTAACTGGAGGTCATACTGGCGACCCTCTGGGAACCATATAGGTTTGGGAGTGTTTCTTTGCTACATTTACTTAAAATCAACCTTTACTTAGAATCTTACGCCACCATCCCCATCCGCATATTTGCATATGCCCAAGTGACTGTCAGTTTCATCTCCACCACTTCCCTATCATCACCTCTTCATGCTTCTTCAATTATCGCACTGTACATGTGGGAGACCTTCGCGCTTACATGCGACTGTTGGAGCGCTATACTCCTACGAAATAAGTTGATGTCAACTTGGCCGTTTTCTTTTCGTGTACGAACATTGAAGAGGTCGTCGGCTTGAGTGATCCAAAGTTCAGACCAAAGGCCTTGTTACACGAATGCTAAGCTACCCTTCGGTGCCGCCATTGTCGTCTAATGTTTAACCTCTTCCTCCCCGCCAAATCGATGTGCCGTCTGAAGTGTGAGGGCTGGTTTCACGTAAGCGCCAAATCCCACGAAGCCCTATATTTGGTCGTCGTGTACGCCATGGGCATACCCCAATCCTAAAATCCCACTACTTGTTCCTGCAATTTCAATCCTCACAACGCCAACAGCAATTGTACGTTACCGGCGAATTGGTATAACCTCTGCATTTCCTTCGTTCGCAATGCATGCATGCACCACACTTTCACGTTCGTTACCACCCACTCATCTGCAGGTAGATGAATGATGTAAATTATGTTTCTCCATAATTTCTATCCTCTCTTTTTATTGTTCTTCGTGAGAGAAGCCTGTGCGCAGTCTTCGGCATCGCTGTTTGTTGGGAGCGACCCGGTGGTCGCATATGCGCTTGATTCTGTACGTCGCCTTCCGTGCATTTTGCACAATTAACCTTAACCCCGCTAATTTTCTCTTCGCAAGACTCGATATCTGGTAGCTTGCACTGCGGGTGCGGATACTTCAGTATGCAACTTCCAACAACCGTATACCTTGACTCAAGGTCCTAATACGGTTGAGTATGCGATGACATTCTCTTCTACAAAGTAAGTTTCACTGGTCTGCGCTGTGTTGGAAAGCACGCCCTAATATGGCATCAGGACTATGTCTCTTGCATGCGCGCTCTCTGGTTCCTCTTCAATGGCATGTGTTGCTACCGAGCAGATAGTTGGATCCACGCCTCTCGTCGCTACCACCACTGTTACTGGGTCTCCCGCAGCTACGCACTTCCGCGCCATAGCCATCGTAACGGCCACGTCGAATTTACTCACTTATGGCGCGGGCGCTACATCTAGTACAGCAGCCTCAAGTTCGAGCTCGCATATCTCATCCATCGTAGCGAGTATTACTTCTGCGCCGGCACTGGTCACTAGTGCTGGAACGGCTCCGCTAAGAGCAAGTTCGGGGTTGGCGAGTGCGGGATTGAGTGCGAATGGGACTGCGAGTGCTGGAGCTTCTACAAGTGTTAGTTGGACGAGGGGGAGTAGTGCGACTGCTTCGGCTTCGGGCGCGAAGAGTTCGGGTGCTGGCGCGACTGGAAGTTCGAATGCTGTTAAGCGGGGTGTTAATTTGGGGTTGGTTTTGGGTATGGTTGGTTTGGTGGGGGCTTTCGGTCTTTGATGCGACTCTGAAAAGAGCGATGTGTTTCGGCAGGGGGTGTTGTTTATTCGAGGAGTTTTTGGAATTGGCAAAGGATGGAGATACCCATTGCATCGGCGGATATTTCGAGGGATATAATTACGGATAGATTATTGATGCGGGTTGGAATTAAAATGGGATTCGGAGGTGGTAGGGAAGGATTGATTATTTGTATGATGATGACCGGATGTGGTTTGACGAGCGGAACGGTGAGATGAGCCAAGATACCACTGTATATTCCTGAAGTCTGTGTTAATACTGTACTTTTCAATACATTTATTTTCTTTCGAGGACAGTCACCTGGTTGCGATGCTTAACGAACCATTTGACCTCAGCTTCAATGGCACGAATCACGATTTATCACTGCAAAACGATGGCCGAGTAAAGTAAAATCAGGAAAATTATATGCTACCTAATAACAGGCAGTTTAGTAGAAGTGTGACTGAACGATGCAGTAATATTCATAGATCCCCCTCCGGTACGCCGTACCCTCAATACCAATCCTCATCACAATAACAATCATAGTCGTCATCATAACACTCGTACTCGTATTCGCAATAGTCATATGTATCTGTGGGCTTTGCGGGAGGTGGCGGGGGATCAAAAAATGAGGTGACAGTCAATATAGACGTTGTAGGTGGAGGTGGAGGGGCTTCGGTTGTAGGCGGCGGAGGAGCTTCGGTCGTAGGAGGTGGATCAGGAGATGAAGTTGTAGATGGTAGAACTGTATTTGTTATGAAATTTATGGATGTGATAGTAGTAGCATCAGTGTTCGGAGGGATATTGTCCACTGTTACCACGGATGCTGGGATAGTTCCGAATTGCAGTGGCACATTTGTTGAGAAAAATCCCTGTGTTGGCGCGACGTTAGTCGTGAAGAATCCTTTGACTTCATCGCGGGGTAGATTCGATTTTGGAGCATCGACCGTTTGTCGAACAGTCACCGTAACGAAACCGCTCGGCGCCACGTCCTCCTCGAGAGCTTCACGCAGCTCAACCTCGATGGGGCTGGGTGGAGCGGCGGCAGTCCGAGGAAGAACTGCATCATCTGCTTGGATACGCGTGATTTGAATGTTGGGGCCAGGTTTGAAGAGGTTGCGGCCGAGAACGGAAGATGTGCTCGAGAGCAAGATGATGAAAGCTCGGAGGAGGGAGTGCATTTTGATGTTGGATTGGTGTGTATGAGGAGGTCTGATATTGAACTGAAGTGTGGGGAGGGCGTGAATGTATGTGGGAGTGAAATCTGAGCAATGTCTTGGTGGTTGATTGGATTGCCAAGTTGCAGTGTAGAATTGAGATGATGTGAAGAACTGGTGCTGAAGAAAGAGCGTTTATATAGAGTTATCGGGTTGTCGGGTTGGAGCATTTTTCTGTATGCAGAACTTCTGTCGAACTGCAAAATTAAAGCTTGATTCTTTTAATAGTAGGTGTCTTAGATATGTTCGCTCACCTGGCTCGTCTTCTTCGCCAGCGCGAGCGATGCCTGAGATGCGTCTGCGATATCCATGAATAGCATGCTTGATAGTTATTGGAAGCCATTTATAAACCAGAATAAATCAGACATGGCACCTCAGAAGCCGAGAAGAAAAAAAACATTGTCGCTGCGCTTAAAAGTCTTGGATACTTCCAAATACCAGGCAGGCATTGTTCTCTTTTCTAGCCGGTAATCCACTCACTTGTAGTCACCAACAAAATTATCATGTTATTCTTGGCCAAGATACCCGCAAAGCTTTTTGGGGCTCTTGAGCATGCCATATGTGCCACTTATAGATTCGGAATCGAAACAATCCGAGAAACATGTTGCTATTTGAGAGTTCGGGGCAGTGCTTCGGTAACCGGAAAGCAAACATCTTGTTTCTTTGCCGCGCCGCAAACATGCCTTCCAACATCGTATGGTCTGAAAAGAAACAATTGAAATATCACAAGAAGGCAAAGTAAATAGAGAAATAGAAGGAATAATGAAACATTTTCTATTTTGTTATAAGGAACTACTTGACCTGATTGGATTGAAAAGGTGGGAGATCTGATCTATATTCAGCGATATTTCGGCCATCAATAATCGTTAAATGCACCAGTCTAAATAGCAAATGCCATCTATTATTGATACTAGTCGGGAACTAGAAGACGGTCAATCCACCTATAGGATAGATCAGTACGAGTCCGAAATAGTTTTGCAAAGGGTACTTACCGTCAACAACCAAATCCGCACCATTGATATAGCTACCCGCGGCCGAACATAGCAGTACCAACGGTCCGGTCAGCTCGGACGGATGTCCCATTCTTCCCATTGGGTTTCTCTCCGTCCATATCTTCCTTCCAACGGCTATACCATCTCCTTCATTAAGTATCGTGTCCATGTACCCTGGAGAGATAGTGTTGGTCCGGATACCGTAACGAGCCCACTCAGCCGCAAGAGAAGATTTCAGGTGTATAAGAGCTGCTTTTGATGCATTATAGGATACCTGAGGCTGAGGGAAGTTGACCGAATGTGCCGATATTGCTTGATTTGTCAGTTGATGAGTTGGAAGATGGCAAAGATGCAAGACTAACATGCAATGATCACAATAGAACCACCTGAGTTTTGAGAGACCATCTGTCTGCACAGGAATTAGCTACAAATAAAGCACCACACGCCTAGAAACTCACCTTGCAACAGCCTGAGCGCATAAGAATACTCCAGTGGTGTTTATATCTAATGTCCTTCTGAATTCTGCCGCAGGAGTATCAAGTGCATGCACACAATTAACCACACCCGCGTAACAAGCCAGGATATCAACACTCCTTAGCTCAGACGCAGTCTCCTTCACAGCCTGTTCAACATGTTCTGCATCGGTCACATCGACCTTTTTAGCAACGATTTTGGCATGTGGGAAATCCGACTTTAGCGCGGATAGCTCAGGGGAATCGGCTGTGGGGTTGACGTCGAATAGAGCTACCCCGCTGAGGCCGTGCTCAAGTAATGCCCGAGCTCCTTCGAGACCTAGATTTCCCAGGCCTCCGGTGACTAGATGGTGCTATTAGTATAAAGTTACCATAATGTACAGCAATGGCTTTCATAGTTCTAGAATGAGGACTGAAACTTACTGATTGCATTTCCTCGAACGGCGAACCGGCCAGCTGCGGCATGTTGCGGCGCTGGTTTAGATGTGTGATAGGCAGGTAGGTTTGTTGTGCCATCAGCGAACTTCATCTGGGGTAGAATCCTCTTCACCAAAGCATCACGATCATTGTTGTCGCCGCCCATGTTGAGGTGTCTGTTAAGGTAGATGAAATTAGGTCGTTAAGTTGAGTTAGGTTTTGGCAGACCTTGTGACTGTCTAATCAATTTTATACCTTTTTATCTGTGTGACAGTGGGATATGTTGGAGGATTGTGATGGATTTCAAAGAGGTGGGATAACGCTGATAATGTGCGATGATGTTACGAGAATGTGGGGATGCCAATCATGAGCGACAAATGTGAAGTTTGGAAGGTCTGGCGATCTACACTCTCTGATTGGACTTGAGCGACGACAAACTTTCTTCCTAGCCGGTCGGATTACTTTCCCCAGAAAAACGTCTACTTCCATAAGAAAAATCCTACCTACGACGTAGTACCCGAAGCTCAGTAGAATACATGAAAATTAAGAAGACGAAGATTGACCTTGTTCACCAAGTCTTCGATTGACTGGCCGGCGCTTACACCAAAGCGCTCGGTTTCCATCATTCAGATTAAGCCCGCGCTTTGGAGAGAATCCGCATTCGTTGCCCACGGTGCGGCATCAGCGGGAGTGGAATAGCCTCACCAGGCAATTTCCAAGCTTGAAGTCAAGCTAAAACCAAACTCCCGCATTAATAAGACTTGTAGACCAGCAGACAACCTACAAATGTTCAGGAGTCGAAATTGCGCACGATGGCAACAGTCATAACATCGAAGACTTCCATTCGACTTGGATGCATCATCTCAAGTTGAGATATGCGCGAGAAAGTGTAGTGGTTGTCGATGGGCAGCAAAGTTTCATCACCTGGACTTGTGCACTGGTTCCCAAAGGCTGCCCAAACAGAGACAGAAGCAGAAACACCAGTCAGGAGCCATCCAGACCCAATGGATCGCAGAAGTTCGTTGTTCTAGGAGTGTTTGATCTCCTGCAGTCCACGTTGACGGTTATTGAACAGAGCCAGCACGGCATGCGTATGCAAGGGTTGAATCGGGCAGGCGATGCAGGCCACTGCTTGACGAGCTGTGCTTATCCGCGTGAGTAGTGGGTGATGGTTCTCACTCGTCCCTGGTTCACGATACAGTAACAGTGCAGTATAGTACAGTACATGCTTTTGGTAAGTAGCCTGAACCTTACAGTGCAGGACAGAACGGAGAGCGCTGAGAGTGGAAATCTGGGGTAAATCATCTTGTCGTATTCATACATCGCTCTCATCTTCATCCAGAGAAAGCATAGTAGATTACCATTAACGACCATGAGGATGCTGTTGTTGCGCGGGAACAGAGATAGTGCTGCATGATGCAGACTGTACGTGATCTATAGGTGAGGAGGATATTTTGTTGAGAGCGGTGAGAACGATTCCAGAAGGCATTCTTGTCAGTCCACCCACTTTCATACTCCACCGGGCGATTTCAACGAGGTTCTAGGTACTTGTACACGGTGAAGTTAGAGGCTGGGTCGTGATCGTAGAAGTATCAGTGCAGCGCAGAGGGTTCAGATAACGTGCAGATAACAGAGTTCCCCTCAACCATGAAACTCATCAATTTTCATCATAAGGATTATCGCTTTCCCCTCATTGCGATCCAATTGTCGATTGAATTGCCTCATTTCCTCATTTCCTCATTTCCTCCTTTCCATTTGCTGCACCACACCGTTCTGTTTGGTTCTGTTTGGTCCATCCATACGAAATTCGAACCGGCATCAGGGTTCGTACCACGCGGACCCAGCATCCTTATTTGGCAAGCAAACAGTGCTCACAGGTACAAAAGTACAGGCACAGGCATACAGGCTTCTAGGCAACATTCCTTCGAGGCCCGTGCCACCCTCCCCCATCGCATTTGGCCAACCACATCACACGGAGGTCGTGCGAGTAAGGCAAAAGCACGCGTGAGAACGAGGAAAAAGAAGATTGCCCTCAACCCATCCCTTCCACCTCCACCATCCTGCGACCGTAACCGTCGAACCGGGCCATCCGAATAATATCATTACTCTCTACAGAAAACTCTTGGAACTTCCTATCGTTATCATCAATCCTACGACTTCTGCTGCGTCGCTTTGCATACACAACGGCCGAAACAAACATTCCTGTCTGCAGGTGCGGTAGCATTTCTGCAGCTCCGGTTGTGCTGTACATCATTCCTAGAGCCAGAATTTTCTCCTTGCGCCACTAATCCCTGGTCCCTCAAATCATAATTTACACCGGATTGCGCTATCGCATACTACTTTATTAGGTGCGATTAATAGTCATTTGGCGCAAGTCGAATCTTGTCAGCAGCTCCCTCTGCCATCCATCAGCTGCAGACTGAAAAAGGTGCCTTATCTTACACGAACAAATGTTTGCCTTTCGACAATTTCGCTCCGACATTCGATATTAATCCACCAGCTTGAATGCTCAACTAATGTTTGGGGTTTTTGGCTTGAGACCGGGAGGTGCGCAACCGCAGGCAACCCCGAGAGTGAAGCGTCAACCAAAGTTTCATGGCGAAGTAAACGAGGAAGAAAAGCAACGCCCGCAGGTCAACGAAAGGTCTCCCGTTGAGCCTGATGTGTCAGAACTGAGGAGGGCTCGTCTTGACAAGCTCGAAGGCCGTACAGCATCAAAGTCAGCACGAACGAGTGCAGCGATTCCGAAACCCGCGCCTGAGTCAAATGCGACGACCGAGAGACATACATCTTCAACAGACGATCGGCGCCGACGACATCGTGCTCCATCTGAGGATAGGTTCGCTGAGGATAGAACCACGAGGCATCGCTCACGTTCCAAGACGGTCGTAAAAGAAGAAAAGTCGGCTGGAACCTACGTTTATGGCGATCCGAAGTCGCGGGACAAAAGCCGTGCTATACCTGTGAAGGAAACCAGGCGTCGGGATGAAGAGGATGAATCCAGTGATTCAGAGACTGAGCGCGAGTCGAGGCGGAGAACCGTGGATACGAAGACGAAAAAGAAAGGCACCACATCTAGGGAAGAGCCCAGAACATCGAGCTCAAAGACCAGGGTGAAGACAGAGGAGAAGTTGCCGTCAAAACGATCTGCAGATATTCCGCCGCCACTTTCAAGACGCACTACGCAAAGAACACAAAAGAGTGGCTCTGACTCTGTATCACGACCACCCCTTTCAAGGTATGCAACGGGCTGTCGAGTTAAACTGCCAAATGCTAACGAACCCCCGTAGAAGTGCAACGGTTCGAATTCCTCCACCAGTGCCTGAGCCACTTGTAAGAAGAAACAGCATCTCGTCTACTACCCCTTCAAAACAAAAGGCCCCTTCATCGGTTGCAGAAACAACTGCTTCGCAAGAAGCGCAAAAACCACGGGGATTCCTGAGTAGCTTCTTCGCTGCCGCACCCGCTGCTCCAGCTGCAGCGCAGGCTGAGCCAGAGAAATTGTAAGGATAATCTCGACCGAGCGGAATGATAATATGCTAATATCTTCAGGGTCAAATGCATTACCTGCTTGTCCGACGATATCCCTAAATCCAAGTGTCCGAAACTGGCTTGTAGCCATCGAATGTGTCAATCTTGCCTCAAGCGCATTTTCAAGCTTTCAGTCAAAGACCCACAACACATGCCACCCAAGTGCTGTACCACTGAACATATACCGTTGAAGCATGTCGAAAAGCTTTTTGACGTTAATTTCAAGAAGCTGTGGAACAAGAAGTACCAAGAATACACGACAAAGAATCGGATATACTGTCCCGGCAAGCGATGCGGGGAATGGATCAAGCCTGCGAATATACACACCGAAAATGGAAAGAAGTACGGCTTGTGCGTTCGTTGTAAGACGAAAGTATGTTGCCAATGTAACAGCAAATGGCATGGAAGCAAGGATTGCCCCAAGGATGAGGAAACGAAGAGGCTTCTTGAAACTGCCAAACTGGCTGGCTGGCAACGATGCTATAGCTGTAGAACATTGGTCGAGCTCAAGGAGGGCTGTAACCACATGACTTGGTAAGTTCTCGTGTCATTCAATGCACATTCAATGCTAACCAAAGTAGCCGGTGTACTGCCCAATTTTGTATGATATGTGGATTAAAGTGGAAGTCGTGCAACTGTCCATGGTTCAATTATGATGGTATGGAGGAGGATCGTCTCAATAATATGCGAGTGCCTGAACCGGTCCAGGAGCCTCGAAATCCAGAGCCACGAAATCCACCGCCACAAAATCCACTGGCACAGCCCCCACGTATTAGGAGACGCTCGACCAATGCCACCGACGAGACGAGCGACAGAAGACGTCAAGGGCGACGTGATTCACAGACAGCTCAACGAACGCAAAATGCTGACATGGATCCTGACGACGAAGTTAATCCTGGCGGAATTGGGGATATTCATGCTGTGGGTAATGCTTCTGGTCACTTCATGAACCAAGATTACATCCGAGGGGCTTCAAACATATTAACCCAACCATTTTCATTTGGCCTTGCGGCTGCCAACTTTGTCATTGGAGGAGGTCGTGCCCGTCCCTCAGGCGAAGGTGCCGCCGCCGGAATGGCCGAACGTTATCCTACGGTTCAACCAGGCGCCGGAGCAAACTCATCTGCAGGCCGAGGAGCTACACCACAAGCACCTCCTCTCGCCAGAAGACATAGCACCAGAGAGCCTACAGGACAGTCGAGTCGCCCTCGAAGGGCATCTGAAATCCTTGTGCCAAGACGATCGAGAACATATGAAGCAGAAGCGGCAATCCATGCACCTGTATCGAGATCAAGTGGATCAAGAAGTTCAAAAGGGGGACCACCATCACCCTCCATATTAGCTGGTCTCGGTGCTACGGATCGTGGTAATGGTGGCAGAGTCAATGCCTGGCGAACTTATGTTGCCCCAGGTGCTCCACCAGAGCGGGTTGCATGATCTGAACACAAAACACACCTTACCGTACCCCTCTCAAGGACCTGGGCTCCGTTTTGATGGGCTGCGGCTTTCTGTCATTTTATGACCAGACGTGGAGATATGGAAGCGGGATCTTACTAACCACGATCACTTTAATATTTTACTGGGTCGGACGGTATATGAAGCATTTAAGGTTCCCATATCTACGAATAACGATATGAGGCACGATATATGCCGGCTGGCGTTGGATTATCTTTTAATTATACCCTGCATACCCTGTATTGCTCTACATATGACGGATTACTATAATCAATACAATCTCCCATCTACCTTATGCATAGATACAATCTCGTGCCGTGAAATGCCTTTGTAAAATAGTCCAACCGTGGACTTAAGGGGTTGAAACCTCAGCCACACAGCCACCATGTCAACGTCATTATTAGCTCCGGATAACGATGAGTATCGCGTGCACAACTCAGAAGATTACCCCAGTAAATCTGAATCAATATCTTTTTGATAGACATATCGTGAATCTTTCACAAACCCCTTTTTAGAAAATATGGATCTGCGATAGCCATCTACCATAAACTCTTATAACTTGCCCCTTCTACCGTACTTTTCGGCGCCGATAAGCTACCTGAAACGAGCAAAATGCTCCTCCTATACCAAGCAGGAAGCGTCAAAATCGGAGAAATAGTTCGGTATACTGTCACATATACGCCGGCGCACGACCGAATCCTACCTTCTCCGCCGAGGCTTCATTTAAAAATCAAAAACACATCTGCCATAGCCTTGCGCGCGGCTTTTGTTCACGGTCCTTATACGCTGTACGCGGCAGCCTACCCAGCGAACTTCGATCCAAATGTTAAATGGGAGAACCCGCGCAAAGAAGGAGTTCCTGAATTTGAGCCGAATCTGAAAGCGGGGGGATCTTTTTCCACCGAACTCGTCGTGCCCGAAGATGTGCGGAAGACAGCGGGAAGCGCAAATAGGGATGGCAGATCTCCTGGAAGGGATGATATGGATGTGAAGAGTGTGAGCTGGGTTATTGAGGTCACTTCGCAGGTTATCTTTTCGAATTCGGCGGCGGTTCACTACGAGATACTTCTAGGGAGAGATGAGAAAAGTCTTTCGTTTGGTTTTGGAGGGGGGTCCATGTTAGGAGGAACTACACCAGTGCCGGGACAGATTAGCGACCATCAGCAGAGTCAAGGTGCGAAAGATGGACATCATGCCGCTCTTCCTAGAGGTGTCTATTCGCGAGCGATTCGAGTGAGGATTGATGACACTGCGAGTTTATGGAATACGCCGAAGATGGATGGGAGAGACGAGGAAGGCTCGGAAAAGAAAGCGAAGGGGGATAATAAGGATGCGCCTGTTGAGAATGCTACTGGGGATAAAACTGCAAATGCTCCTGGGAATGCTACTGGAAGCGACAAAGCCGCAGATGATGGACGCCCCAAAAAGCGGCAAAAGAAGATCCATTTGGTCGTTTTAACACATGGATTACACAGCAATCTCGGTGCGGATATGTTGTTCATGAAAGAGAGCATCGACGCAACAGCAAAGCAGGCCAAGGTAGACGCTAGAGCTCGAAAAGCAAGGGAGAGGGAACAAAGGAGGCAGAGTCGTGGAGATGCGCCCGATGACAGAGAAAGTGAAGATGCATCTGGTGATGACTCGGACGATGAAGAAGAAGTAATCGTGCGAGGATTTTCCGGCAATGCGGTTCGAACTGAAAGGGGAATCAAATATCTGGGAAAGCGGCTTGCGAAATATGTGCTCACAATGACATATCCAGATCAGCCATTTCGACCAACATTGAAGAAGTCAGCCGCAGAGGCCCTCTCTCATGCGCTGAAACCAGATCAGAATAAGGGGGGCATGGACTCAGGGAAGCCATCCCACGACCGCAGTAGTATCGTGAAAGAACCGCAGCATGCAGATCTTCCCTACAAGTTCACAAGCATCAGCTTCATCGCACACTCTTTGGGTGGGTTGGTTCAAACTTATGCAGTGGCCTACATTCAAAAACATTCACCCGAGTTCTTTGATATCATCAAGCCTATCAACTTCATTGCTCTCGCTTCTCCTTTCTTGGGGCTCAGCAATGAGAATCCTTTGTATGTCAAGTTCGCCCTGGACTTCGGACTTGTGGGACGTACGGGTCAAGATCTTGGACTTACCTGGCGAGCACCTACTATAGCAAGGAGTGGGTGGGGCGCAATTGTTGGGAATATTGGCGAGAGTGCTCACAAAAAGTTAGACGGCGAGAGTGCGCCGGAAGCGAAGCCACTGCTACGCATTTTACCTACCGGTCCTGCTCATACTGTGTTGAAGAAATTTCGAAATCGCACCGTCTATTCAAACGTCGTCAATGATGGCATCGTTCCGCTTCGGACTAGTTGCTTATTGTTTTTGGACTGGCAAAGTTTGGGGCGTGTCGAAAAAGCAAGACGTGAAAACGGCCTTGTAGGAACGATGGCCGAGTGGGGTTGGTCTGAAATTACTGGTGCAAATTCCAGTTCACCAGCGAAAAAGCAAGCCTCATGGTCAGATGCGGATGTGAGCGATGTCGATGATTTGGGAGGGGGAAATTCTCCTTCTCCTTCTGGGCATGGAGCGGAAGTACCACAACCGAATAGTGAAGCTATTAATGACGACGATGCACGAAGAGTTAGAAATATGGATATACCTCATCAGCATTCTACCATCTCCTCGATAGAAGCAGGCGGTAACAGCAACGTGGGAAGTCCTACCTCGCCTTCTTTTGCGACCAGTGCCAGTGGTCCGCTTGCGACCCTGTTTGGCTTCTTTCGCTCTAACTCTCCAAAATCACAACCACAGCAGCCGAAGCAGAATAAGATTTACAAGCGAAGCCAAACTATACAATTTGGCAGTGATACTTCCACTCCTTCTCTATCCTCTCCAGCCTCCGAAGGGCGACCAAAGGCCTCAACAGGAGACGAAGGACAGGAAGATCCTACGCATTTAGCAGCTCCACCCAAAACCACCTTCTTTGAGTCTGCTGGTGACCTACTCAAACCACCTCTCCCGTCTGTAGAATTCCTCATAGATCCAACTTCGCGACCTCGAACTATCTTCCACGATCGTGTTTACCACCCATCTGATATCCCTCCGCCACCATTGAAAAAGCGTAGCACATTATTACGCAAACGTCCCTCTGCCGATATCCCTCCGCCAACTCCGGCTTCTCACACTAATAGCCAACTATCCTCCCTTGATTACGACGATCCAAAGAACACCAATCCAGATCGACCACCCGATGCTATAGTGGATACTTCTGCTATGAAAGTCGAGGAAAAGATCGCACGCGCGTATCATAAAGACATAAGCTGGCGAAAAGTTCTCGTGCGATTGGAACCAGATGCACACAATAATATGATTGTGCGAAGGATGTTCGCAAATGCCTACGGCTGGCCGGTCGTTAAACATCTATGCGATACCCATTTCAGCGACGATGCGATCGCAAGAAGGAGAGATGAAGACAGCAGCAATGCGGAGAGAGCAAAAGACACAAGAGAAGCGCCTGGTGCAGACGGTCAGGAAGTCAAGGGTGCGGAGGCGGATAGGAATATAAATCGTGTGAGCAAGCATGATAGGACAGACTCGGAGATTAGAGAAGCGCGCGATGAAGTTCCGGCGCTGGCTTATCCGACGGCTTTGAGACCACCGCCGAGAAGAGCATCGTCGGATAAGGGGAAGAAACCGGCGGATGGGTATGAGAGTGCGGGGTGGAGTGATAGGGATTGGGTGGATAGTGCGGAGGACAGTGAGGAGAATGAGGAGGATGGGGAGGGGAAAAAGACGGGTGGAGGGGGTTGGAATTGGACGGAGAAGATTGTGGGGAAGGGCGGGGGAAGTAGGAATAGTTATCCAGCTAAGGACGATCTGGAAAGTCCCAAGGGCACAGAGAAGAAAGAGATTCAAGAGTTCCTTGGCAAGAAAAGTCCTGACTCGGAGAAGAATGATGAAGAGTTGGTAGGCGTGTCATCTTCGCAAAATACGGCGCTGCCGATTAGAGGGCTTGCTGGGACCGGGATTGGGCTGGATGGGGTGCCGGCTGTGGTTTCGGAGGAGGAGGATGCTGCTGCGCCGGCGAAGAAGGTTTAGAATTGGGCGTTTGGGGAAATGGGATGGATAGATGGAGGGGAGGTTATTGTCGTTATATAGAGTGGGTGGTTCCGGTACATGCATGATTCGATGACGGAGTGCATCGCTGCGGCGTTGGGTAGGTAGATAGACTACTTTTATGCTTACTGCGCAGTATATAGATTGCGTGTGGAGAGGGTGTCTAGCTGGATATTATAGATAGTTTCATTAATATGATGGAAGCAGCGATATAAAATGAAGCCAGCGAGTCTGTTAGGGGAAGTTCGAGGGGTGTTGCGAGGAGTCTATTGCTGAATAATAAAGGTGGAGGGTTGCGCGAGCCTGTTGACTCCAAGACCCCTTTTGTGCAAAACGTCGGATACAATTTGTGTCCGTGCTAAGAGCAGTAGCGAAACCTGACAAATTAAAGAAGCAAAACGCCCGGACGTACTCCACTGAGTAGATTCTAACAGTTGGATACATAACCTCGCATCATTCTTTACATTTCATAAGATGGTAAAACAGTGGAAAGCGGCGATATCGAGCCACAGCGATGAGTAATAGGCAGGATACCCACCGGACTATAAACGTAGGTTTCTACTGTATGATCCCTCTGTTCCAAGGTCCTAAGTAACACGTGACAGGCCTGTAACCAATGCAAATCTAGGAAAACCCGATGTGATGGCGAAACACCAAGTTGTGGGCCATGTGCCAAAAGAAAAAAGCCATGCCATTATACAGCACGAAAGAGACGCGGGGCTGGCAAGAGGTATCTCATAATTTATATTCGTGGGTCTCCTTTCTTATATGCTAATTATCTACGCAGCAAGCAGTATATCCAGATGCTCGAGGCTCGGCTGAAACGGGTGGAATCAACATTGCGAGGACCGTTAGCCCTTGAAGCCTCCCACGATATAGAAAATGGAGGAGAAATCCCTGATATCCATCGTAGGCCTCACAATTGTATCCTACTTGATGATAAAAGATCCTAACGCTTGAGAAAGATGACGACGTATCTCTGACTGCGTCCCTATCAATCCATGAAGATCGAGATGAGCCGCAGGAAATTACGGGGGAGGCACATGTACATCCTATGTTGTCTCCAGGGCATAGATTGCCTGGCCTGAGTATGCCAGCCGTGCTGTCCCGTTTGCCGAACGCTGCCTTAATGAGATCCGTACAAGCCCAACTAGACCTCGGTGTCTTCCCCCGCACGGTTTTTGCTCCGCTTCCGCCAAAATCCCAGATTACGTCCCTTCTGACAAACGCCCTGGAGGATGTGAGTAAAGCTTGGTCACTATTTGAGGTGGGATGGATTTTGGAGATGATCGAGGAGCAGTATACCGGGGCCGTAGACGACTGTCACAGTAACCCAGTCCGCTGGGCGACAATCAACGCGACTCTCGCCATTGCTTTGCAGTGGAAAGCTGCCAACAGCTCGATCAAGGCTTTGTTCCCAATGTCGTGGTCTTATTTTAAGAACGCATTCTCTTGCTTTCCCGAGCTGATCACTCAGATCCCGTCTTTCGAAGCTTGCCGAGCAGTGTTGATTATGCATATATTTATGCTTGGGACAGGAGACGCACGAACGGGATACAGCATACTCTCAGCAGCTGTTCAACTGGCTCAGGTAATCGGCTTGCATCGCAAAGACCTACACCTCACATTGAGCGAGAACAAACAAGAAGAGCACAGGCGAGTTCTCTGTACACTGTATATCTTGAGGGTTGATGCAGCGATAAAGTATGGATTGCCGGCACCATTCGACGATAGAGAAGACGAGGTATACCTGTCGTCCGAGAACGCTCCGGATATTACAGTCGGTTCAGCATCGCCTGTTGTGAGTATGAATGTCTTAACGCCTATAGCATATCTAGCCGCAATCCAAGCAAGGGTCCACACACACCTACGTCGCAGTGCGGGCTTGGGGCAAGAGGTAATTGATCGCCTGAAGATTGTTTCGCAGATGGATCATGAGCTAGAGCGCTGGAGAGCTGGTCTACCTGATGAAATCCGACCTACGGATAATGCTCCATTAAACGCTGGGGAACTCGAACCTGGAGTCATACTCCTGCATCTCGCGTATTATACTGCTGCATGGAAAATTCATCTCGCCTTCCAAGGGTCAACTTCTTCTCACGAAGGCGTATCATCGCCTAGAGAGAGTGTTCTCACTGAAGGGACAGGTTGGAAAATACCATTGAGGTCCCCGTCTCCGGAAATCGGAGCTCGTGCAACGTTATTCCTCTTACGAAAAATGCCACTGCAGCCACTCCCTTATCTATGGTAAGGTCGTCCCAGCACTTTCGACTCTATCATATACACTGACATCATAGGCAATTACTCGGCTATGCCGTCTGTGCAAGTCTTATACTCGTCGTAGCGGTGCTGGATAATCCATCTTGTCCCGAAGCACTGGTAAATGCCACAGCAACTGCTGAGTTTGTCAAACACTTAAGAAACCTTCAACTAAAACATAAATACGAGCTGAAAAACATCTATGATGGTTGCTTGGAGCTTTACAAAGCTGTATGGTACGCAATGAAGACATCACAGAATACGATGGACCTCGATGATACTCTCAATCTGGGGGACGATGTGCAGCCACTCAAAGGACACTACATGGTGAGCACACCTCTGCTATCCTTTTTCTTCTCCTTTTAGAGACTCTTGTACTAAAACTAGAAGCACATGAAATCTGGCTTGTCCCGTTCTCTAGACCTGATGCGGATTTCTCAAGGGTTGATAAGCAATATGCCATTGCCATGTGCCGAGACGGCCGAGGTGTTTCCCAGCACTTTTACGATGCCACTGGCTTCAGACGGTGGCTACGGGCTGTTTGTTTCGGATATATTAAAATCCCAAACGTACAATTTCTCGTTTGGACCTAGATCTTGATGCCACAATTCACGAATCTATACTCAAGTTACCCAAGGCTTCCTGCTGCAGCGCTGGTCACTACTTTGCTCGCTGATACCAAATCTACTGCGGCTGGAAAGCCAACGGCTCCTACGGCAGCGCACTTGTTCTATGAGAAAGATTGATTCTTAGCATTTGTGAACATAAAACTTTGTTTCATTCTTTGTGTCCTATAACAATAATGATACGTCTTCCAGATTCCCCGCAACGCACCCATCTCCTCGCACTCCATTCAAATACAACTCTTAAGCTCCGTAAGCCTCGGTAATGATATCCCTAGCCGTCTTTGGTTTAATTTCAGGAAATTCGTCGTTCAAAGTACGGCTCGGCTTAAAATCAAAGACGCCGGTCGCAAACATGACACCAAAAGCGGCAAACATGCCCTGGAGCATCTGCTTCGGGAAGTAGACGTAAGAGCTAGGGTGGCTCGGAAGCTCAGTAATCTGGCCGATTTTCAACTTGTCGAGCGTGTCATACTCGACCGTGAACTTGGTGCCTTTGACCTCCTCCGCGATACGGACGAACTCGTTGAGAGTCAGCTTATCGCCGATGATGTATGTTTCCTTCTCCCACTTGTCCTTGGTTAGGAGAGCGGCGGTGAATTTGCCCACGTCGAAAGTGTGGGTGAAGACAGCTGGCACATTTCCGTCGCCGGGGATAGCAGCTGAGTTATTGGGCACATCGATGACCAATGACATGGGCGGCATGTACGACTTGACTTTAGGTGCACCATAGTAGTCGAGGAAGTAGCCGGTCAGCACGGCGGTCCACTCCAGTGATGTGGATTTCACGGTCTTGAGATGGTTTAGCTTGACCGCGGTTAGAGGAAAGTATGATGCTATTCTGGACGATATAACGGTCAGCGAGCGCATCATGGGGAAGACCCAGGACTCTTTTCTAAGGCAGTACTTACTCTTCTGTGTACTTGATGGCCCAGATGCTAGGAATATACCGCTTGGTTACGGAAGACTTGTCGGCTGCCGTGATAAGATTTACTTCCTGCTCAGGGGGCGCCATGCTGCTGAGGGCCGAGACGACGGTGTCGATGTTGTTCTGCTCGAGAACCGAGGCGATTGCGTCAGGGTTGCTGTAATCAACGGCAATAATTGGAGCACCAATCTCCTTTGCCTTCTCGTCATCGGACTATTGAACCCATCATTAGCCTAGGAGTTCATCACAACATCAATGAGAGATACATTACCTCACGAGCAAGGACGAGGACCTTGTGTTGGCCAGCTGCCTTGATGCCATCTACAATGGCTCGGCCGAGCTTGCCACTGCCTCCAGCAACTGCAACGATAGTAGACACTGCCATGATGATCGGGTTCAAGAGTAATGATGATGTGAGAACAAAGTATACAATGTTTGAATGAACTAAAAGGTTTGAGTGTTTTCCGGGCTATTCTTCCAGTGCGGGTTGGGAAATATATATCCATATCTCTGCCAGTTGCCCGCTGACATATGTTCAAGTTCACATCGGGATCAAATTGACTCCGTTGATGCTCGCGAACGTCTGTCAAACATTAAGGAGGAGTGGTCCACGCGCTATCCAGAGTTAGTGTGGGTTATGAACAACCACCACTTGTTTACTTACTTGTATTGTAGTTCACATCGGAGACTAATTAATCCCGCTGAAGCCACAAACCTCTTTTACAAAGCATCTGATGCTAGTACTGTACGGCAGAGATCTACACCATGCACTCATTACATAAACAAGTTTTTATCGGAGTCAAAGTGAGTCCGATGAAGCTTACCAAGTTACTGCATCAGCGGGACTTCTTATTCACGTAGCGTCGCTTACCGAATAGTATATAGATACCGTGGGACAGGATGTCTGGCTGAATATTATTGATACTTTCATTAATATGATGGAAGCAGCGATATGGATTGAAAGCGAGCGATTTCTCTTCGGGGAAGTTCAAGTGGTGTTGCGACTAGCCTGCGGGTCTCCTTACAGGCCTGCGGCCTTAGATTTCAGATAACTGCCAGGTTGGTGTGCGGTCGAATCGTCACAATTTAACAGAGACTCACAGTTATATGCAGGATAATACTTAACCAACTAGTTATAACTAATTGAATAGAAAGGAATAATTTGTCTGAACCGGATATAGCTCTCATCCATTCCCGGGCAAACATCAGCCCGCGTACGAATGGTACACGTGATCACTCAGGTACTCCTTTACCCCTGTCCCTAAGCTTACCCAACAGTTATATCTGCAGTACTTTCCTCTGCATCAAAGTTATGCTTATCCCACTTTCCCCCATTGCTGCATACAAGATACTGTTTCGATCAATCACAGGCTTGATTGCCTTTACTGTCTTGCAATTCTCAGTATATAAAGTCCTGGCACAGTCTCCCACTAGCTCTGCTATCTCTTCGTCTACTTCTCCTTCCTCTAGCGATCTTTCAGGCACGGACCTTCTCCGCTCCTTGTTCTCACCTATATCAATCTAGTACACTACCTTACTAATATGGCTCTTTCACTTTCAGACTCTCTTTTGTCTCTTCTTCGCAACGATATATCAACACAAAAACGTGACATTGATGCAACTTTCGAAGCGGCAATTGTGAGCAATGCAGCTGAAATTAATTCTATTGGTTCGCAGGCTGCCACTGCCGCTGCCACGGCACGTGCTGGGTATGTCTGCTTGGCTAGTGAATTGATTTTTGGAGCTCATGTCATCACCCCATCATCTCCCGATTACACCGCGGAGGAAGATGTAAATTGGTATGCCCTCTCTATGATTGTGTGCTAGGTTCATTTATGCTGACGTATACTGTTTAGGTCAACCACGTGCTGGCTCCCTGCAAATTGTTTCATTAAGATTCAAAGCAACATCCATTTAGCTCTCGCTCTCAAACTTATTACCACTTTGGGCTCAACCTTTGCTGTTCGTAGTGGTGGTCACAACCCTAACCCAGGCTTTGCAAGCGTAGATAAAACCGGCGTTCTTCTGGATCTCAGTCCCCTCAACCAAATCTCCCTATCCTCCGATAAAACCACTGCTCTTGTCGGAACAGGAGCAAAATGGATTGATGTCTATACCACCCTGGAGACCGAGCATCTTACCGTTGTTGGTGGACGAGTATCGGTTGTTGGAGTCGGTGGTTTGATTTTGGGTGGTGGAATGTCCCACTTCTCCAACTTTTGGGGGATGCCTGCCGACAATGTCAAGAACTTTCAGGTTGTTCTCGCCGACTCGACAATTGTGAATGCTAATGCACACACAAATGCCGACCTTTTCAAGGCACTCAAAGGAGGTGGACCAAACTTTGGTATTGTCACTGAGTTCGAACTTTATACCTATCCGAATTACCAAGTCTGGTACACGTTTAATGTATACAGCGCCGCCGATAGTGCCGCCGTACTCACTGCTGCCACCTCTGTTGAAGCAGCAATGAATGATGACAAGCATGCCGGCTTCTTCTTGACATCTGCTTCTGGAATGTTCGTGGCTGGTTTTGTGTACCTTGGATGGCAATCCACTACTCCCGCGGCATATAGTGCTTTCAGTTCTATTACTCCTTTGGCAGTTGCTGTTCCAATCACCAATGGCACAGCGTCTTCTGTATCTATTGCAGCCAACGCTCCAGGCACAGCGAAGTGGGTAATTACCTTGACTTTTAATTTCATCCACTTGCTAACGTTTGATTTCTAGGCGAGTGTGTGGTACCGTTGCTGTTAACACAAATGCGACCCTCTATGAAGAATTGGTTGATGCATACAACACCGTTGCCGCATCTGCCAACGTATCATCGGACTACAGTATTGTATTTACCTTCCAGCCCCTTGGGCCTGCATCTGTAGCGCAATCAAATGCAAAGGGAGGAAACGTCATGGGTGTGACTCCCGTCAGCCAAGCTGGTAAGCGTTCCCTCAACTATATAGTACTCGCTACTAACACATGTAAAAGTCCTTGCTCTTGCCGTCACATGGACAGCTGATACAGAAGATGCGACCGCCCATGCTCAAATCAATTCTCTCATTTCTAGTTTACGATCTACTGCCTCTGCTAGGGGAGAGCTTCTGGATTTTCAGTTCATGAACGATTCAGGGTACCAACAAGATCCGCTGAAGAGTTATGGGGCTACGAATTTTGCTACACTTCAAGCTGTAGCTAAGAAATACGATCCTAATGCAGTGTTCCAGACCCTTCAGAATTCTGGATTCAAATTATCAAAAGCATGATAGTCGAAGCGGGGCAGTCGAGTTATTCGCGTGAATGAGTTTGCGCCGCTTGCCGAACGATGTAGGCGTAGATGAGAGTTACGGAAGGAGGTAGGAGATGAAACGTCAATGGGTGAGAGGGGGACAGGAGGACAAAGGATGCAACCGCTTGCGGGATGAGGCACGTAAATGGTGTAATGGGGATCTTATTTATCAAACTCAAACGAGACAACGAAACTTAAGTTATGCTACCTTTTACAACGCTCTCCCTCATTTTGGCTCTCCCTCTCAACAGAATCCCCAAGCTCCAATCCCGGTAACACCATGCTCAAACAAGCAATCTCGGCAACTTCGATGTTTCATCCAAGTATCGTGACTTCGTATCATCGGTAACCCCGATCTGTGGATTCAATGGTACTACAATGCCGATGTCGTCCACACTATCATCTCCTAATAATATTTCATCGATAATCCCCCAGCCAGTCAGTGGCCAAGTAGTAGTAACACTTGGGTTTTGTTGACGCCACGAAGACAGTTTACGAGCGGCCGACCGAGCTTCATATTGCCTGTGTTCTACAATTCTAATGATTTTGTCTCTGCGAGGACGTATTTGTTGAGCAGTGGTGTAAGTTGATAGTGAATGCTGCCACATTGTTGTCAGATCAGGAGAGTCAGTCGCTAAACCATCGGCCACAAACGAGTCCCAGTAATCAGGATCGGTGTTAGGGGGCCAGCTAGCAGTACCTCCAATGCATTGAGATAGGAAATCGGTCGCCTCTCCGATACTCGCAAGGGAATTGCTGAGCCCCCCCACAGCACAGCGAAAATCTTTCTCAGATATCTGTGCCTGGTTAACAGCTAGGAATTTATCAGGCTTCGGATCCGATGGAAGATCGAAATCATGAAGCTGGCGATCAACTTCCTCCTCTTCCAATATCCCCTCGATACTACTTCCCCACGAGAACTTTCCTTCTTTTTCCCAGTGTTTATGTGCGGCTATCATAATATGCTTCTCTGTGGCTTCTGCAATTGGAAGCCTCAATTTGGTTCCTAAAAATACCATGTAGTGAGCTAAGATCTTGCAGAGGTATTCTTGTGTTTCTGCAAAATACTGCTTCTTTAGTGGCTTCACATTCTAGATAAATCACGTCAGCAGTGCTTCTCCATCGGTATTGTAAATGCGCGACATACATATTTCGAAGTTTCAACTTCAAGCGGTCCTGCGTATCCAGCGGCGAGGATGGTGCCAAAGGTCAGCAGGAACAATAACTGAAGTTGTTCCTTCGTTCGGGAAGCTAGAATGTGAGGCTTCAACTGCTTTTCGAGTAGCTCGAGCCACTGTTGCCCAGACAAAGCTCCAATCATCTTCAGATCCTCGATCGTGAAGCTTGGTCGGTTCCATTCGTGACCGTTGGTATATATGAGCGTCTCTGTATACATCACCTTTTGGAATGCCGCTCCAAATCCGATACCTCCAAACCCGCATGGGTTTACCATATTAAGAAAAGCGGGAGATGACAGAATGCCGACTTTACTCGTCTGGGATGCCGAAGGGTCGTTAAGCCATTGCACCACATCATCCGTGAGTGAGTCCAAATTCCAGGTCACCATGGAAGCGAAGCCAAGCGCAATCGTATCGAAAGCGACATTCTTCTCTTTTACGGATAACTCTTGGCGTATCTCTATGCTCATGTCACCTGGATATTTATTAGCGATTGCCCCGGCGCGCTTGCTGTGAACGAAATCCCCACTCACCCAGATCAAAAATACTCGCATCCAGTAGTCGCGTCCTGATGCAGCCCGAGAACCACAAGGCTTTCCTCTCCTGGTTGTGGTTGGCTATTGTCAACATTTTACATTTGATGCAGCAATCATCATGTGAGCACTTCGAACATTAGATTAATATTCACAACAATTCGTCAAGAGTGCTCACCGAGACTTGCAACAGACGGCATCTGAGGCAAGCGCCTCGACTTCGCATTGCTTTCACTTCATGGCGTCTGTAGGGGCTGAACTTGCTTCTTTTCGCAGGCTTCTTTCGTACCCCTGTGGCACGAAAGGTGGTAGTAAGAAAGAGTTCATTGTTGCTAGCAACGGCGGAGGTTTTGGGGCGGGATGACATTGTTGGCACGATGAGAAAGGAATATCCTTACATTCGTTATGGGGAGCCTACTGAGTCCTTTATAGACGGCATCAGGATACATTATTCCATGTTGAGTAAATTTCCCTTCACCGAGACGAGGGGTTTATGGTTCGTCGAGGGAGAATTATCAACCAATAAAAAGGTTTTATGCATGAAAGCCTGCGCAGCTCACCGAAGTGCCCTGTTTTGGGAAAGTGTCGTAACACGACTTGTAAGACGCATATGGTTGGCTGTCATCCTGCGCTTTCGCTGTGTAACCCCATGTTGTACTTACTACATTACAGGTAGTTCGTCGTGATATCCACGTGACCTTTCTGTAACTGTCGCAGATAGACACGGATATAGTGAGGATAGCATTGACTTGAGCGGAGGTATTCTCGAGGCTACTAAGTTCCGGCGGTTGGTATTCCTTTCAGCTAGCGTATTTCGCGGGATATTCAACTCCTTTTCTATATCCGGTGTACATCCGGACTGTGAAACGCGGATGGATGTCAACGCGATGGATGGTTTAGCGAGGGATATAGGGACTTCATTGCGTTCATGTGAAGCTCCGTTGCCTTTTCTATAAATGGGCTTCAATGCTCTCGAATGATCAAATATTGCCAGAGATCCAGTCCAACTTGTCTTCTATCACCTATTCATCAATCAGTTCAACTTTCACCAAAGAAACAACCTCCAACCAAAACACAAACCCCACATAACATCACAATCGAAATCATGGCCCCACTTCAGTTCGGCGTTCTTATGGTCCCATACCAAACCGTTGATGTCGCTATGCCTTTGGATGTGCTCTCAATCTGTGTAAGTATCAACACTTCAACTTTCTCCTCTTATAACAATCCACACCATTTCCAAATTTTAAGAGAACAAGCAATTCATGGTTCACTAACCCTTCTGCAGTCAAAATCCCTCATGGCTAGCATTGAATCAGGCGGAACTCCAGGAGCAGCCGGCATGGTCGAGAAAGCTATCGACATTGAATTCCACCACATCAACGACACCATGGACCCCGTTGAGCTCACCGCAGGTTTCAAGGTTCTTCCCTCAACTACCATTGAGAAGTGCCCACCACTCGATCTTCTTCTCATCGGTGGACCCGACGCCATGAATTACCATCTTCCCGAGACCTTCAAGGAATTCATCCGCAACCATGCTAACGCCGGTAAGATCATATTCGCAACCTGCACTGGTGCCCTTACCATGTCGGAGTCTGGTGTCCTCGATGGGAAGAATGCGACTGTCAACCATGTCATGGTTGAAGCCGCCAAACAGATAAATCCAAAAGTGAAGTGGACAAAGGAAACGCAATGGGTCGTTGATGAGAACATCTGGACTGCGGGTGGAGCATGCGCAGGTATGGATATGGTGGCTCATTGGGTCATGAAGAACTACCCTCCGGAGCTAGTCAAGTTGGGATTCTCTTTGTTGGATTACGAACCGAGGGATATGAATGGGAATCGAGTGTTCCCACAACAGCATGGCGTGTCTGCTTAGTCGATGCAGCTGTGTCGGGCGAGCGCAACTTGGATGTGACAAGATTTGACACTGCAGTTTGTCTGTAACTGGAGGGTTTGTTGAGGTCTGTCTCTGAAATGCTCGGTATGCGTCGATTTTGCCATATTCTCAAAATTCTGCGGGCCAGAACTTTCGTCAATTGTAGGCACAACTATAGAAATTCAATATCGTGGCCACGTATGGTGCTTAGGAGATACTGCCTTTCGATTTATGTTGTAGCTCGATACCCAACTCAAATAGTGTTCATCATAACTTTGCCGTTGACCCTTAGCACGACCTCCGCAATCCAAGAGAAAGTATAGATTTATATCATTCGAAAGATCTTTGCTGTTTGGTACACTACCACCATGAAAAGGCTCCCGGTGGAATCAAATCGCTTCCACTAGTCCCCACCATGTCAGCTCGTTATTCCCAACGATCAGGCTCTTACTAGAGACGTCAGTGCTCAGTCCCGCTCCGAGTTAGGGACTCGAGAACGAGATCATCACTCTACAGAGAAAGCGCTGCGCATGCGAGTGGGTTCGAAAATATTGTTCAATGGGCTGTATAACGACGTTCCCCGAACCCCTCAAGAAGAGAAGCCACTAATTTCCTTCTGCGCCTCATCCTTCGAAAACGCTATCGCATTTACCAAAGCCGTATACCAACACCTCCCCTCGGTCGGATGACTAGACTTCAATTGCCATCTTGCTTCCTCATTATTCGTCGTAATGTGAATACTTGTCTTGTCTGTCATGTCCAGTATTACACTTGCTGTTCTCAGGTCTAGCGCACCGAGACGGATGGACCCTGCTTCAGCTAATGCAAGGTAAGTGAGGTTAGCAGGGTCAAAAATACTATAAAAGAATGTAGATTTGATCGAGAAATAAGGAATGGCCTCATCCAACTCACCCTCCCAAGCATAATAATTCAAAGCCCCACTCTCGAGCACACACCACCTTAACTTATACACACCTCCACAACCTTCCCACTTCATAAGATACCCCCTGTATTCTCGAACCGCTGGCGTGCTATTCATCACCCTATCCTCCATACATCTCAACGCCACTTTCAAAGCCGCAGACTGCGTCAGAATGGCACGTATATGGCGATCCTTCGTCACCTCCTGCGGTAGGCGGGCTCGACGGTCCCGCACAAATGGGTTAGCGCCATGGAGGAGAAGATGTTGGATGAGGGGTTCGTCGGAGCTGCGGGCTGCGGAGTGAAGTAGGCTACCGCCTGACTGGATGGTAGAGATATCAAGGGGGAGGGACCGATGTTCGGGGGAGATGAGGGAGAGGGCGGAGGGCTTGGAGAGCCATATTTCGGAGAGGCTGGTGTAGTCTCGGGGGGTGAGAAGGGCGCGGATGGCTGTTATTAGAGATTTGGCCTTTTCACGCTCTTGAAGCATGACTTTGCCGGGCTTGGAAGTTGCGTCTTCGCCATGGTAATTGATGTGTTGCTCACGGTTCTTCGAGATGTTCGTGGAAGTGTCGAGACGACTTGATGAAATGCACGTGGAATCTAATCCTAACGATCCTGTTGCTTTATGGCGCATTTGGATCGTTACAAGCGTCTTTCGATAAACATGTGAGTTCACGACTTGGTCATCAAAATCGAATACAGAAGGGCCGATAAGTGAGGTTGTGTCATGGAAAGACATCCTCTTGTCACCATCAGTGATCGTTCTGATATCCAGTTCGACGTCAAGAATCGACTCAGGAGTTGAGACATCAGGATGAGATGACCGGAGACTTTTCGTCTGGTGTTTGATTTCCCGAAGTGCAGCTGCGTTTTCTTTCAACGCTTGTTCGATGTTGGATAGAGAATCGCTATTTTTGTTCTTTAGTCCGTTGAATAAGATGATAGAGTAACATAGAACTCTCTGCGGTTCAGATTATCTTCCACATACATACTCAAAAGTTGAATAAGCAACGCCAGCCCACTCTGATGCCCACGCAACTGCGTCAATAGATTATTCATTCTATCCTCCTTCCACATTAACTTCGTTTTCGACACCCAAGTCACTTCCCCTCTATCACCAGGCATCAGACCTTTCAGCTCATTATCTAAAACCGACATCGTAATCATACACCCCGTCAACGCAAGGTCGAAAGTTGCATGCAACGACTCTAGCAGATCATGAGAACTTTGTGGGGTCCGCAAAATCAGACTTTGGATCCACGTCAGCGATGCGCTCATGATTGTACATTCAGTACATATTCCGGAGATGATGGCATCTGATTCGGTGTAGATGGTTCGGAGACGGTTGAGGAAACGGGCGGTTTGTAAGCATGCGGCTGCGATTCCGACGATGCTGGCGCTTATGGAGAGAGAATCGACCATGGTTGAGTTGGTGGTGACGTCGAGAGCCTGAGGGTTAAAAGTCAGGAGAATGTTGAAGTATGGGAAATAGTTCTTGCGAATAGAGGCGTGTATATATAGCTAATTTCAGCTCTGGAAGCCCCGAGTGGTCTATACTTACACTAGACCTATAGGAGCTCTGTTTTCGTATCGGAGTTACCGATACGCCTATGGGGGATGTAGCCCACTCGGAGGTTCCAGCTGAGGGTGGAGAAATCAGGGGCTAAGGGTAGCACAGCCTAGTCATGTGATTACTACTTATGGCTGATCAGAGTATGCGAGCGTCCACTTAACTGTAATAGAAGATCACAAATATGCGATTTTAACATACAATTCTCGGTTTTGAATCGTTTGGTTGAGCACTCGCGAATTAAGGAGCTCGGCGCAGGCGTCGAAGATTAAACCCGGCACACCCAATATTGCACCCATACTTGAATCTACAATTGCAAATTAGCAACTTCATATTTTCAGTTCTATACGTTGTAACTTGTAAGTTGAATCTCAGATTACCAAAATCCCGTTTGTAGATAATGTATTCAAAAGAAGAACATATTTTAATGTGCCAGAACTAAGTGTCGGTGTGTGGACGGGTTGAGAGCCTCATCATCTTGGGTGCTTATAGGCATCCGTTTTCTTTCTGTACATTCAGGGCCTCCTCGCATTTCTAAAGGTTTGAAACAATGCTCCTGTCCTGTAGGAAAAGGTCTCATGGCCTAAGCCGGCTCTTAATCTCTAGGCACCACTTGATATCAAGAATATCTTCCCGCCAACATGCAGACCAACTCGAGATTAAGCGAAGACATCAAGTATATATTACACTCTCTATATACGGACGAGAATATGTATTCATCTCATATATCATCACCTCTACGTCCCAAAACGCAACAAAAAGAACTACAGTAAATCGAAGTCAAAGTTTAAAGTGACTTGGAAGCATTTATAAACCTTAACAAACCAATACTCTTGCGTCAGCTACCATACGAAATGTCGTCCTCCGGCTCCGGTAATCCCAAAGCCTCGGGCAGCAAGCGCCCCCGATCCACTGATCGCGACGGATCCAGAGGTGATACACGGAAGACTAAAGAAGTACGCAAGGAATCCAAGTTCACCGATGATATGGACAACGCGATGATGTTTTACACTCACTTCGCGGCTGGAGAGAATGGCGATCGCATACAAGTAACGGATTGGAATCTCGTACACCAACAGTACGGAAAGCTCTTTAAAGGCTGCACAGATGAAGAAAAGCAAAATAGAATAGACCAACTGGTGAACGATCCGGAATAGGCGGCCAAGCGGGTTGCGACTGGCAAATCCGATGGAAAGAGGTTCCGATGGGACAAGGAGCCAGACATGGATCGGGAAGTAATGGCTGCTGGGAGAGCGCGAGATCAGCACCAGGGCAGCGAAGCCCCGAAGTGGAAAGATGTTATCAAAAACTATCCTTTATTGGAAAAGGCCGTGAAAGATGGGAGATTGGTCGAGGAGCAGATCAGGTCAAGATACAATCAGCAAACGAGAAAGTCTAAGACGAATTAGGACGAACTCTCTATGGTGGATGACCAGTCACTGGGAGAAATCGCAAGGCCAAGTAAACATAGGAGAGCTTTCGTCAAGGCTCACAGGAGAAAGCAATGGCTCTACAAGAAAAAACTCCAGATATAGGATAAGACGATCACAATTTGGTAGCTGCTCTTTGGGCTGATATTCTGGCGCTTTGTTTTTCAGTTGGCTTAAATAGAAAGGAAATGTTCATCCAGACTCCATCACCATTACACGAGACTTCCCCGCTTTGCTTGTACATGTAAGATACGTGAAATGGTTCATGCTTGTAAACAATCACCGCGCTACCCTATGAGGAACGGTAGTTATCCAGGACGCTGAAACATTCAGCAAGGACTTGGTAGATATCTTCAGAGAACTTTCATCTGAATCTAGACCGTACTTTCAAATGCGCCTATGCTGTAATACAGTGGTGCCATCCACACGATGAGCAAAACTCGTCACTTACTTCAACTCGAAGTAGTATCATAAAGCTATCATGATCATACATTTCTACCTCCTATGAGACGCCCCGGCCTCTTTATAATACACCAGTATCTCCCTATGTCATGTTCTCATCAATTAAACCCCCTTTTCATAACCATAGTTGTCATAGAAGTCCCAAAAATTCTCCGTTGTCTTTCCGCAAACCCCTTAAGGAATACAGAACTCAATCCAGCTCCCCAAATAATCCATGGCATTGCTTTTACCACTCCCAGCCTGCTTCTTCACTGCCTTCTCGAATTCTTTAAAACTCAGCTTTCCCAATCCACCACGCTCCTTGCCTTCTCGCATTATCTTGTCTAATTTCCACAACTTGTATAATTTTTCTCTGCTAGGTACTTTCTGTTTCTTTTCTTTTTTGATGGACGAGATCTGGGGGTTACTAGAGGTAGCCATAGGTTCAGCTTCCACACGCGGTGGTTGAGGAAGTGAGATATTGGCATCAGTATTAGGTCGGAACTGTGGAAGAGTAGGATCTCTGTAAGGTGATAGAGCAGGGCTCGATGGTGAAGGTGTTCGTTGTGGGGTTGATAGAGATGATAGTAAAGTCTCTGTTTGCTGATGCTGGAATATGCTTGTATCTTGAGAGTCTTCACTGTTTATTACGTCCTGTGCACCCGTGGGCGACTGAGTCCCAGGAGAATTGGCAGCATAATATTCAGCTCGTTGCTCCGGGGTAAGGTATGTGTTGATGGCAAACTCGTGGTAGTCTGTAGCGACAGCATTCGCGTCGGGTACAGCGGCACGAGGAACAAGGCTAGGAGGAGATGGTGCGGAATCAGGAACAGGTGCTGCTTCGGCCGATTCACTTTCGTCGGGCTCTTCAACGGTGTAACCTGTGGCATTGAGGAGTGTCTCTAACGGTCTCTCTCTGATCTCATCTACCTCAACCTCAGGTATGTCAGGCCATACGGATTGGGCGTTGGAGGATCGCTCAGTAGTCGATATGCGAACCTTGATATGGTTTGGATTCTCTCTCTTTTCTTCCTCGGCTGCCTTAGCATTGGCCCATCTCGTGAACTTTTCAGTACTAAACAAATGTCTATACTTTTCCCGGTCCTCTTTTGTCGCGGCGGCTTTGAGAGCCAGATCTTCCTTCTCTTTGAATAATGGGTCAAGAAGCTCATTGAAGGCTTGTTGAGTGACTTGGTATAAGATCTCCTTGCCTGCATCCCGTTCGGCATCAGGTATCTCCATGCCACCCCAACGCTCGGGCACACTTCGTGAAGATGTAGAAGGATTTGAGCGAGTATCAAAGTCATCCATATCTTCTGCAAACCGTACTTTTGAGGATGATCGGGAGTGGATGCTTGGTCGGTGGTGAGATTGGAATTTGGAGCTATCACCTGAAAGACCATTCCGAGTCAAGACATCTTCCGCTTCATCCCAATCTTCTGGTGCTGTTGCTCCTTCCTCTTCGTCGGTATAGAATTGACGTCGCTTCCAGCGGTCATGTACCGCATTTTGAGCTTCAAGTTTCTGCTGGACATGAGTAATCACAAAGGGGCGCAAACTTCGAGGGAGATTGGCTAAGCGGAACCCTGGGCCACACGTCATTGAGACATCGGCGTCGGTAATGTGGAGCTCCTCCTGGTATTGTGCCCAAGTCGCATCGGCGCCTGCACGGTCAGCTGTTTCATCGTCGTGATCATCATCAGAATGTGCTTCCGGCTGTCCGTCCGGAGAGGAAATATGGTTGACCCTCTCATTAGTCATTCGTTCAATGAGATCAGACAGGGCAGTGAGGGAGACTGGAGGACTGATTTGTCCTTGCCAGTACCCACGCGAATTTCTTGCAAAGCCAAAGATGTTTGGAAGTCCCGAAGACCTTTGGCCTAGGCCATGTCGAAGAATGTCTTCTCTATTCCCTGTATCGTTACTGCTTTCTCGCAGGACTCCTCTTCCGTCATTGATTTCTAGTTCTCCATTACGAACACCTTTCCCTTCGCCGGAGCGCTGATCAGGAGCAGAAGGATATCTACCTCCTTCTTGGCCGAATGCGCCACTCAATGGTTGTCGACTGTTGACGAGTACGTGTGCATCTGTGCTCATCATTTGTTGATCATCCAACCCTTCCAGCATATCCCTATGCATCTGGCGATACAGAACGTAATATGATCGGAACATACGCAAAAAGTCTTTCCTGTCCACATAGCCATCCTCATCGATATCGTAGCCTTCGAAAATCTTTGTCCATTTGTCTTTCTTTTTGCGATATGCAAGACCGTGTAGAAACTCTGAAAACCCAATGAGATCATCCTTATTTGTATCATAGAAGGCAAACATCCTGTCGAATATGAGACTAGGGGTTGTGTTTCGATATCCACCGGAAGGTACAAGGCATCGCTCAAATGTCCGCCTGTCCATAGCCAGTCTGATGTCATCGGGATCATCACGCCAATCTGTATTTGCCATAAAAGTCCATTGTTCCCAGTATGCTTCCAGTTCAGGTCGTTCGAATCCGGTTTCTCGTGAGAATTTCGCAATCATCTCCTTCGATAAAACCCTTGCGTTGCGATCTGGATCGCCAGAATACCATACAGGTTGAATTTGCCTCGGACCGAAAGATGGAGCTGGTATTCTGACTTTGTAGAAGATGTGCGTCTTTGTATGCAGCCCTTGTGCCTCACATCCTTCGCAGAGGTCAAAATCTGCACAATTCGCGCACCTGTATCTGATTCCTCGGATTGGCACAACCCCGCAAGAGTTGCAGCCACAACCTCGATGAACGTACGCGTTTCTTCTGGTAGCATCCTCAGAGACCCGGAAAAGAAGTTGGACCACATTCTGACCATTGCGATGAATATCTCCTGTGGGCGCTCTTCCTGGATAGAGAAATTCATCTTGGTCAACCACAGTTTCCCCATCAGTCAGAGGTCTAGCCACAATATTTGCATCTTCATCGACAGGTAAAGGGTTTGAGGGCGCAGAGGACTCTTCCGATGTTTGAACTGTTGACGATCGTCGATGTCGTCGATGGACAGCATTGCTTCGGCGAAGGCCACCACTAGAGGATCGACTCGATGGACCATCACCATCTATATTATTGAGATAGTAAATGCCATATGCAGCGACGCATGTTGTAAGCAGGAGAATAGCTCCTCGAGTCCTCGTTAGAGTACTCGAGGCTGCGGAGAATGAGGCTGACATTGATAATTGGAGGGTCGACTTCAAGTTAATGTCGCGTTCCTGAAGGCAGAGCAATCATGCTTGCTGGTCGACATAGCGATCCAGCTCCGTCCTGTTTGTTTGGCTCTTGTGCTGCCGCCTGGGTTATTTTAGAGTAGGAGTTGTGAAAGTCGCGTAGTTTTTGAAGTTCCGCGAACATCGACCTGTCCTTGTCAGATTTATTTACACCCTCAGCCTTATCTTATCTCCGATCTGGTCTTGACTGCCACGGTGCGATTTCGTTCTTAGACATCATTATTTCAACGTCAAATTGCAACTACAAAATTTGCGTTTTGAATCATAGCCATCGTAAATTATGAAGGAAATGCGTCAGTTTTAACTTTTGTTCCATTTGTGACCGCAGTCTTTGAGGCTCGGGGAATCTATAAAAAAAAAAAAAAACCAAGCACCAATGCCACCTAAGAGCCGGATAACCCATCCGATTTCTTCCCACGATGTCCATTAACTCCTTAAAATCCATTATACAAACACAATCCAAAATACTCTTGGAGTCTGCTCCTAAGCACCACCTATTGACCCTGCTGTCCTTGGACTTCTTCGACGACCTGTACTCTGGGAAAATATTCCCGGCGAAGGTAATGCATTCTCTCTACCTTCCAGCGCCACCATGGTGGACTTCTTTGTTGCCCTAGGCATTGGTAACCTGCCAGTTGCCTGCTTCTTGAAAGGTGGACCCATATCATCAAGATCAACGGATCTCGCTGAGCCGTTTGAGACTTGACTTTGGTTGAAGTTTTGGGTGTCTGAGTTCAGTGTGCCGGCGCTTATGTTGACATCGATCTCCCTAAGTCCTGTTGGTTTACTTTCTGTATCTGAAGATGGGACGCAAGCTACCTCGTCGTTTGCAGATGGCGTGGAGTCATTATAAACACCTGGGGCAACGACTTTACTCGGTGATTCCATGGCCTTAGGTCGACGAAGAGCCGCCAGAAGTGTTTCATGAGCTTCAGTCCGAGGCAAGTGTGTTGGATATTGATACTGAACCTTTTGAGGGGTTTCACCTGTCGACTGGTACTCCTTCAATGTCGTCTTGGTGATGTTGTTACGGAGATCAGCCAGGGGTTGACGAAGATGATCGTCTAGAGGTGCTAGGTTTTGAGCCAAGGATGCTGTCTTCGTAGACATCTCTTCACCAAGGTCTTTTACACGTTCGTAGGTCGACGTGAAGTGCGAGCCAACGCTATCGTAAGAGGCTTTGACGGTATCTGATAAGCCCTGTAGTGACTTCGCATGGAGATCGTGATGCTGTGCGTTTTGTGACCTTGCCCGAGTAACGAAGTCGTCCAGGGCTTGCATTTGAGTACTGATATCCTTCATTTGTTCATCAACGATGCGTACTGTCTCATCGTGCACAGAGCGAGTGGTGACTTGGAGTGTGGAATTGTGCTTGTTGGCGGCCTGTATTGTCTTGTATTAGTCAAAGTACGGTATGTACGGTATAGATTACTGCAATGTAACTCACCATCCAGTCATCCTTTAGTTTGGTCTTTAATGTCTCTCTGGACCGCAACACTTCTTCTACCAGCTTCTCCTCATTCTGATTCCATGTATCCATACCCTGGCTGTATTGCTCCCGAGATGCTTCGAAAGACTCCTTTGAAGATAGTATTTCTTTTCGGACGTTGCTGATCTTTGATTGTAGTCGCTCATCTTGTTGCTCACCCTGAGTGGTAAGTAATGAACTTATCTGCGCCAAAATATTTTGGCGGTCTTCAGCAGCTTGTTGCCTCTCCTCTTGGAGGATTGTGTCAAGTTGAAGGTCCAGGGCAGCATTTGACTGCATTGCTACTTCGGTAGCAGCATGCAGTTGTTGTCTTAGCTCGTTCGCCTCAGCCTTCTGTGCATTGACATGTTTCAGAAGCTCTTCGAACAGAGATTTAAAATCCCTCCCAAGTGAACTATACGAGCCATGCAGCTGCAGTAAGGTTAGTAGAGTTGTAGGCAAAATAGAACGACAGTAACACTGACCTGGGTATGGAACTCGCCAAGTTCATTGATAACTTCCGCAGAAATCCTTTCTGCTGCTACGGCTAGTCCTTGTAGGCCTTCGCCTACTCGAGTTTTGACGTCTTCCCGGAGAGTTTTAATCTCTTCCAACACCGAATCCATCTCTTCCTTCGCAGACTTCGTTTGCTCTGACACCTCGTTCCCAGAACTCTCAAATGCAGCGACATTTGCTTCAAGGAAAGCTTGTGTAGACGATAATTTTTCCAACTCCTCGTCCACAAAGCCTTGCATCCTCGAGGATACCGCCGCCATAAGTTCCTGTTGCTGCACACGAAAATCCTCGACGCGTGATTCTACAAGGCTGGTTACTTCAGCGACTTGAGCTTGGGAAAGGCCCCATGTGTCTCGGTTCAACGATTGAAGTGCAGATTTTCGTCGATTTTTATCGTGGAGCCCGCCCACATCCTGCACGGTCCGTCCCAAAGTAGACAGCAGCTCTGTGCCGACAACACTGAGTTGTTCTTCGGTATGTTGGTGAGCTTTTCGTAGTACAGCCTCCTCGTCCAAGCTCCTCCTAGTATCGTCGAGCACCAGCTCTGTCTGCTCCAGTACACCCTTCGTCTCATCCAAGACCAGCTTTGTAGTCTCATTTTCCTTCTTCAAGGTCATGAAATTTGAAGTCAAGGAATACAGTTCTTGGACTTTATTGCGAAGATTTGTCTCCATAGTCTCGATCTTGGCCGCTTGTTCTTCGCTCAAGATTCTTCTTGATTCGCTTTGGACGGTGATTTCTTCGTAGTTCTCGTTCGTAAGGTAAATTCCATTTCGTTGTCTGGTCGCAATAAGTTCGCTCTTCAACTTTTCAATCTCGAAAGTGAATTCTTTGAGCAGTGTCTTCTTGTTGACAGTTTGGTTGATTTGAGGTTTGTTGCGAATGTTTTTCGCACGGAAAGCATAATCCAGAGTTGAGATTGTCTCCTCCAGGTTGCTCTTAGCTGGGGAAACCGTCGCAATGATACAAGTTTTGGTGCGACCACCAAGTGAATCTTGCAAAAGACGTGTAAGTTTTGACTCTCTGTATGGGATATGGATGTCCCTAGAACTACGATCGACAAGGGCGTTGATAACACGACCCAAAGTCAGCAAACTCTTGTTGATGAGGCCAGCCTCCGCAGCCCTCTTGTTTTCCGCACCACTGCGCTGAATATTCTCACTTCCTGCTAAATCAACAAGATTGAGCTTGCCAGCGCTAACGTAGTCTTCACCGTTCTCCCCCGTCCTTTTGATGTATGTGGTGATTGTGAAAACTGTGTGACTTCTACTACTGAGATCATTGCACTTGGTCGCTGCCACCTGCCGCTTAAAACTTCCATCCTGTAGAATCTTAACACCGTCTCTGGCGCTTTTGATGAAAGTCTCCTCCATTCCTTGGACTATTGTGCTAGAATTTCCTTTCCTGGTGTTATCATCATAAATCTTCAACTTGGTGTTGTCGTCGGGGGAGATCAAGTCGCGAAGTTCCTCGTTATAAAGTTCGATGAAGGAGCATTTCACCGAGGATTCGGAACCGTCTATTTCAAGCTTGTTGAACAAAGCATGTAAAGTTCGAGGGATGATACCAGCATTGTCCGAAAGCATTCCGAAATGGTCGCTCATATCTCCTGACATGGTATATGTCTTTCCGGTGCCGGTTTGGCCATATGCGAAAATTGTACAATTGTAGCCCGCGAGCATCTCATCGAGAATTGGAGTCACAACATCGTCATATATCATTGCTTGATCGGCTGCTGATGAGAAGACCTTGTCGAAATAGTAACTCTTATTGTTCAACGCGTTGGGACCCATAGAAAGATCAAGAGTCTTTCCCTTGACCCCATCCGTTGATAACACAACACCACTGTTCTCTCTGACTTCGCGCTCATTCCGCCCTCTACATCGTACAACCACGTTGATATTTGTTTCTCCTCCTCCATCGTGATCGAATTCTCGTTCCTTTCGCTTGATTCCACTTGCATTGGTCGTGACAGATGCGACTGATCCTGTTGGCGAAACTGCGCCAGATCTCGACGGAGGCATTACTGAACCCGCTCTGGAGCTCGAAGGTCGTGGTGGGGGACGCATGCTGTTGATTTTTTTATTTGCAGCCACTGCTGCTCGAGGTATTCCTGCCATCTAGAAGTTCTTGCTCAAGAGCAACAACACTGCGGGGAGGTGCGAACTGCGAGTGGATTTTGTTTAGGGTTTCCGTCTGGTTTGTTGATTTTGGTTTGTTTAAATGACAAATTCACCACATTTGAATCGTGAGTGTGTATGCGACGCGACAATGAATCAAGATGTAAATATTAGATCAGAGAAACTGTTGTAATACCTGGTAATTGCTAGGATTTCGTACGTGGCGGGGTAAATGGCGATTGAATGGTGTTGTTGTCGTCGCAGCTATTTATTGATGTTCCTCTCTCCCTCATTTCTTACAATTCCTTTGAAGCTATCCCGCTAACGGTTGACCTGACAACGCTGTGTCACGCTATCTGCCCCACTGACCACTCCGACACCGATATGCCATCATTCTGGGGTCGTTTCAGTCAAAGACTAGGAGCTGTGAATGAGTTGGATATTCCTCCTCCTTCTTCCTCAACTCTACTCAAGATACAAGCAGATGTAGCAAATATGTCGGTATTCAGTGCGCAGGTCCATCCAGGACGAGCTTTAGGATTTCTAGGTAAATAAATGCGACATGTACAACTCTACACAGAGTGGCAGCTGATTACTATCTTATCGCAGTCCTAGGAGCTTCACTTCACGAAATCATCACACGAATAAAGGCAGAACCACAACGTTTTCCCAAACTCGATTTAATATACGAACCTGCAGCTCCAGTCGATGAACCTGTTATTCTCAACCTACCTTCGAACGGTGTCCGGTTGCGCTTCGACGGCCCCCAGCAGCGGTTGCGCCTCATCGAAGTGTTGGACTTCACCAAAAACAAACTCACCTACAATGACCGGGAAGTTCTGCGATCCGGCGGAACAAGCTCGCCTGGGCTTTCGAGCACGGGAAATCTATCTGGCCCGACGTTTCGACACATTTACAAAAGCTTAGTCGGACCAACCTTTCCAGGAGAGTACATCGAGCCTGAGCCTGGGGATGAAACTGGGATGGGCCTCTATGTGCTATCATATCCGGGCATCGCATTTTCATTTCCGATACATAGTTCGTCTTGGTCCCCAGGAAAGGATGTCGTATCGTTGCTCTCATCCTCTGCGAGTCAGCCCGCCTCATCCATGGCCATCTTCTCAGGGGAGTCATGGCCCGAAGCGCGGGATCATATCTACACCCAAGCGCTGCAACCTTTAAAGACCTTTGCTCCTTTGACGAAGAGTCGAGAACCTGTGGCCGATGAAGTAAGCCTTATTCGTCTTTACGGTGGTGGCCAGCTCGAACTTGTCCGTCCAAGTGCCACGCCCTTCTGGATATTACTCGGTGAGACAACTCCGCAAGAGCTTGTCGCAGAACTCGGACCGCCCGATGCGATATACAGGAAGAACGATCAGAAAATGTCTATCCACAAAGCTCGAACAGCTAGTAGCACTGGTCGCAGACCTGCCTCGACGGATTTGCGAGACGACTCCACCGACACGGATCAATCGTCAGCGCATACTGCTACTGATGACTCAGAAGATGACAGTGGGGATGGAGAAGTCGTAGGGAATGTTTCCGGAGAGTGTTTCTATAATTACTTCTATCATGGATTCGACGTCTTGGTCTCCACGCCCACATTACCCTCTCAACTTCCCCCCTCCAAAGCAGACTCGCAGAAACCGACCAACAAAATAATCCCCACAGACGCAACCCCCAGATTAGTCGCCACCAAAGTAATCATGCACGGCAACGTACCCGGATCATATCCCTTCAACCGCCACCGTCGCTGCCGCTGGGAAATCGAATATCTCTCCAGCAAACCCAAATCCCCAATCATCAACTCCGAGACCGCTTTCTCCATCATCGAAAGCAGTCTGCACAACGAGTGGAAGAGCATCTACAGCAACGTCGAAGAAGCCAAGCAGCGCCAGCGAGGCATGGTGCTTAATCGGGATTGGGGCGACAGTCCCGGCAGTAGCTGCGAACTGCTGGGTGGGTGGGAAGACAGCGTGGGGGGAAAGCGAAGCGCGGGTCGGGAAGACGAGAAGGGTTTGGGAAATACAACGCTTTTTGGATTTCCGGGGTTGGTTTTTGAAGTTCTGAAGAATGGGACGGTGAGTGGTGTTACGGTGTTTTAACCCGGATACAGAGATCATGTTATGTGTTGTGGGTCAGTTTTGCATTCATTGGTGGTTTGTTTGGATATAGACTGCATGCTTGCATGAAGATGGATGGCATGGACGGTAGGAACGTTGGGTGGATTGCAGGAGTTTACAGCTGTTTGATGATATCACTTTAGGGATACCGACAGATCTATGATTATAATAGCATGAATATCTAATTCTTTTACTTATGTATCTATAGAATTTTGATATGCTCGTGAAACGAAGTAGCCTTTTTGAGTGGAATTCGCTCTGTAATAAAACAACTCACTCTCCGTTCATATTTCAAGCAGGCGTAGCTTTCAAGTTGTGGTGATATTTCTTTCTATAAGGTTTTCTTGGTCTATCAATCTGTCAAATCAATACAATAATACAATAAAACAATACACTGGGACCTGGATCCCTTCTATAGGATAGAATACCATGTTACAGAAGAGCAGTATTATAAAAAAAAAAGCATAGCCCACCCCTTAATGCCAAAATTCTCTGAAAACGTCCAAAAAAAGAGCAGAATGATACAATCCTCCACCACCGCAAGCACCCTTCATCCCATGCTTGTAACTCTCTATCCCATTCTTCCCACCCCAGCACCCACCACCCATCTAAAATCTAGAAATGTCCCGTCCAAACACCCAATTTATCGCCCTATGACAACATATTAGATTAGTTTCACTTCATTCCGGAAACAAGTCTCCCATCCATCCCCGAACGCAATGTGAATAGAACTAAAAGAGAAAGGAATAATCTCACTCACCAGTACATCGGTATCAAAAGTTTGTTCCTCCAACTGATCGTTTGCGTCAGATATGCACCTCTCCAGATCAACCAGGCTGTTCTCCTATATTTGCAGTCAAAGGTTAGCATTTGGCAGTTTTCTCATTCCCCACTTCCCACCCTCTAAACCACCCAAGCCCCCCCTCAAAAAACTAAAGCCAAAAAAAACTCACCCTTTAATCTCCCCCTCCCCTCCCGTCTGCATAATCGCCTTCATCCCCCCCAAATACGTCATCACCCCCATATTCCTAAACGTAAACCCCTCTCCCTCCCCCGCCTCCCCCTTATTCAACATCTTCCCCAACCACTTCGCCTCCTGATTCGCCACCTGCGCCGTAGCCGGCAACCTCGCCTTCTCCATCACCGTAACATCGCCCAACGCAAAGACGTCGCGCATCGTAGCTTCCGCACTGTTCGACGACGGGGCCGGGGACGCGGCTACAGATGTAGAGTCGAGAGATTGGTGTGTCGATTTCGTTGAAGGAGGAGGATGGGGGGAAGAGACGAGTTTAACCCTAAAATGTGAATCCACAATCAACCCCCCCGTTTTCTCATGTCTTTTCAAAATCCAATGTCTATCCTCCGGCTTCTCCTTTCCCTCTCCCTCCCCACTCAAAATCGCACTCCCCCCCGGATACCGATGCACATCACTCAACGCCTTCTCAATAAACGGATTCATCATGAGCCCCGTACTCCAAACACACATACCCACCCCAACCTCCCCATCCTCCTTCGTAGTCAACGTACACCCGCCTGCTTCCTCACCCTGCTTAATTCCCGGAAGACCTTTGACTAGCGATTGGATATGGTGTTCGGTTTTAATAGCGATGCCATCCCGACGGAAGTGCTCTAGCGCGTAGTCGGCGAGGTTTTTGTCGAACATGGGGAGGATCTTGGCGGCGACGTCGTAGATGGTGATTTTGACGAAGGGGAGGAGGGAGGGGTACATGCGTTGGAGATCTTCGTGGCAGAGGTCGAAGAGCTCGGCTGCGAATTCGACGCCGGTTGCTGGGGGGAGTGTTAGATTTGCTAGTATGATAGGGGGTATAGCTTCAACGTACGACCACCACCAACAATAGCGAAGTTCAGTAACTGCTTCCTCAACTCATCCGAAGTAGTCGGCAGCGCCGCCGTCTCAAAACCTGTAATCCACGTGATCAGCCAACCAGCTCTTCCTCATTATCCCATCCGCACCACGACAACGTCAGACCTACATTCTAGCACCCTCGTCCTAATCTTCCTCGCATCCCTAATATCCTTCAAAAACAGCGCATTTTCCCTAACCCCCCTTGTCCCAAACGTCTGACTATAGCACCCCACCGCCACCACCAACTTATCATACCTCACATCAAAAACCTTCCCCTTAACCTTCTTCTTCTCATTCAACTTCCCTCTGCCCTCCTCCGGAGTCTTCGGTCTCTCAATAGCATTCTCCTCCACACTAATAAATTTCTCCGCAAAATTCACATCATCCGCCCACCCCTGATAGAACTTAACATCCGAAGTCTTGGACCTGACTGATTCCAGGGTATTGCGGAACTCCAGAGTACCGACTGCGGTGGAGGCGAGGAGGGGGGTGAAGACGAAGTAGGAGCGTGGGGAGATGACGACGACTTGGTATTTTTTAGGGTTCAGTTGGCGGGAGAGAGTGAACCCCGACCAACCTGAGCCGAGGATTACGATTCTTTCGCGATCTGGAAGGACCGTTAGGGGAGATGTATGGATGTGATGTGGTATGAAGATTTTGCTTTACCCCCTTTGGTTGCGTCTAACTCCTGAGTAGAGATACCGCGACCCCTGTAATTCGGTAAACCTTTCACGGGTGCAAGTGCCAAGGCCGGAAAGCTTCGGCAATTAAGGGCTCTCCTTCTCAGAGGAGCCGACAGACAATTCATGGTTAAAGAATGACAAGGAGAAGAAATTTAAGAAGGAGGGCGCAAGATCGTGCTTGTGCTCGAATTAGGATGTTGTCAATTGTTGAGGTAGGCTGTAACAAAGTGGAATATAATATGTTGCCGACTCATCCGCCGAGTTTGTCCGACTGCATCAAATGACGACACACATAAGATTAGATACGTGACGTCTTGAGCAACTTGTAATATTTCTACTACCTATGTTATCTTATATTCTCTTGCAACACGAAGTTTCTCCTTCGCCGAAGTAAGATGAACACAATGGGTTTCGAGGCGGTATGCTACAACTTGCAGCAATTGATTAGCTATTCTAAGCGGAGGTCCGCTTTGATGATTCCGGTAGCACCCGAAGAATTCTTGGTATGCACAGGAACGCATATTCACTTGAGAATGGAATTTTCGTTATGGCCAGGAAAGACTCATGCGGAAGTATAACTAAAGATAGGAAAAAACGGAGGTTTGAATGAGATATCAAAGTCCGAGATTGCACCCAAGTTCATCGGAGAAAATCACCTACCGTTAAGACTCACTCAAAGGACCTTGTCTCTCCGGCGTAGAAACAACAGGCCTATATCAGTACTTCAAAGATAGTTGGACAATGCAAATCTTACAAGTTGTTAAATCAGCCGGTATGTTCATTTGACATCAGTAATCAGCAGCAAGATATTGTCCCAAATCGGCCTGTTTTTTCTCCTCCGGAGAGTTCGTGTCGTATCTACCAGCCATGTCCCAAGTGTAGAAAATAAACAAGCAGTCCGGACGCGCCTGTGCCAGAGATTGTCATTGTGTTGCTGTTAAGATATCATTTCGGGTTCACATCGGCCCTGTTTCTTCCTCAAAACACTGGGTCTCGAACGGACAGATGGTGCATCCGTATCCGGGACGCGCAGGTCAGAAAAAAATCATTGCGCTGCTGTTCAGACCTCGTAGCGGGCTCACATCCAGCCTATTTCTCCCTCAAAACACTGTGTGCAGTAAAGCAGTGCAATGCTTCCATAGGCCATGGTAAGAGAGTGGAGCCAGGGTTCCAGTAACAGGAACGGAATGAGCTTCTATAAACCGCGGCAATGGCACTGCTGAGATTGCCAGAGGTGGGATGACCCTTTTGGTCCCAAGCTTCAATTTTATGCTGTCCAGCTATGTCGTGCTTGAGCCTGCCTGTCAGCACCTACCGTTTTTCTCCTCATCCTCTGGACCCTTCTTGCAATTATTTTATCCTTTTGCAGTCCGTAAGAAGTTCGAGGACATGCGGTGACTTCGCTCAAGTTTGACGCACGACGAGGTCCGATGGGGCAGGCTCTAATACTCGGCCCTCTCCACCTAAGAGTCAACATTAGAATCAACATCGATATTGGCATCAACGAGTAATGTCAACCCAACTTCGAAACATCGAGCTCCAAAGACCAGAAAGAAGGAATGTTATTCATATGGGCGCAACATCGACATCAACCTCAACCGTCGGCCCCGTCTGATTTCGCTCTAGAGACTTTTGTTGCTCTCTCTCAAAGTCAAGCTGATTTGCAAAGGCAAACAACGCCTGTCCAGCATCTCCGAGATCGCTCAACTCTTGAGTAGTTTCTTCTTCCTTACCCCGCGCACCAGGTAACTCAATTAGACCCTGACGAAGTGCATACCCAGCCAAAACCCCGACCGCAGCAACCACACTACCAACAGTGACAACATATCTCCAGACCGGACTACCAGTCTCTTCATCGGAGTCGTTTTTGCCACCCGCACGTCGCATGCGACCATCTTTTCTGAGCTGTCCCACGACAGGTATTGAATCTGCGAGAGTGGCCAGAAAAGCGCCCCCGACGTTGAGCACACCACCATTCTCCGGCGCTTGCCAAGGCAACCGACTTTTTTCTCGTTGCACAGCATTTGCAGTCTTCGTCAGCATCGCGTCGTCCACACCCACCACACCACCATACAAATCTTCTTTCAGCTCTTCCACCCACTTACACAGATCCGGGAATTTTATCCTCATCGTCCTCGCGAGCCATGGTTGTGGCAACTGCGGGTACAGCATCAAGGACATGAAACCGAAAGCCAGACAATCCAAGCTAGAGAGTTGGGTGTTTGAAACCAGGAACTTTTTCTTCCCTTTTAGCTCTTGTAGAGGTTCGAAAAATTCCGTCGCGAGACTAACTAGTCGGATTTGGGCATTGGTTTCAGGGGATGCTGCGAGAAGACTTGATACTGTTTGTCGCCCGATTCGGAGGGACTCGGGTATGATACTTTTTTCCCTCACATTCTCGCTACCCTCGGCATCCAGATCCAGGGCAGAGAGGCCGAGATATTCGGTCCTCTTCTTGGCTACCCCTCGGATGTGAGGTGGGGTGAGATATGGAAGTGGGAAGGGTTGTATCGTGTTGAATATCGGTCGAGTTATTTCGGAATAATTTTGCGATGAGACGTAGAGGGATAGATCTAGTAGGGGCTGCCCATGCACTTCGACAAATGTAGAGTATCTAACCAATCAGTATATTTCCCGCCGAAGAGGCAAATCTCACTCTCTACTCACGCTGTACAATCTGCCGCATCTTCATCTCGTAAGCCTGCATCTAGGACCCATTTACCCTTCGAATATTCCTTGATGTATTCCAGTATATTCCTATACCCACCAATCCAGACGTTATCGTTCCTCAATGCAGGCAATTCATCTGTAGGATTCTATTAATATCGGTTCTGATATGTCAAGGAAGGATAAATGGTAGAGGAGCGTATACTTGTGGGACTTAGGGTTGGATCGCTGCTGGCAACTAGGAACCATTGACCACGTGGGATAACTTTCCGCATGTATACAATCGTGGCTAAGCATTGCGCATCAATGGAAGGAAGGCCAAATGCGGGACCCCATGTATGAAGCTCGAGAACCATGGTGTGCGCACGCTGTACAGAGTAGTGTGGATATGGTATGGTATGGGTGTGTGATGTGTGATGGAGGCTGTATCTGCGGTTTGTGAGTGGGGTAGGAGGATTCGAGCCGACACCGAGTTCCTGAGTTATCTATCGTATGGAGCTGGAATCCTGCACAAACTGCAGGTTGCGTATGTGATCAATTATGCTTGACTCTGCTTTATGTGCGTAATTTCATGTGTATCAAACGGAGTAAACAACAATGCAATGCAAGTGCGCGATATGTAACTCGAACGTGCTATGCCATGCATGCGCTGCGTGCTCGAAAGTGAGGGGAATGTTGGAGGTGTGGTGGGAGGAGTTTGAGACGGATGTCAGATCGAACCACTATCGCCAGTCGAAGCTCTGCCACCGGAATAATGTTTTACCTGGAAGCTCCACTCATAAACCGCAATATTAATTTCCATTTTCGCGCGTTCCTGGCGGCTCTTGGAACCTTAAAGTCTCAGTCAACCACACGTGATATGACATCTAGAGACAATGAGATACTTGGAGGTGGTTTGAGCTCAGTCGGCGATTACATCTCAGACACCAGCAAAACCAATAAGTTTAAAATCATCAATAAAGCCTCTTTCGGAGATATTCTGAATATCCTCATCGTTATCACCCGAACTAGTGTTGCAACTGCAACTACAACATAACTGCTACTGTAACCACACAACATGTGTATTGGAGTCAGAGTTCCCTGTACTCCAGGTCTCACCTGCCTGCCTGCCTGCCTGCGTTCATGCCCATGAGGTTACTACCAACTAACTAATACAGCTCACCCTCGCCTACCCGTCCGCCAACTATACGTCGCACCCGTTCGTGCCGCATTCATACAGCCAAAAACTTCCTTATTCCTTACGTCAACCCCCAATCCTATCCACACCCTCGGAAATATAATCTAGAATTTAATATAACCAATGACTGGATTTGCGTGAGTAACTGAGTGACCGACCAAGTGAACTGACTCACCACACCACAGCACAGCACCACAGCCCAGACTGCTCTTTTCCCCTCTTCCATCCAACGCCACGGAATCCTTCGTAAGCCCTAGAAACCTTCTTTCGCCGCGCAGCTTCGTTGCACTGCGGTAAGGTGAGACCTAACCATCTTGGTTTTTGCACCTTTTCAGGTACAAACGTGTGCACCGATTACATTATTCCCCGTCGGTCCGTTGGTTGCCTTGTCTTTTTGCCTTTTTTCCGTCTTTTGCCCAACACATCTCGGGTTGGTTCGCATGGTGTGGTTGCAATATCAATATGTACAAGGAGAGCACGAGGGAGGCTTAGCTCTTAGCACCTAGCACTTAGCAATATCGATATCTCGCCATCATCGTATCGTATCGTGTTCGGACCCCGACGCCAATCTCTGGAGCTATCTTGGGACACGGTGATGATGTCGCTGTTCAATAGTTCGTCTGCTAGATCTAACTTATTGCTGTAACTTAACGGTTTGATGGGTAAAGAGATCACTGTCTGTGAGTCTTGGTTGCATCATCTGTGTCAAAGAATACGAACGAGCGACAGCCATTGGGTCAAAAGTTCGAAGGTCAATGCCATGGGGTTGTTGAAGGAACGTGGAGAGATCGTCAGGAGAGGTTGACTAGAGACTAAGTGGGTGGGTGAGTCAACCACGAGCGTGTGAACGCGGGAGCGATTGTAGATCAACTACAATGACATTTTATGCGACGATCACCATTTCATTCTTTCATTCCTTCTTCATCCCTATGGTGATTGTTCTCGAGGCCGCACATCTCATGCACATCTATCTAACTACCCTAGCTAAGCCCAGCTCGCACTCCACTCCATACTAGGGTAAGGTTGTTTTAGAATTTCCAGACGATTAACGATTGATAGCCCGTCGTCGCCCCTCTCAATGTAGTCATGCTGTGTTGTGTTGCATGCGTACGAGTAGAGTATCGTAGTCAGTACAACGGTGGATATGCATTCGCGGTTCCAGCTTCCCACAAGCAAGTCTAAACGGAGCGGGATATGGAGAATCTGACTGTTTTCCGGAGCCATTGCCGAATTGAAGTGAGTTCTCACTCAGCACGAAACGCCGCCCAAGGTACGGGCCCTGGCTGTGATACCGCGCCATGCGTTTTTCTCTCTCTTAGACTATCCCGCCTCGTTATACCTTCCCTTTCCCTTCTTTTCCCCTCAAATACCCGAGTGAGAGAGCGATGGAGCGATGCCACGGCGAAAGTAACCGTAGGATGAATGAGGTGATCATACCTCACAAGCGTGGCCTTGGGTACCCCACCCCTCCCACGGAGGAAAGTCGGACCCGTTGTTTGTAATATAGATGAGAATGAACATGGGGGGAAAGAGGATGATGGAAAAGGCGGTCATTGTTTGAAAGTCGGTCAGATGAGCGACTACTACGGACTTATTTGCGAGCTTCTTACCGGCGCGAAACGATTACTGTTATGATCGTCAGCATCATCATCGTGGAAGTCTGCCAGGGAGGTATCACACCGTTCGTAGAAAAGTGTCTGCCCCTGGCTAGCTAGGTAGACCACAATACGCCTATCAGGAAGTGTATCCAGCAAACAGAACAGTTGGCCCAGTGTGCCACATGAGCAATGATGAGCATGACCGCAAGGAGGGGTTACAAGGCAAGGAACAGAACTCAGCCCAGTTTGGTATCCAATCAGCAAGGCGAATTGAGATCTAATCACAAAAGATCACTAACTATATCACAGAAACAAGGCAAGGTATTAAGTTTTGTATCAAGAGAAATATTGATTGGTATTAGATTAAAAAAAACTGGTGGTTTCTTTTCAATCGTCTCTCAATTCGAGTCATCAGACAGGCTGGTCTAGCAAGGATTTGCTTCCATCTCTCCATCCATCCATCAAAATTCCAAAATACATGATGCATATCTTTCCATATTCCCAAAATGGTGGTGATGCGACCAATAATCTCAAAAAAACACCAGTAGCAGGAGACTCTCCACGAGCACTTCGCCCAATCCTATTCATGTTCCCGTCCCAGATTCGTCCCAAGTTCCTGATATACCCCCCTCCCATTGAGTCCCTGAATGGACTGTGAAAAAACGCCAGTAGATGATTGATAGTAGTAGTACAGTAATGTGAAAGAAAGAAAAAAGTAGAAAACGTCGAAGAGGTATTAGAAGATCGTAAGGTAGTCCGTGAAGCAGCCGAGAGATGATATGTTGGTACAAGAGAGAATCGGGTATCGCTGATAGAAGCAAGCAAGGCGAATCGAGCCCGCTCGACTTTTTCTGTTGCCGCGCAAAAAAGTGAAGACGAAGCGTGTTGCAAAGTCGAGGAGCTGTGTGGTAGCTCCGCCTCTCGGATGACGTTACCGCAGATGTGAGTGTAGGGCGTGTCGCAGAAGGTTTGAGAGAGGAATTGATCGGCAATGAGGACGGTTATTGTGGGGATGGCTATCCTAAGATCTTTGATTGTGACGTTTGAGGAGTGCAGTTTGCACATATGTCGCGGCGGAGGCTCAACCTGGAGTTTTTGGCGGAATGCGGTAGAGAGGGGCTCAGGGAGCCGATGCCGATGAGGAGGCCATTGAGCCACGTCTGAAGTGCGAGTTATAGCAGGAATGAATCTTCCACTAACTCGACACTTGGGAGGTTACTTCAGATGAGGTGAAGTCCGAAGATTTACTTCGATGGGACTGGAGGAAGAGGTCTGCTTGGTGGTGGACCTGGGCAAGGAGGAAGGTTGGAAGGACGAAGAGGCATGGCAGGCATTGTGATGGTGTGTTTGGGTGATGAACTGATTGTGTGGAGTTGGTATAAGTGTTCAGATGGTCGAAGCTGTTGATGATGCTCGACTGTTCTCGGGAGGAGATGAGTGTTATATAGAAGTGATGTGGAGGATTGGTGGTTGATCCGTTTCCGAATATAAAGATGTTTCTTGGTTGCGTATGCGAGTGGATAAAAGTAGAGATAGTTGAAACTTGTTGAAGCGCTTGGTAGAATGCTGGTGATACTGATGATCTATTTCTGCTCTTCGTGGTTGGGGTCCTGGGATATATATGTATTTTTTTCCTTTATGTCGAACGCACATACTTGGACAAGGCCATCACAGATCAGACCAGGATTCAGCTACCTGGGGAAATTTGCACATTTGCTCATTGCTCATTGACTCTGATCAGCATCGGAGGGTTTGACCCAGAGCTACGCAAGTTACGCCCAAAATGAAACACGATAGCGTGGAATGCTTGTAACGCCCTGGTAATCACTTTGACCAGGTTCAGGTACGGTGCGCTTAGTCGCACAGTACGAAAGTACAGATTTGGTTTCGTGGTCTCAAAGTCGCATCATTTTCCTACACTTGGACGATATTTTATTTAGTGTGGAACCTTAAGAAACCTTGGAACAATTTCATAAATAACTTGACTATTCTGATTGTGTATTATTATTACCAAAAAGTTGCTAGCCCCAAGCCCTGTACGCCCGTAAAGGCTTGTCATTTCGATTAGCATAAGTCCACAGCACATGGGCAAGGGTGGTTTGGAGCCTTTCCTTCTTTTCTCTCGTTCTCAGCTGTGGGCCCTCTCCCTCCTCCTCTTCCCTCCTAGCCAAGGTACAGTACCAAAGTAGCTGCACCATGGCAGAACTGCAAGTGTCCAGCTTTTCAGAATTATGAAGGAGGGTTTGGGAAGATTAGACTTCTGCGGTGTATACTGTCCGTTCACTCCCATTCATTAAACCACCAAACCAGGGGTAAATTGACCCTTATGCTAGACGAAAATAGGTACTATACCACAGAGATATGCACCCACAATGTGCAGCAGCAAAGCGACCAGGGGCATAAAGTGCTTCCACAGTGTCATTTTATTTTGAGAACAAAGTAGAACAAGTACCGAATGGAACAGGGCCTGCTTACAATTGCTTGAAACGGCTTAGCTACATGTAATTAAGTGGCCGAATAATTTCACGTCATTTTCACATCTTGTCTATCAGGCTGAAGATCTTTTTCTGTCTAACTGAGGGGTTTCGCTGATATTGCTTCTTGTTGTTGAGCAGACAGCCAACACGAACGAGGGGCAGCAACCCATTCCTCAGATCGAATGAAATCGCGAATGGATGTTGTAGCATGTCTCTTTTTTGCTTGCCGCCACTCTTATTATTATCTATCAATCAATTGCGAAGGAATTTATAGCTCCCACGAGTTTTATGCTCAAAGGTGGTTAAATCAAGGTATAGATAGTGCTTACTGTGCCATACCCAAATTCCCAAGAAATCTTGCGCGCATCCTCCTCCAGCCTTGCTGCTAACCAAGATAGCAGAGACGTGTAGCCAGGGTGATCAAAGTCCACCTCAGCTTGAGTCTCATCATCTGATCAATGTTCAACGACCAATAAACCGAATACAATCCTTTGACCGCTCTCCCACACACTCACGATGTATGAAAAGCTTAAGGCGATAGAGAAAAAAATGATATCAATTGTGGGGTGGTTCATCATTCCTTCCCACGCCATGCCATGCCATGCCATGCCGTCCCCGCCCGTATCTTTGCTTCTTTTCTACTTCTCACCTAGTTGCCGTATACGAACCACGATGATGGTAAGCTTGCTTAGCTATTCGTACTTGTCTCCAATCAAATCGTCAACTTCAACATCTAACGGTCCCGAGGTAGGAGAGTCGACCAATGTCCACGTATCAAGGACATGCGGCTTCACCTGAGCTTAATTGCTAGTTTAGGCCCCCTTTTTGGAGATTTGCGACTTCATGAACCATTGACTGCTGCAACAACCGAGTTATCCCTTATATCCGAACTTTAAAAATGAACTACCTTCTTCCACCTACGTACATGAAAGAAAAAGGAAAACCGCAGTGCATACGCATACAGTTCTGCATGCACACACACCCCGTACAGTAGCGACAATTCTGTTTGTATAGCCCCAAAATACTTCCAGGCAGGTATTTGTGGACAACCTTTTTCCTCCATGCGCATTGACGAATTAGGAGTTGTGTTACTAAATATGCATACGAGATACAGTATTGGCATCGCAAAAAATCCAACTATTCCACGTTTTGAACATGGATAAAAGTCAAAATAGGAACCATTTTCAGCCAGATCTACCTCTTGTGCATGCACACCTATCTTGGAATATTTGCCTTTCCCGCTCAGCCAAACAAACTACTGCCTGTTCCTCGCATCGCCGTTCTCGGGCGGCTTGGTGATTTTTTTTCCGTGCTATGAATGGATGTACGTACCTAATTTGCCTTTCGGCGTGAGCGGCGGGCAAGACGTTTTCCGTTTGGTACCCGTGTGTGCACTGTGAACTTTCAAATGATGCTGATGGTCATGCTCATGCTCATGCTCACACTGCACAGATATCGTAAATCCGGCTGCTTGGGTGACGATGCATCAGGTTCATCTTATTGTTGACTTTTGAAACCCATGCGAGCCGTCGCAACTAACCCTTCACGAGAGACATGAAAGGCCTGACGATTGGCTCAGCCTCCGATAGCAGGCAGTCGTCGTGATCACGATTTGATCCGAGCAAGGTCGTCGTTCGAGTTCGGCGTGTCCAAACGATGCTAGGTGCGGTGCGCCAAGTAAAGTCTCAATTTCACACTTCCTTCGTTTTTTTTCTGCCCATCACTCACTTGGATGATTGATTACATACTAACTTTCAGCCGCGCATCGACAGTGCCAATGGGTCAGGATAGGGATTAAAATTCTCCGCATCAGAAAGAAGAAAAATCTCTCCAAAGACTGCCGCTTTGGGGAGCGGAGGATGCCCCTTTTCGGGTTCTTGGCGCCGAAAGGATGAGAGTGTCCATGGGTGGACATGGCCTTGAGCGCAGATAGATTTGATTCAATATCATCAAAACATCGATTTAATACCGAAAATACCCGTCTGGTCGGTCTATCATTCGGAAAATTCCTCAACGACCTGGTCACAGACTCACAATCAGTTCGTATGTACGAAAGTACTCAGGTCGTTCTCCACTCCTGGATGCTGATACAAGGCTGAAGCTCGTCACATGTTACTTGCAGACGGGGTGGATTCAATCAATGGAAATTGAACGGGTCCTCCCTGCGTCTGTCGCGCCTTTTACAAGAAATCCCTTGCATTGCGAAAATGTCACTGATAATTTCCTCTCGAATCTCCATCTCCATCTGCTGCTGCAAGTCGGGGTTTAATTGCGCTCCGCTTTGAGGGAGATCAATTCGGTACTCACACTTAAGTCCATGTTTGCGATGCAACCTCACCTCCATCTCCACTTGCTGCGACCCTATCTATCCCTTTTTCTTGTTCGTCTCAACAAACTTTCGATTACCGAGGACGCATGTTCCATGATCTCTGGTTCGTCGATTTCGCCTCTTGATCACGAAGTTGAGGGCTCGGCAGAATCGGAGGACGTGAAGGGGACGGAAAGGAGAAGAACCCTTTTTCCATTTCCCTTCCATGCTACAGTTACAGTCACAGTCACAGTCGCAGTATGCGATCATTTTTCCACCCATGTATGGATGATTGACAGATGATCTGCTGATTCCGTCCGTTATTTCTGCCCAGTTGAAGACTTTTGTCACCTCACCCTGCCCTGTCACCCAACCCATACGTGCTATACTTCGTACAGGAATAATTGTACCGAAGTTTCCGAATGCCGTCGTGGCCGTCCACCGTCCCTCAGCTATCCACTCTCTCTCAGCAGATGCGGAGAAAAGCAATCATCTCATCTCTCAACTCTTCGTCATGATATCACGATTTCTCGCAAAGGTGGCGTCAAGATTCAAATTTCCCCATGTCTTTTTGCCCACATTTGCAAGTCTCCCATGTCTCTCCCACTCCCATGTCTCTCATGTGACAGTGTACCTGCATAAGCCTCATGCACTAATGTCTTGTACCCATCCCATGCCGTACTTAGGCCGTACCACCTACGATCATCAGGAACAACCGCAACTTCGTACTTTCGTAAAAGGTCGTGAAGTTTCGTAATCCGTTCGGTGGGTCCGATCTGATCCGTCCGTGTAAATGACATGACAAAAGATTTACGAGATCAGAATTGCTGGAGATATCTAAGCCACGGTCAAAGGCCCACCTTGTAATTCGTCAAACACAACACATCGAAAAGAGTAGACGCCCTGTTTCCAGCCTCCAGAAAACACTAGAGTTACACAGATGGTAGGTAGTAAGCCGATGCGAAGGAATGCATGTCCACACTCACCGTCTACCGAACGCGCCGGGAAACTTTTTTCTTTCTTTTTTGCCTTCTTCTGCGCGCTCACCAATCAGCTCACCAGCTAGGACCAAACCCAATGCCTAACTCCCGAACCAAACCTAACCAAACCAAACCAACCCCAAACAACCAAAGCCAACCAAGAAGCACCGCCAATCCAAACAACCAAAGGCCAAACGAACCCCAAAGCCAAAGCCCAAAAGATATCGAACTCTAATGACGTTTCAACAGCCCGACGCGCACCAATTGACGTATTTTGCCCACCTACCAGGTTACTAAGTTCAGTGCAGCAGAGCGATAGAGTTTTTTCCTTCCTCTCCTCCAGCATGGAGATCTGCAAGATACATGGACACTAAGTTACCTCATAACTTGGTTAACTTAGAGTTTGCAAAGCTTAACATTATTTCCTTCTCACCGCGGTTGTTCGTTTACCTGCCTGCTCTCGGCGGTACTTTGTTGCTACGGAGGATACTGTGTAAGTGGTCCAAACGAAACTTTTCGTGGACCTCGGGCTCAACAAAATCCTAAATCAAGGTTATTTCGGGCTTCATTTGGTTTGCTTCTTGTTCGGAGCTTTGTTCTTGTCCTGTCCAGGGAACGAGTACCCCTAAAAGTCCCTTTCCCTTTCTCCGGCATCAGTATTAACATGCAGCATCGGGGGTCACGGACATTCTGAAATGAAATGAGAGAGATGTATAACGTCCGTCTGCTTGTGTAGTGTTGCTGTCTCGCAGTTGCAGTAGTGTAGTAGCAGTAGCGACCAAATTTTATGCAAATGCACTCAGTCTGCATGTTAATCAAACTCCGCATACAACGGCTTTTGTTTTTCTTTTTAATTTCATCTCTGGTATTTCCCTCACCGCAAAGTCGCATGCATGCTTCGTTATCCGTCAAAAAATCCTCAAACAAACCCCACTCGTAGAACAGTTCCAGAAATTTTGCGAAATCAAAAGAAAAAAGAGTGGGAAATCGAATCAGGAATCAGGATCTCTCCTGCAATGCGATGCTACGGTGATCCACTAATCTTCTGCGCTTTCCCCACTAACTCAGCTAAAGCACTGTACCTGCATCGGCGCCGTTCAGGGAAAAAAAAGGAGAGGCGGGAGGGTTTGGTTAGATCGTCTGGCAGGCAAAACGTGACTTGAGTATGATCTGATGCAGACGGGTGCATGCGATGCAATGCACGTGTACAGTACAGTACTTTCATCTAGGACCTAGCTGCAGTTACATTTTTGGCCGTGTAGTGTAGTGTAAGAGAGAAAATTCCAGCAAACGATCAAACGCTTCTGAAACGGCGTCTCATACTGGTATGCAAGTATCGTATCGTATCGTATCGTATCGTATCAACAGCACTCTGTCCTTTTTTTTTTTCATCCCAAGTCTCTGTCTGGAGAGGAGGGAAGGGATAGTTCATGCACGTTTCACGTTACATAGGTTCTGTTCTTTGCGCACCCACAACTCAACGCTGTGCGCACGAGCACTCTCTCTCTCTCTCCGCCTTCATGCCATGTACAGTACAGTACCGGTGTACCGATTTCCCATTTGGGGTAGCAAAAGCAAATAAAAGGAGGCTGCAGCTGCTTTTCGGGTCGCGAGTTATTACCTGAATGGTATGACACCATAGAATACAGTAACACCAGCGAGATACGGTATATGAATATAGATATGGGTATGAATATGATACGATACGATATGATAACGAAAAAAAAGACCCTGGAATCCACCCAGAGCACGGTTGCCAGTCCACGGCAACGAAGTGTGGCAAATGAGAAGGGGAGAAGGGAGAGGCCAACTACGGTAGTGCGCGCATTAGCTACTGTACGTCTCCACCCTGCGTTGGGCTGGCTTGAATTCTTAAAATTTGAGAAAGCTCGGGCTTGGAAATCTACAGTACGGAGCAGTACAAGCCCCAAAAAGGCTGGCAGAAGCGAGATTTTGCCATGTATGTAACCAAAACCAAAAGCAGTTCGGTCTCTCCACAAGTAGACTGTGCAATTTTAAATTCTGGGGGCAAGCTGGTGTGGTGGCGTGGCTGTGCTTTTTCGCTTGTTTTCAGGTACAGGCTTTGTAACAGACAGGGGAGGAAAGAGTGGTTTGTCTGTGTGTGGGGAAAAGGAGAAGGGGATCCATAGAATTCCAAATTCCTTCGAAATTTCCTTCTAGAAGGTTGGAAGGAAGGATGAACTTGTTCCATGGAAAATGGATGCATGCATAAAATGAAATGAGAAAATGTTGGTGTTGTGTTGTGTTCCTCCCCTGTTTTGCTTCGGGTTTTACCTATACCTAGGCTCCACAGAAATTCTTTGATGGAACGTTCAGGGCTGAAAAAGAAAAGAAAATGGAATGATGGATGATGTGATGCTATTTTGGGTCGTGCGTAGGTGCGTTCGCTATGATTGTATCAGAAGGGAAAAAGAAAGGAAAAAGTCGGGTTGGCTCTAGAAGGCTGGGGTAAGGGGAGCTGTGCTTTGCTTGCGACGTTTTGGGAATATACTTACAATACAGCAAGCATGGGCATGGGCTTGGTGATGATAAGAGTCGGAGATTGATGTTCCTGTTCGTACCTGACTTCAGGGCTGAGAATGCAGCATGAACGTGAGCCGCTGTTTACAGTACTTCCTGGGTCGTTCGCCTCAGCTCCCTGCCCACCGCCTACAGTAGCTAGCTGCGAAGCTGCCACGGCTGCCTACCCTACTTTCGGTTGGCCGGTCGCCGGTTTTCGGCCGTCAGTCGTCAGTCGTCAAGATAGAGCTCGGTTTCGTTTTCAGGTCCACCGAATAACAGCCAGCCTCCTGCTGACTAGCTGGCTAGCTCTCTACAGGACGAAGTACGAAGTAGCCGATCACCGGATTGAGAGACATGATGAAATCCGACCGACCCTCGCTCAACAAAGACCCGAAACAGCTAACCATACCTTTCGTTTGAATGGAACTGACTGACTGACTGCTGAGTTGTCCCTGACCCGCTCCGAGACGATGAACTTGACTCTCCTTCCTCTCACCTTATCCGCTTCCTTCGTTCCTTTCCTTCCATTTCTTCCATGGCATAACCCAACCAGCGGATCCCAGACCAAATAACCTACACTACCAGCTAACTTCCAAGCTTTCCATTCCTCTTTTCCCTGCGCATACCATGCCCTTGTCCCTCCACCTTCACCTTCACCTTCACAGTGGCAAGTCCTTTCCCTTCGTACACCGCTCTCACCGGTCCAAGTTCCAACGTCTTTCCCCAACCCAAACCAAGCATGACCATACCAAAATTTTCTCTCACCGTGGCGGGGTGGAGCAAAGCAGCCCGTGCAATTTCCTTGCTCCTCCCCCCTCCGCTGTCCGTTCGTTCCAGTCATACGGTACGTAAGTTACAGTGATCGGCGACTAGAAGCCTTCCTTCTCATCTTTTCGAAAGTTCGAAAGGAAGAAATCTGTCAGCTTCTTTTTTTTTTTTCCGCGTGGCAAGGACCAGGGTTGATGCTTGTTTTTCTTCCTTCAAAGTTAACTTAGTTGACTGGTCATTAACTTAGTTGACTGGTCATTATTATTTTGCATCTTTCGGTGTGTCTGATATGGAGGATAATCCTGGAGGGGAAGAAGGCGGTGGAAAGGGAAACAATTTCTTGGGAACGTAGCGTAGCGTAGCGTAGTTCGAAACTTCTAACGCTGCGCTGCGGTTTTTTTGTGGATATCTTGGGATTTGCTGGGATTTCTTGGCTTTTTTCGATAGTGTGGGAATGGATGGGGGGAATAAAAACCAACTTTGGATTTGTTTCCCAGCAAGATCTTGCTTACGAGCTAGCGGGCTAGCTTGGACGTTTCTTGTTCCGTCCCTGCGGTTTTGTTGGTGTCGTCAACTCTTAACTCGGACGATATTGATGCTGATGCCAATGCTGATACGAATGCTGACGCGACGGACGGGGTGGAAAAGAATTTCCAAGGTGATGTCACCTTGGTGAAGGGGAAAACTTTCATTACATCACGGACTACAACTACATCACGGAGAAAGGAAGAAAAAAAGTCAATATCCGAGCTAGGTTAGGTCAGGTACCTGCCTGGAGAGTTTCTCTTGGGTTCTCGTACTAATCTTGCTTATTCAGATGGGTTTTTCCCTTGGCCTTGCAGGACGTGGTAGATGTACGTATACTCGGCTCACCATGGCGTAGCTGTAGCTGTGAAGTCACCCGTTGGTTGTAAAAGTGGGTAGACAGGTACGGCAACATGGAAATGAAGTCAATATTCCATATCGCCCGCTAGCGAAGTGATACTTTGCTGCCTGCTACACACCTAGTATCAGGTGTTGGTGGTGCTGACGCTGGGCTGGGCTGGTATGGTTTGTTCGGAGTGGAATTCCGAAAAATATCATAGTCCGTGTTATTCAGCTTACCTATTCGAAGCCGAAGAGATCCATTCCACGCATGTACGTACGGTCCGTATTACATACAATAGATAGCGAATCCTTCTTGACTTAGGCGAAGATGGATGGATGAATCAATGAATGAATGCGCGTCACGTATCGTCCATCTCGGGTAAGTGGCCAGCCACGACGCATATAAGCGCCAACGACACCACCACCATCTAGAAATCCCCGATCCGGGCTTGGAGGAATGGGAGGATGAGGTAGGATTCCCGCGTCCCCGGTCCGAACACAATATGTTTGCCTAACTTATATACAGTGGCTTTATGCGTCCAAGGCATGAAGATACGTACGGTGAGACATGAGGGATGACTGAGATGGATAGTGAGGCTACAGCTAGCTAGCTCTGTTGGAGGCTCAGCTATCTTTGGAATAATGAAATGTATGCGCGTATGCGAGGCTAAGACTCAGTGAAACTTGAGGCTGAGGAGGATTTTGTATTGTTTTGTTTTGTTTGGCTTGGTTTTGCTTATTTGTTTATTGACTTTTCTCGTGTTTGAACTTTAAGAAGGCTTGCGCTATCATCGCCGATATGATATACGTATACGGACGGAGTGGTAGGATAAGACACGAGATGCATACGACGACATGAGAAGTATCTCTGTATTGGCGTATGCACAAGCGGATTATTCATCCTTCCCTTCATTGCCTTGCTTTTGCCTTTCACTCCCATTTCTCTCCTCTTACAACATCACCTCAATCATTCCATCTCAACTCTCGGGCCCGAGATCCGTCTTAGCGTTCATACCCCGTTCATTCTATCCAAAGAAAAGTTTCTTGGCCCTGCATATATCCAATACTTCAATCTATTTCACAACTGCAATACTACTCATCGCAGTCGGCGCAGTCGAAGAATATATGTACATCACTCCCAAGCAAGGAAATGATAAGCAGGGTAATGTGTTCGGATATGCAGGTAGGGTCTTGGGAGTGTTGGGTATGCGATCATTATGCAGATTTCGTGGGGTTAGATGTAGTGGGGTTGGATGTTTGTGGAGAGGGGACGGTGTTGATGCAGTGTGGTGCAGTGTATTGCTGTGCGGTGATATGTGGGATGTAAGTGAATGAATGAATAACTATATGCAGAGCAATGAATATCGGTATGCAGATTATCAATCAGTGAAGATATTCAAGGAAATCGTACATTCATCTGCTTGATATTGTGCAGTCAGTGACTATGTGTATATGTATAAATACAAACTAAGTCTTCCATATAAACCCAACTCAAAGATCAAGTCCCACTAATTTTACTTAGAATCAAAAGCAGAAGAAACCCTAATTACCCAATTCCTTAATCATGCATTTCCTCACTCTAATTTTCTCCTCCGCAATGCTCATCTTACCCTGTGAGTTTCCCCCCTCCCCCTCCCCCCCACCATTACCGACCCCCAAACAAACTCACAAACTCTAATACAACCTCTTAGTATCCAACGCCTGCTACTTCACCGTCCATTCTACCACCGTAGGTGATTTCAAGGCTCAACACTCGGAACCTAAAGGTATCCCCCTCACCCCTCGACCAAATCCCCCCTCCTAACAAACAACCCCTTAGACCACGCCGGTGCCCCGCAAACCATAACCGGTTCCTCCAGCACCTGTTCGTTCTCCGGCAATCTCGCCGACGGCTGTATCATTACTCTCAAGACGAATGTTGGGTGTGGGAACTTGAGTTTTACTAGGATTGGATCGGATTAATTTGGTTGCTTGTTGCGGGATGGGGGAGGGATAGTAGGGGGAGAGTAGATGGAGGGTTGGATGAGGGAGATAGAGGGGGGAGGGAGATGGAGGGGGTAGATAGGAGGTGGAAGGGGATGTATAGTTTACTAGTTAGTATTGATTGGTGTGAGATATTCATTCATGATATAAATCATTAATACACATAAGATAAGCCACAATCAAGCTGGAAGACAGACGTCTAAACCAATACAAATATCTTGCATTCTTTGTGCAACCTATCAAGTTTAGCTAACCCACTCTATCAACATCATATTCATATATACATTCCCATCCTCACTACTCCTATAGTTCAGAACCAAATCCGCATTTTGATTGAGTTCCACGAAGCTTAAGCTAGAAATAAACTCAGCTCAGAGTTATCTTGAATTCAGTTGAATCTTTAAAAAATATATCCATTCATCTATCCAGGTAATCCAGAAACAACACCAACAATATTACCTATATCCCCACCATTACCTATATACAAATATACACTTTCCTCTCTCTCTCTCCCTCCCTCCCTCCCAACTACCCTCCTTTGCCAAAGCTATAAACACGACCCAACCTAACCAAAGCAAACGCGCCAAACCGAAAATCTAGAACCCATTCCAAGCGCTTGTCCTGTCCACCCACAGCAGTGTTTCAATACCTCCCTCTATTATCATCTCTCCCCCAATGCCCCTATCCACCCATCCACCCATCCACCTCTCCACCTCTCCCCTATTCCACCCATCAATCTATCCCTAACCCTTCCACAACAAAAACAGCCAAGCAAAAAAACTTATTTTGGACGAACGGGAATGGAAACAACTCATCGTCATTACATATATCCGCGCACGCACATACGCACATACACACGCACTGTCACAGAAGAAACGTGGCATCTCCCGAGCACCTTGTTTGTGCTGGAAGAGGAAGCTTGAACATAGACACGGATGCGAATACGGATATGGCTATACGGATTAGATTATCAGGAAGGAGGTTGCGGCTAGGAATAGATGCATGAATGAATACGCGGCTACCAAGAACAAGACTAGACCACCAAGACCGAAAACAAGACCTCGAAGTCCCAAGCAGCTGGGCAGGGCAGGGTGAAAATGCAACGCAACGGAGCAGCTGGAGCTCGAGCACATACCATCCGTATCAATCACTTGCGCGCCAATCAATCAACAGATTGCATTCTATTTTATCCCCGTATATCAGTACAGTGCAGTGCAGTGCATCCGAAAACGGTAGCTATCGTTGAACAGAGCAGTGACCGTTTCCCAACCCGAAGGGAAGACCGGTGCACATCCAGCCTCCCGTTCGCTCGCATCAGTGACATCTCATGATATCCCATGACATCCCAACCCATTCCGTTCGTTCAGTTCAGTTCGTTCGGTGGTTTGTATATGTCCACATCCACATCCACATCCACATCCACATCCACATCCACATCCACATCCACATCCACATCCACATCCCCATCCACGTCCATGCCGCGCACTTGGCTAGTGAAGAAACAAACAAAACCCCAAAAACAACCACACTAAAATAACAATAACAACAAATTCAAGAAAACCAAACCATCCAACAACCAAGCTTTATTACCGTACCAGCAACCCAAAGCTATAATTGGTCCCAGTACGAACTCACAGACGTTTCACAAAGTCCCCCTCCGCGCTACTTAATCGAAAGGGTCTATATTTAAACTCTCCAGATGCAAAACCCGTACACCAAGAATCTAGCACAGTACTAGCCCCTAGCGCCAAGTATTTACTTAGATCACCTCGAGACTAGAAATCCAGTAGTGTACCGACAATCCAGTAGCCTCCGCACCACGTATCGCTTCATTTTTCCCTCTCAGCCATCTATCCCGCCAAGAAATAACGGTCTTTCGGAGAAATGTTAATCTCCTAGCACGTTTCATCTCAGACCTTCAGAAACGGCTCGCATGGATGGGAAGCTATGTATTAGCAGCCGCAAACATCCAGATTCCAGATCCAGATCCAGATCTACAAATGACATCGGAAACTCTCGCCCTTAGGCTTCTCTCCCCAACGTTGTCTGTGCATGCACCGAACGACGGTGTGGGAAATTGGGACGAGCGGTGATGATGCGTGCGTCGTACGTCACTGGTTGCGTTCATCGTCGCAAGTTAAAACGGGCTATGCTGTGCTGTGCTGCGCTGGGCTGAGGATGAGGATGACAAAGGACCCGGTGGGGTAAGATAGAGATCCGTGGTCGGTGATTCTGAAACATGATGACGACGGAAGTGACACTTGTCTCTGCGCATCAGTATTACGGGGAGGGGAGAAACAGGGCAGTTTCTGGCGAGTTGAGATCAGCAAGCTGTTCGTTGCGTTACGCAGGTGGACAAAGATGATCTGAGAAAGGAGAAGGAGCTAGGGCCCCGACGGTGTAGCAAGAAAAGTGTATAAACACAAAGAAAGCGGTTGGCAAGCTTTCAACCGAAACGATAGACGGGCCAAGATCCCGAAAGCATGGTTGTTGTGAAGGTGGAAATGTTCGGTATAGAACAAGCTTTGCTGGGTCTGAACGAGGCAGATTTTGGATATCCGGAATCGGCGATGGGAACGGATCCGTGACGGCAGTTATTTCCTCCTAAGCTGGTGAGTCTTTTGACTTTGTGGGAAAGGTAAACATCCAATTGATGCTTGCACTGGTGCTGTGCGACAGAAGGATTTGCTGGGATTCTGGATATTCAACTTGCTCACCAGATGTCCAGGACTTCAAGTAGATGATGATCTGCACGGAGTGTCCGACCTCAAGATTCTGTTAATCCCGGACTGCTATAGGGGAGGATAAAGATGTCTCTCATTGGCGCATGTACGAAGGAAAATCAACATTTACCTCCATACCGGGTTGGTTTCCAAGAAAGGCGGCGAGTCCCATCTTGGCAGCACGATAAACATGGAGACCCCGCCATATCCAACAGCCCAGTCCCAGACCAACCTCCTACCGTTGAAACAGACAACAAGAATAAGATTTCATTGGGCACTTATCAGCTGTCATTCTTCACACCGCCGCGATGTGATTCGTGCACTCCAATGTCATATCACCTTGCGGTGTCAATAAGGTTTAGGATTACCGGAGGCCACATGATGCCTAAAGTCCGTATGCCCTTCGGTCGATATAATTAAACGCTACCTTCCTAAGAAGAAAAACCTTCGTATCTGGTAATCTTGCTGTATTGACGCACTTCTCGGTATTTGCAACTAGCTTTCAGGAATGTGCCGTTAACCTCAGAAAAAAGTATCAAGTCCAGGGATGGCACGGTAAATCTTCCCAGGTACAAGGTATTCGCCTCGCAAGGTTAGAGATGACTTTCCAATATGACGGCTTCAATCAATACTTGAGCAGACTAGAATAGGTTTTGAAGCTGTGAGATATTGATGACATGCTTAAAGGGGCATATTCCGTAGACATTTCTGGAGAACAACGATCCGTCCTGTTCAGTGTCCAGGATGTCGGATTTTGTATTGCGCCAGGGATGGAATTTGACTTTATACTTCGCTGAAATTTGAAGTCCGAATGCGTAAAGTATATTTCAATATCAAGTCCTTTGCCGACCTGCTTCTAATCAAGAGTCCAGTCAGCGTTTTCTGACAGTCAACATTCCGCTAATGACTCGATTGTTCTCCTGATCCAAGGTGCAATCATCACAACCCGAAGTTGCCGATGACATTGAATCGATTGTTGTCCTGCTCAGGGAGAGGTCTAGTCATCGTAACCCCAATTCGCTGAAGACATCCTGTACTTCTTAGGCACCAGATGTAAAAGTTCTTTCGTGGTAGCATGGAGAGTCTTTGGTAGTCGAGTTGAGCATCAAGTATCCTCTTCCTGTGCCGGCATCTGCGTAGAAATAATCCAATCTTCCATCATTGCCTGGCCCGCATCCTTTGCAGGTGCTTTGCCCTTCCTGTCTATCTTCTTGACCACCAAACACAGAACTCGTCCATATATTGCGAATCCATCATATGAGGTATCCATTGCCATTTTCTTCTTGTCGTCATCATCGTCGCCGTCTCCCAGCACCTCTACCTCCTTTCTGCGTTTCGATAGAGGTCCAAAGTCGGCGGAGGAGTCGGAAGACTCTCTTCTAACTCTCGCACGCTTAGACCGGCGTGGTCCTTCATCCTCACTTATGAATAACGCGTCAGGGTCATCCTCTGCTGCAGGAATGTCTTGTAGGTTGAATGATTCCTCGCTTTCTTCTCTAGCGATGGCTGGTCCATCTGCGACTTCAATTGGCGCATCGTTCGTGTCGCCTGTGAGCTTATTCGAGTTGGATTGTATGAGTTTCTTGCTTGTATCTCGGAAGTGCTTATGTTTGAAAAGGATGGAATGTCGCGTGTTAGTTTCTGTGAGGAATATAGAAACCTCGAAATCCTCTGCAGGTACTTTTAATGACCATCTTTGCACAGCGAGTTCTGATCTAACATACCTTCTACTACGACATCCTTGACGCTTTTCTTCTTGCTTTTAGACTTGCTCCGTTCTTGCTCCTCTCGCAACTTCGGGAGAACCAATGGCCGAACACTTTCAATAACGCGGGGTAGGATGGGATTTCGTGAGTTGAGTAGCCAACTTTCTGCTAGAGAGGGATTGTCGACATATATGCGACACTCGAGCACGGAATATTTGCTGATGCGCAAATACCTTCGTATGGGCGCCATTGATGTGAGTTGAGGTGTGATGTAATGTTGGAGTGCTGCTTGGTTCAGGCTTTAGGCTCGCTAGAAAATTGCCGACCGGGGGTTACACGCACTCTAAGCGCGATTCCCCTCGTGCTTCATCTCACCTCACCTGCATCCATTCAATTCTATACTCGTCATCCGCTCCTGCAGTCACTCTGTATATCTACCGACCGAACCAGCCAAGATATTCTCCATAGTGGGAGTAGGGATAAGATTACGTTTGTTGCATATCTCATACGAGCCGACCCGTCTTTACGACCCGAATGAGGATGGGCTCGCAGACGGGAGTCTGTTTAACCGAAATGGATGGGAGTTTGTGAGATGTGAGATGTGAGATGTGACATTGCGGGTATGAGGAGGAGAGAAGGAGTCAACTGAGGGCAGGGCGACATGATGGTGTGCCGGAGAAAGTCGAGTGTAAATGAGGGCAAGAGGTCGACGTGATGGTGTACCGAGGAAGGTGCAGGACAGGATGACGGATGGGGAGGTGGTAAGTTGGAGATGCCCACCAGAGGTAATGAATATAGAGTGAGAGACATACAAACAGATGGTACAGTAGGTGCTATGATAATGAAAGTATTCTGACCTATTCTTGGGACAGCCGGCATTGTAAACGTATACGAGCTGTCATAGCCAAGAGGCAACACAGCGACCAGATCGCTTGTGTGATGATGATGACCCGAGCAGAACAAGCCTCAGAAACGGCTGGATGTCGTGCCGATGGGAAGTTTAGATTGAGGTTGAAGCCACTTAACACATTACCTTAACACATTAAGACACTCACACCACCTGACGAGGAGAAGCAGAGATATCACGTGGTGGTATCGTATTCGAGGTCCGCTGAGCATTGAACGTCGACGAGGTCATCGCATGTGCTAACGTCAGCAGCACAGTACTTTCTGGAGTTTCACTAGGTTTCTCACTTGAGACTCAAGTGCCAGCACCAGCTGCATGTCTAGAATGAAGGAAAACTCTTCATCCACATGCAGCAGGAAAACAAAGGTCACTCACCTGCAGAAACCATTCACCATCACCGTCACCATGCACCAGTCGTCGCCTGCAGCGCATTCATGCGACTGAATCTCGGAGACACCGATCCATCCATCCCGCCCCCAAACGAGCGTAAACATCAGCCCAGCGATCCGTCCAACGTACAACATACAACGTACCACCCACCACCCACCACGCACCGCGCACCAAACCGGAGATACACACGAAGCACACCCCTCGTACCACCCACGCTCACCCGCCAAAAATGCCTTCAATCCTTGCACAGATCTCCTCACCCCGCAAAACGGGCGATAATCAATTGCTCGATCACATCGAGTAAAACGCAGCCTTATCTGTGCCTATCTCTGGCGCCCGTACCTGGGACGATGGGCGGATGCGGTGCGATAAGTGTGTGGGAGCTGATAGGTAGTACGGCTTCGACTAGCTGCAATTATTGTCTTGGAGTTGCGAAGTTTATCTGATAAGGGTGTCCAGGGACCCCGCATGATGCAGGCAGAAGTGGGCACCGCCGCATCACGAAGGGCAAAGATTACAGTACAAGAAATGACAAGAGGAACGTCATGGCCGGGGGAGTTGCTGTTTTACTGTTGATGCTGTTGATGTTAATTCTGTTAACAATTTCTGGCATCTGTACCGTTCCGAGTAAGTTGGCCATTCTTGGAGGAAGAAACTCCGCTCGTTAGACGGGCGCGGGAGCTTAGACAAAATCTGAGATGGGCAGCGGAAAAGCCAATATCTAAGCTTATAACGGCGGAGAAACAATACTGTACAGTGTACACATCTAACTAAATTCTACTCCAGACCACTAGATACCCAGTCACCCAAGTCTGCCGTGTCCGCTCCGGTCCCTCTTCCAAGATCCCCCATCACATCTCTGTACATGCAGCCCGCTGCAGGAGGCGGCGAAAACCTGGGAACAATTTTTTTTAAACGAACCAGACCCGACGAAACTTTGATAGGAAAGATTTTCGCCAGGGCGTTTTTCGGCGGGGGTCCTAGCTACACTTACTCACTCTAAACCATCTTTATATAATTATGGTGATACCCTCGAGCTCATCCCCCTTCTCCCATCCGCATTATGGGAACAGTAATTCGAGCGCGAGTTCCAGTTCGAGTCGTAGAGAGCCATCTATAAGTCCTCGTACCACCACTCCAGCTCCTGCAAACGAAACGGACGAGCAAACGCCTTTGTTGTTGTCGTTGTCTGAACAGCAAAGTCCTGCCGAAAAGCAACGACGTCACCCCCTCGGCTCGTCATTGCGAACTACCTCACCCGCAAACTCACCAATCACACGCGACTCGGATCCGTACCATATTTGCAGCAGAGAAAACAACACCACCGTATTTCATTCCTCCGACGAACCCGCCTTCTTCGACTTCATCATGGAGAAAGTCAAAGGCACCAAGCTGGCTTACTTCGCCGACAAGCTGGCGGTAGAAAGCGAGCCCGGCCTTACCAATGCGCAGTTGATGTTGAATAATCATGATTTGAAGCCTGTGGAACCGGAGCGCCGACAGTGGGGAGCGTGGAATTTCGTCGGGTTCTGGATTGCGGATTCTTTTAATATTGTGAGTACCTTAATTACCATGCGACAAGATTGCGCTTGCTCGCTAGAATGGGAAGCGAGTTTTGGTTTGAGAATTAGGAGAGAGACAGGGCTGATGAGAATGAATACGTATAGAACACTTGGATGATCTCCTCCAGTATGATAGTTCAGCCAAGCGGCCTCTCCTGGTGGCAGTCCTGGCTCTGCGTCTGGATAGGATACTCCATCGCCGCATGTTTCATCGTAATGACTGGGCGCATCGGCGCCACCTACCACATCTCCTTCCCCGTCGTCTCGCGCGCCAGTTTCGGTATCTGGGGCGCATTATGGCCAGTCTTCAACCGCGCCGCCATGGCGTGTATCTGGTACGGCGTGCAGGCCTGGATTGGAGGGGAATGCGTGCAGCTTATGATTTCGGCAATTTGGCCCTCGTTTGGGAATCTTAATAATGGACTCTCGGGGACCGATACTAAAGGATTTGTTTCGTTTTTCTTGTTCTGGTTGTGCTCGCTGCCGGCGATTTGGTTCCCGGTGCATAAGATTCGGCATCTGTTTACCGTGAAGGCGTATGTGGTTCCGACGGCGGGGATTGCGTTTTTTATCTGGGCGATTGTGAGAGCGCATGGGATTGGGCCGATTGTGAAGCAGGGGAATACTTCGCATGGTTCGGCTATGGGATGGGCTATGGTTTCGGGAATTATGTCTTCTATTGCTAATTTCGCAACTCTCATTGTGGTATGTAAAACCAATCTCCTCCCACTCTCACACTCAAAACTAACCCCTCCCCCCTCAGAATGACCCCGACTTCTCCCGCTTCGCCCGCAAACCCAAAGACGCCTTCTGGTCCCAACTAATCACCATCCCCTTCGGCTTCGCCATCACCTCCTTCATCGGAATCATCGTCTCCTCCTCCTCCACCGTCATCTTCCACGGCGACCCCATCTGGAACCCGCTCTCCCTCCTCCAACAATTCCTCACCGAAGGCGGCTCCGCCAACCGCGCCGGCGTCTTCTTCATCGCCACCGCTTTCGCCCTCGCTCAACTCGGCACCAATATCGCTGCTAATAGCGTATCAGCCGGAACCGATATGACCGCTTTGTTGCCCCGGTATATCAATATCCGTCGGGGCGGGTACATATGTGCGCTTGTCGGGCTGGTTATGTGTCCGTGGAATTTACTATCGTCAGCGAATAACTTCACAACCTATCTCTCCGCGTACTCCGTCTTCCTGTCCTCCATCGCGGGAGTTATCATAGCAGACTACTACCTAGTCCGCAAAGGCTACCTCGAACTCCGACACCTATACTCCGCGAAACGCTCCTCCCCCTACTACTACACCTTTGGAATCCACTGGCGTGGCTACGCGGCGTATATTGCCGGTATCTTAATCAACATCGTAGGCTTCGTAGGCGCGATCTGGGATGCGGGGACGACGGGGAAGAAAGTTCCAGTGGGCGCGGCGTATATTTATAAATTGAATTTCTTTTGCGGGTTTATTGTGGCGGCGGGCACGTACTGGGTGCTGTGTAAGATTTTCCCGGTGCCGGCGACGAGTGAGGTGTGGATGGAGGTGGGGGATGAGATTGAGGATTTGAGGACTAGTTATGGAGGGAGTGGAAGTGGGGAGTTTGAGGAGGGAGTGGGGGCGGGGATGGGGAAGAGGGGAGGCGGGGAGGTGCAGGAGTTGGGGGGGAAGAGGGATTTGGATGTTTAGAGAGCGGGTGCGGTCTTGGTTTCTTTTTTTTTTTTTTTTTTTCTTTTTGGGTTGGGCTGGTTAATGATCATGATGATAAGACGCGGGCGGTGTTTGGTACTTTGAACTCATGAACTGGATTATGGGTATGGGGATGATGGGTCGATAGAATGACTGTTGTGTATACCGGTACGTAGAACTACTCTATTTTTTGGGTAGATGAAGATGATGGCATTAGCGCCTTAGTTACCGAGGGCACCTGGTGGGATTTAAAAGTAGATATCATATCAAATGAATGAACAACATTTCTCTATATATGTACATGTTTACGACGTTTATTGTTTAAAGGTAGGGGAGGTAGTAGTATGTAAGAATAAGATGATATGGGTTGGAATGGATGGATGGAGGGGGGATGTGAATTTCGGCTCGTGGACCGGGTGGACGGGTAATATGGATGGATAATATTCGTACTCGTATAGACAGTGCAGTGCATACCGAGTTTAACCGTACGGTGAGATTGATTACAGGGAGGGAGAGATCTGGGTGGGGTGGATGGTACTATGTGCTGTAAGATTGATTACAGGCAAGGGGATATGGTTGGGGTTCTCGATGATGGATGGTACTGTGTGCTGTGTGCTGTGTGCTGTGTGCTGTGTGCTGTGTGCTGTGTGCTGGGAGATTGATTAATTGCATGTAGGAGGGAATGGTTAGGAATGATACTGTGTGCTGTGAGATTCATTATATGTCAGGGTATGGTTAGAATTTTAGATGCTGAATATTACTGTATGCAGAGTATAGTATTTATCTCGTCCTTCTTTTAGGAGGGGGAGGGCGTGGGATTGGGATTGGGGGTTGGTGTGGGGAAGAGAGGGGAATCAGATGAGAATGGTGTAGAAGAAGAAAATCAAGTGAAGGTACCCTGATCGTGGGTTGGGGTTGTTGGAGTGAGTGTTTGGAGAGGGGAAGTGAATGGTGGAGAGGAGGGGTTGACGGAGATGCGTGGAGCAGCTGTGGAATAAGGGTATAGAGATGGAAGATGGAGGAGTCGTTGATCTGTTTCTGGGTAGATTTCGATTTGTAAGTTGTGGATAGGATAAGTTGTGAATGGGATGATGTTAGGTTGTGGGTGGGATGAATTTGTGATGGGATAGGCTCAGGGGAGAGAAGGTCGGGAGAAATTGGCAGAGGGTAGAAAGTAAAAGGAAGAAGTTGGAAGTTAAGGCGCAGGAATGAAAGTAGATTGACGGGTAGAAAGAGAAAGAAAACAGGGTGATGAAAGTGGGAGTGCGTTTGCTGGGGAGTAGTGGTGGATGAACAAGGACGTCTAGCATTAGATCAACCCTGATCCCCATCCCAACATCCTCTATCATAATTGAAACAGTCCTGTAAAGGAGCAAAAAAACAAAAGAAAAAACATACAACAGCGAGGATTCGCTGGTGGTCACCCACCCAACTACTAATTCGCCGATCTGTAGCTTGTGTATGGCAGAGCGGACGGGATGCCCAATGTTCTACAGTCTATGGTCGTATGTGATATGTTGTGAACAATCTGAACTTATATACAGAGAAAAAAGTATATGGGCGTATATATAAGAGTGGGTGAAATGCGTAAGCTGAGATGAGAAGAGAAGGCGCATAGTATGGAGGAGGATAGGAGATGCACAGAGACATTATGAACGGCATCATAGAATGCAAGATATGGAAATACAATGGCGACTGATAAAAATGAGCCGGTGGGAGGAAGAAAGAACAAAAAAGTACGAGGAGAGAATTATCGGAATCGATCCGGTTATTCATTGAGATGGAAGTATTTTCATGCAACGGCACGGACATGGTTAAAAGGAGTCGGAGGTGAATGGAAGGAGACGATCCGCTTGGATGATATAGGATCGAGGCTCTTCCTCATCTACATATGGCATTTTGAGTAGCACAAATGAAAGAAAGAGGAGATGAAAGATCACCGGGCCTTCCAAAATCGGTAAGTGTTAAGATCACATATAGTAGAAACGGTCCAGACGTGGCCCTATTGGGCATTCCTGAGATGTGCAACATAAAGGCCACAGTATCTAAGTCACATCAGCCAATACTCGCCAGACCTTAGGGGTCCAGAACATTCCTTGAACAAAACAGGGTATCAGGCTCTGCGTTTCCGCTACGTGCAACGTAGACAGCCTTGATATCCTACTGTATGTATGTTGTGCTTCTTCTGGTCCGAGACGTGATTAGCTGGCAAGGGAGGAAGAACAGAAATTCGGATACAGAGATTCATTTGTGGATTTGGGATTTTCCTTATATCAGAGTAGCATCTGGTAGGTATCGTAGGTAGATAGGGGGGAAGTGAAGAATAGGAAAAATGCGGTCGGAGATCGATGGGGAAGTGATGCGCATATGGGGAAGACGGAAAAGGGGGGTAGATGTGGTGTTATGTATTGTGGCTGAAATTTGATGGCGCTGCTCATTTATGTGATGCTTGTTTATGCGTATCATCTAGCAGCTCTCACCCCGCATGGCGATGCTCTCGAAGTAGAAGATGATTCGATGAGTCTGGTGGTTGGAACTACGCCGCTGGCTGGCTCTAGAAAGTGGTTGAAAATTACCGTGCTGTAAAATAAGTTCGTATTTGCCGCGTCCTGAAGTTTGCGCCGTTTGTACGATGCAGCTATTCGTAAGGTTACCTCTAACCTTAACCTTAGTTCTAGGAGACTCTCTCTGCAAGGTCTACTGTCGCAGTACTTGTTCTTGAGGAGGGAAGCAAATGAAGAGCAAGAAGTTAATGGTGACTTGATTAAGAAGCTTGTTCCTCCGCATGTAGAGTTGCGACATCAAAATAAGCTCTGTAGACATGGCCAAGCACATGATGTCATCAACGCGACCTTCGAACTCACTTACACCTGAGCACCTGAACAACCTCAGAAACACGCGACTTTGACCCAGAGTCAACACACACCAATGTAATATCAATCAATATGTGTGGAAGATATGCCTTGCATTTGGTAGGTGCTTGTTCTGTCGATTGAAATTATTTCGCTGCATGTACCATTGCTAATGCTATCTGATGTAGCGACCGTCACAGGTTCGTCAGTACCTTGAGGATGAGAATATGCCTGTGCATGAAGCACCGGAAGATGAAGGTGATGGTGCGCCGCGACAGAGCTACAACTTTGCTCCAGGTTACCATGGAATTGTTTATCGTGCAGACGTGCCTGATTGGGGTGCGGGGCCTAGACAACATAAGAACGCCCAACATGGCGCCGATGAGCAAACGGATGATCTCCCGTCCACAGCTCAAGAGGACGTCGTAAGCGGAGATGTTCGCTACAAGTTGCAGAGTATGAAATGGGGCTTGATACCGTTTTGGACAAAGCGTAACCCGGAATATGGATCTCTGATGAAAACAATCAATTGCAGAGATGATTCGTTGATCGAGAACAGCGGCATGTGGACCACGATGAAGCAGAAGAAGAGGTGCATCGTTGTAGCCGAGGGTTTCTACGAGTGGTTGAGAAAAGGGAAGGAGAAAGTGCCTCATTACATCAAAAGAAAAGATGGACAACTGATGTGTATGGCAGGTTTGTGGGACTGTGTTCAATATGAAGGTGCTAGAAAGCATGCTCTCTTCACATGGATGTAACTGACGATACTGCCAGGTTCGGAGGAGAAACTCTACACTTACACAATCATCACAACTGATTCCAACCCTCAATTGAAGTTTCTCCACGATCGAATGCCCGTCATACTTGGCAATGGCTCGAAAGAGCTCCGTACTTGGCTTGACCCCCAACGATCTTCATGGTCGAAAGAACTACAGTCTCTTCTCAAGCCCTTTCAAGGAGACCTAGAGATTTATGCCGTCAGTAAAGAAGTTGGGAAGGTCGGAAATAATTCTCCCAATTTCATAGTGCCTGTTGCAAGCACGGAAAACAAGTCCAATATTGCAAATTTCTTCGCCAAAGGAGGGAAGAATGACGCAATGGGCGCATCAAAATTAGCAGAGACAACGGCAGATACAGCCAATACAACCAAAAATGAAGACACTCATGCGATGTACATCAAGCAAGAGACAACTGATGACCGGAAAACCATCGATCACAATTCTTCCGAAGATAACGCACCAATACCGGTTCCCAAATCCGAAGAAATTAGAGGAGTCAAACGCGAACTCGAAGATAGGGGCGTTGAAGAACCGGCAAAGAAGATGCCCCGGGGCTCTGCAAGTCCACGAAAAGACTCGCCTCCTGCACCACCAGCACGGAAAACGAGAAGTGCCACAAGCAACAACAAGTCTGGTAGCCCTAGAAAGCCTCTGGCTCAGGAAAAAGGAAGTCAAAAAATCACAAATTTCTTTACCAAATAAAGTTACCCGAAGTACATTGGCTTAAAGGAAAATGGCATCAGAAATTTCCATGATCGAAAGTGGTTTTCGTAGCGACGATCCGCATGTAATGTGGGAAGGTACCGTCTCTCTTATATTGCGCCAAGAGTACTCCCCTCATTCTTCAAATCACTGAGATGTACCCTTGAACTGCAGGAACTGCGGAGAGTGACTTTCGGTTTCTGGAAAATACTTAATAAACCATGCTTTTGCATATGCAAGCTGATCATGCTATTTCGTGTGAACCTAAATGGTACTTCGAAGCATCCACCAGTGCCACGGGATTACCACTTTTGCTGTTTAGCCGGAGCAACTTCTACATGCAGTCGATAGTTCTGTGGCAATATACCCTGTCTGAGCGAATCCATGTGTACTCCCTTGTTTACCGACGGTACCTCTTGTCGGGATGCAATTCTCCGCAGTATGTCTCACATGAGAGCAACACTCACATGTTGTAACCCATAGAGAGTTCTAGTGTCGTATTCTTCCCTAGACATGTGATCTAGACGAATCACAAACGCCTCATGAGGTCAATCTTCCTACACTATGACCTAATCCCTGCCTTTGCGGGGTCCCCGGATTTTAAAGCTTGTGGACGGAAGATCTCTTGATTGCTGAGTACTGCAGCCAACCTATATCAGACACGATTCATATACATTGCTTGGCAGATACAAAGTTACATCGAGGTGCCCTCGGGTCGTGACACCTCTCTTCCATGTAGAGGAGATTAATGTCGGTTTTGAGGTGAAGCTTTTTGCCTCGACCGAGAAACGTTTCTGAAAATCCATTCGTGGAATATCTTTCCACGCTCAACATTTCCATGGACTGTTCTGAGGAGAGTGACTTTATTGCGATATGGCCAGCAACATGGTACCGACGGAGATTGGTAACTTCACCATAACTCAGGACAATGAGCTGATATTCATCTCCGGCGATGAGGGTCTCTAAGTGAGCACCGACGACTATAAAGCAAGCTGAACCTCCCGCTCAAAACCATCTTTCTCAACTCCATTCTACCCAGACAACTATCAGAACACTGCAACAACATCATCTAGTTCTGCGATAAAACTGCTCGGTTCTGATTTTCAACCTAGTCGATCAATATGAAGCTCTCCGTTTTCTCCACGGGCCTTGCGCTCCTTGCCCACGTTGTATCTGCTATTCCAACTCCTACCGAAGACGAACTTGTTCAACGTGCTGCAGTTGAGAAGAGAGCAACTATCACGGATGTTGCCACCACTGGTTATGCTACCCAGAATGGAGGGTGAGTTCACTGGCAGCTTCACTCCACAAGAACGTGCTAACATATTCCAAGTACCACCGGCGGCCAAGGCGGTACTACTACCACCGTGTCTACCCTTGCTCAGTTCACAGCTGCTGTCACCAATGATGCTACTGCTAGAATCATCGTTGTCTCTGGCACAATCACCGGAGCTGTTCAAGTCAGAGTTGGCTCTAACAAAAGTATCATTGGAAAGAGCGGAGCGAGTGAGTTTTACACCTGAATCTCACTGATCGTTCTAATCATGCTCCCAGAACTCGTTGGTATTGGTCTATACATCAACAAGTCTAAAAACGTCATCATTCGCAACCTGAGCATCCAAAAGGTTCTAGCTGGTAACGGCGACGCCGTCGGAATCCAAGCAGCATCCAATGTTTGGGTTGACCATCTGTACGTCAAATTTCTCCAGTAGCTTACCATTCAAGTCCCAGTTTAATGCTGAATCATTGCACAGCGACTTATCTTCCGACCTCGACCACGGCAAGGATTATTATGACGGTCTTGTTGATATCACTCACGCCTCTGAATGGGTTACTGTTTCCAACACCTATTTCCATGATCATTTCAAGGCATCGCTCATCGGACACTCTGACTCCAACGGCGCCGAAGACACCGGACACCTACACGTCACCCAGCACAACAACTACTGGTACAACATTGGCTCTCGTACTCCAAGTCTTCGATTCGGCACTGGACACGTTTATAACTCTTACTTCAAGAACGTAAACACCGGTGTTAATACCAGAGAAGGCGCACAAGTACTTGTTCAGAGCAACGTTTTCGCCAACGTCTCCAAGCCCATTGAGTCCGCTGATAGTGACGATGTTGGGTAAGCACTTCCTCTCAGCTACCGTTTTCTTTTCATTGCACATACTGATATGGTTTTCCGAATAGATATGCTGTTGCTCTTGACAATGATCTTGGCGGTGCTGCAAACACTGCGCCAGCTGGAACCATATCCACCGTACCCTACTCCTACTCTCTCTTGGGAAGCAGCAAGGTTGTTGCAGCAGTTGTTGGCGTCGCAGGCGCTACCTTGTCTCTTTGAAGAGTGAACAGAGCGCTGAAAAGAATGCCACGGTATTGCCCCTGACGGTTAAAAATGGAAATCGATGAACTTGAACGGATGTATGGGGAGGATAAGGACACTTTCGCTTCTTTCTTTACATGTAAGCCGGAATTAGCTACGATCGTTTGAGAAGAATGACACGTTTGATTTTATGTTTGCTTGGTTCCTCTGAAATATCTGAACGTATGTTTTTCGCCGCATTGAGCTTGATATTTGCGCTAGAGGTCTGCCCCATGCAGTGCATCGTAAAGGGGTGGCAGTGAAGTGCTCAGTACTTTGAACTTGGGATAACTGAGATACAGCCCATCGTAGTTTGAGGCCATGAAACTCGTCCAAAGTTCTTATCCATTTCTTTGATACTTTTACTGCCCATCCATCAATAATTATACGTGGACCGCTACTAAGTGGTAGATCAAAGCGGGTTGAAAAACTGACTTCAGTTGCTAACCTTCAAGGTCTAGTGACCATGTTCAAAGGCGCGAAGTTTACTCAAGCTACCCAGTATTCATTTATGAGTATGTCCAAGGTGTCAATTTTACTCAAGAATTTGTTAATTGCTATTTACAGCTAAAATAAGTATATACAGAATCAAAATTCATCGTTTCCAATTTCTCACCAGCCCCCTCGATATGTACAGCTAGCTACACCCACTCAAGACCATCACGATGATCTTCTAAGACAGGCAGCAACAAGTGCAGAGTCGGTTGATCCATTTGGTGTCTCGGTCAATTCTAGATATCGTTAGCTTTGCTCACTTTTATTTTGTTTATAAATGATTGGGTTTTACTCACCATATGACGATGCGAAACTTCCTGCAGCCCATCCGGTGTATCCAATGTAGACATCCGAGTTGGAGCTGAATTCACTGTTAGCTTCGTCCCATCATAGAACTGGGCAGAATTCAACTTACTTCAGGTAATCAAACTCCTGGCACAAATAAGTAATGCAGCTCTGAGTGTTTCCACCACCCGTCTCAGTCAAGATCGCCTGTCTGTTGTTCTGTCTCAACCAAGTAGCAAGAGGCGCGAAAGCGGTATCGATGTTGTTTGTGACACACTCGGTGTGGGTGCCGGAGTTGTCGGAGTCGAGATACTTGTGCACATCGAAGATCAGGTTGGTGGTTGAGCCGTCGGGGTTCTTGACGGTGGACAGAGCGGCCGCGGATCCGTCGCTGATGAACGCTCCGGCTGAGGTCCAGTCGTTTCCGGGAAGGAGGAGGAGGTTGGTGGTGGCGCCCGCGTTGCGGATGGCGGTGACGGCGGCTTGGACGGAGGCGGCCCAGGTGGTGATGCTGGGGACGTCTGGGGGTTGCGGTTAGCATTATATTCCAAGAGAGAAGAGGAAGGAAGGCGAAAAACGTACCATGCGGCTCGTTCATCAATCCGAAAAAGACTTTGGAGTTCCCCTTGTACTTAGCAGCAATCTGACTCCACAAGCTGGCATACTGCGCATTGGTTGGACCACCTTGTCCAATGATTCCACCGTTCCATCGAGCGTAGTTGTGGATATCGATGATGCATGATGCGCCGGTGCTAAGACACCCTTGTACGAGCTGGTCGTAGGTAGCGAACTTGTTGGCGTCGAGGGTTCCGCCGAGTTGGTTGTTGAGGAGGTATTGCCAGCCGACTGGGAGACGGAAGAGGTTGTGGTGGTCAACACTGACAAAGTGTTTCATTTGCGCGATACCGTCGGGTCCGCCAATGGAGGCGAGTGGCTAGAAGGAACAGGTTAGTCTATGGGAAGATGGACGAGGTAGAATGGGAGGAACGTACTGGGTAAGCTGCAGTTACGTTGCAGGTACCGTCAGTGCCGCAGCCGAAATCGAAACCGGCAATGTTTGTTCCAACTAAAGATTGTAAGTGGGAAGTTCATCTCAGATACCAGAACATGCATACTGTATTTTGTCTTGCCGGATGAAGATGAAGTTGGGCTGGATCCGCTTGATGTTGTGGTCTTGCTGACACTAGTGGTCAAGGTAGCTAGACAGCACACTTTTGTCAGTACAATCTCTCCTCCAGTATACCACTAAAGATCTTATAGAGAGGTCCTCACCAGTTCCAGGAAGGCATTGCGAGTAATAGGGGTTGCTGTAAGTGCAGACATATCCGGACACGCAAGAAGTTGATCCTGACCATCCAGTACCTCCACATTGAGCGTAAGCAGCTCCTTGAGCAGAAACACCAGTTGCCAGAAGCACACTGGCGTACGATGCCGACGAGACCTTCATTTTTGTAATAGAAACACAGAAATGCAAGAAGAGAAAGAGGTGCAGATTCAGATCTTGGAGGTGCTGGGCTGTGAACTTGGCCGAGATCAAGCTTTATATAGCATTCCAAGCTGCCGCACAGAGCAACCCTACGTACATAGACTTATCCATCTCATTCGATCCAGATGAATCTACCCATCAATGCCACTTTCATTTCCCCTTCGCCACGACGACCTCGGTACAAAATCCCGACAATTACAGTGAGCAAGATACCCACATCCACGGGCCGATAACCCCGCAGACTAAATCCGCGATATAAATGAAGTTGCAATGTGCTCTCTGATCCACTATATTTTAGCTATTATAGTGTTTAGCAGTCTCGTGATAAGCTAAGTTAGCGGAAGGAAGGCTACTTTTTTCCTGGACGGCAGTTCGGGAACATGCATATTATGGCAACGATGTCCGTGATCACTCAATACTGCTCTATTTGCCACAGATTTAATATACCGCCGAAGGCAAGATATTGTAATTGAGTGCGGGTGAATGCTTTGATGATGTGCTCTGTGAATTTGCGCAACGATGACTCGGGATCATCAAGCCTTTCCCGTACATCATATCTCATCGCCACTGCAAAAGAAACAAAGACACAAGAAAGCCATGAAGACTCATTAAACTATCTAGATGTAGTTCAAGACCGGAGTCGCACCATTACCCATCCCCTGTTCCCGTGAACCATAATAAATTTCCCCCGGCCCCCAAGCCGGCTAAAATCAGGGGTAAGTTTACCCCAGATTTCGGCTATTTGCTGTGACACAGAACAACGCATCACAAATGGCACTGAATTACTCTATTTCGCACAATCTCATTCCCCCCTTGGCTGCTTTTAGCGACTTCTCACTTTATTTAGGGTTAGAGCGGAAACTTTGACAAGTTAAAGGCTTGTTTCCGAGACATGCATGTTGCCGCGCCCATCATATCACAAGACTTATATGCACTTCATGTATAAACAAACAAGTGCCAACCAACCGGAACTTTCTGTCCAGCGCGTGTAGCACAGTTTTTGCCCCTAGAACGACGCTTATCGGTAGACTTTTCATGCCAATTTCTGGGGGACCAATCACTTACAGTATTTCATTCGAGTAGTTTGTCGATAGTGTAGAGAAAGTGCAAAAAGAGATGGGGAATTTAACCCACGGTAATAATTCGGTATGTTAGAAAGCACTGGAAGCACTGACACATTGTAGTGAGCAATATTCTGTATAGAGTAACTTTTGCTAGCTTAACACGGTAGAAGTAGCGCATAGCCTTTCTCTGGCCAGATTCGATGGCCATGGCTTCTAATTGCGGCAATCACACATCTGGTATCACACACGGCAAGAAGAAGTATCTCGTAAACTCAACACTGAATTTGCCTATTTACATGAGAAGTGAAGCAAGCGAATTTATATACAAGTGTAAGGGGGTAAAGAACGATAGACGCTGCAGTAACGCGGCTTTCTGTTTCCTTGTAGTAAACGAGCGCAATGAACACAAGTTCTTCTTAAACATTCTTCCAGCTCTCCATCTAGAATGATGGGTTGGCGTTGGTGAGCAATTGCACGAAGTAGGCCTGGAACCAGGTACCGGCTTCTGGAGCTGGCTTGAGCGCATCGGCAAGACCGCAGTGAGCATCGTATCTGGCGGAGCTGGTATCGGAGGTACCCTGAGATCACGCTTGTTAGTTGATTTGGCCAAAAGAAGGATAGGAGCAAACTCACGTCGCCCTCTCCACCTGGCTTGATCCAGACGAAAGCATCTTCCAAAGCGTCTCCAGTGCTTGTTGTGGGTCGGACACCGAATCCAGTGCCAATGAGGTTACACCAGTCTCCCCATGCCTGTTGAGCAGTTGGTTGAACACCGTTTCGAGCTAGTATAAACATCAGTACATTGATACTCTAGGTCAGAGAGGAATAACTTACAAGTGTCCATGATGAAATGTGCCGGGAAGCCTTGTGCTTGCAAAAGCGGAGCAAGCGCATTAACATACAATTTCTCGTTGCAGTTCGCATCACCTTGTGTGTATGAGGGGCAGGTGGAGCTAGTCCAGGCGTTGTAGTTGGCAACATTGGTTGCCAAACCTCGGACGGCAGCAGGGCTTCCTGCGTCTTTGTAGAGTTTGCCGAAGAGCTGAGCTGCGGGACCAATGTTCGCGGACCATCCTAACCAGCCGGCATGTCCTGCGTCGAGGTACATGGAGACATTTGGCAAGTTCAGTTGAGTGATGGCATATTGAACGCACTCCAGATAAGCTGCCTGAGCATTGGCGCATTTTTGGACGCTCAGATTGGTGACCAAGTTAGCCAAGGAATCCGGCTCTACCCACGGTTAGCTAAAGCTGTAAGTTTTCACAGGGATAACTAATGCCTACCAACGACAAGAATGACGCTAACATCTGAATAGGTCACGAGAAGTGACTTGATTGAGTCAATGTATGCCTTGTAGTTGGCAACACCACCGTTCGCAATCGAGTACTCTCCGTTCGAGGCAAGGGCTGCACAATCTCTGTCAGGTAGATCGTAGACAACGAATTGACCAGCGAAGGGCGGGCTCGCTCCAGCCTTGTTGGCTGCTCTGATATTGGCAAGGAAGGGTGCCATCAGTTCTGAGACCTTTGACGCGGTATCACTGCGCTGATTAATATTGGTTCAAATTGATTGGGGCTTTCTGTACTTACAGCCACGCGAAAGTTGGGACCTTTGCTACGGCAGCAGCTTTGGTAGCCATGGCACCCGTGAGGGAGGGAATGGCAATTGATTGAATCTCAGAGGCATAGTATGGGTTTACATAGAGTTGCTTGCCTACGAAAGGATTGCCAGAAGCTGCGGCTGTCGTAGTTCCACTGCTAGCGGATGATGTCGTTTTTGTAGATGTCGTGAATCCGGAAGAGGTGCTCTTTGTCGTAGTAGGAACCGAGGTAGTGCCCTTTGACGTAGTAGGAACCGCGGTAGTACCGGGGTTTGAGGATGCCGTTCCAGGGAGACACTGGGAGTAGTACGGATTGCTATACGTGCAGACGTAGCCGGAAACACAGCTCGTCGCTCCACTCCATCCTGTCCCACCACCTAAACCAGATTAATGATCATCCCTCGATTGTGTATGACCTCTAAGACTTACATTGTCCCCAAGCAGGTTGCTGAGCAAAGGTAGCAGGTGCCAAGGCAATTGCCGTTAGAAGAACAGATTTGAAGCCCATATTGACAGAATGAATGAATGGAGATTGTGTTGCGTTGAACTGAAAATTTTTGAGGAGAACTTCAAGGACTCTTATATGTTTTTCTTCAATATGCCACAGCCGATCCTAGCCACTCAACTCATCTTTTTGCTCAGGCGACAGGTACCGAAATAAATTGCACTAGCTATATGCGAGCTGCCTCCCAATATCAACATCGGGAGCGCGGTGCCGACTTTCCTGGCCACTTGAATAGCCTGTCCAAACCTTCAGTAATGGCACGGATTAAAGTTAATGAAGTATACATACAGAATGCTTGGCAGTGCCACTAGAGTGTCACTCAGGAGCAAATATAAATGAAAAAGTATAGGTTCCCTACAGGAAAACAATGCACCACTCAGACTCCCCGAATGTCGAATTAGGGCAATCACCCCGCCAAAATTAAATTAAACCTCCAAGTCACCGTTAGGTACCAGGAACGCTAAGGAGCACCGGCCCGGTAGAAACTCCTCACATCATGTGTTATAAACAATCTGTCACTTGACTTAAAGATCTTCGCCTTGCTGCCATCTTGACAAGAACGAGACTGTGGCGCGGAGGCAATACCACAAGACCCCGCCGAGCTTAGGAAAGATCTGAAGCCATATTTGGATAATAGCTTGAAGACGATAATCTTTTGCAGATCAAATGATAATCCGCACTCAATGCTGCCCATAAGGTTCAGAGCAACAGCGGCAAAAGAAACATAGATGCACAATCGGGGTGGCGGTGCTTCATTGTCCTAAAAAGCAAAGGCTTGAGTTTCCTACGATACGTGCTGCCAGTCTGCCACTCGGTCAGGTGTGGACCCCAGGTCTTAGTACCGGTAGACATAAGAGTGCGGAGAATCTGGGGTAGGATGTTACGGATGAACCTCCGTATGTTGTGAATTTAGCCTTTACAAAGGCGACGGCTCTACCTCGGCAGTTCCGGATCCCTCCACCTCCACACACGTTTCTGACATTTAAACGGAATTGGATGCTTAGATTCGCGTGATATCAAAAGTATCCTTGGGGGCGATAATTGTACAATCTCCCGGAGAGATGATGGTCAGGCATATTCCGTACTCTATGTGAGAGTCCCCACTTGTCACTTTTGCAACCTGCAGCACTCTGGTTAAGTTGTTACAATTGGTCTGAGGCCATCCTCGGCTATCCATCTATACTATGCGATGTAGATGCATCGCAGCCGTGCATTGAGATCCTGCTGCTTCGATATTGACAAGCTTGGTGTAGAGAGCGGCCGAGACATCCGATTGTAAATTGCTTAACTCTCCCATTCTGAGTGCGGCTGAAAGTAGCGCAATGAAAGACAAGAAAGCACTTGATGAAAGGTGACAATTATACTAACGTCTATCATCTTTCGTTCTCTCTATACCAGTAATATACACTTTCTTGAACAAGAATCAGTTACGGACAGCCATCCACGTCAATGAATTCAGATCCCATTGTATGGTCACTCTATAGACCTTCCTTTGCCAACATATCTGCAATGTCGAGATAGAATGCAATGGCATTGAACCTTTTCTCAACTTAGCAAACCTATCACATACGATCTTGCATGAGGATTGACTTACTTTCTTACGTTTCCCGTCACCTCCCAAGCGAGCCATCTCAACCTGTTGGTCCAATTGATGAGATCCAAATGACTGACATCCACCAAAGTACCTTTGTAGGTCCCCCATCTACTACTCTCTACACTGACCAACCCATCATTTGGCCCTTCAACCTTCTGCACAATGGCATGGCTCCTCCTAAACGCACTCCACAACTTGGGATCACAGGTTGCCCCATATGAGAAATACCTCACCGTGGGATCATCCGGCGTCTTGGGGTTAAACTCATCCATCATATACCTCCTCGTCAACTGCGAGAAAGCCCCCGTACTAACACCCAACTCATTCAACCTCCTCACCAACCCCGGAATATACGAGTGCCACCAACTCTCATCAAAGCAGTAATCTGCAAAGGCCGATCCACGATGTGGCGAGGCGATCGTTGTCAACGATAAAACCTCCACATTCTCCGGCTGCAGTCTCGAAATCATATATCGTGCGTCCAATCCACCCATACTATGCGCTATGATATTGACGGATTTCCCATTTGCCTTGGCCGCGATGTCTTTTCCGAGGACTTCTGCTCGTTCTTCGATACTGGCAGAGGAGGGGACTGATGCTGTGATGACTTCAATTCCTTTCGCGCGTAGCGCATCCGTAATCCCGCGCCAATACTGTACCCCAGGAAGGAGAGATCCAGCTAATCGAAGTTCGTCGAATCCAAAAAGACCATGTGCGAGGACGATTGGATGTTTGGGAGTGGCTGGAAGTAGTATTTAGCATGCATAGGGGCAAGTTAACATAGAAGAAAATAGACGTCGCATACCATAACAATCTTTTATCGTAGCAAAATCATCCTCGATTGCTCTACCAATGTCACTAACTCTAGGGTCTGCACCCTTCATGTCCTTTTCCTTCTCAGCATAGTGAATAGGAGAGGTGTGTATTTGATGTTGACGTAGGTTTGCGGATTCAAGGGATATCATCATAGGTCTTCTTGCTCGTAGCGCATGGCGAGATATAGAGTGCCATGATGTAGACGCTCCACAAGCGATCAAAAGTGTCATAATTGAGGTCCGCACATTGAGTTTGGCTAGATATAAATGCCATCTTGAGGAAGTCGTGTTTGAAGGATGCTTTATGAAATTCGCGAGGGGCACGCTTTTTTCGAGGAAGCCTTAGTGACGTAGTCCGGCATGTGATCTGTCTAAGGCTTACCATATTGTGAGTTACTCCAGACCTTTGTAGATGTATACGCAGAGTTGCTATAGGATTACTGACATAGGTTCTAACAAAGTCAAAAGTTATCTAAACCTGCACTGGCTGGGTGTTGTGCGAAGAATATAACACTGGATATCTTTGTTGTTGAATCGCAAGCTAGTAGTCTATACACAGTACCCCATCATCGTCCGGCCCTCCATGACCGTAATTTCACTATCAACCGCATCGTGCCGCTTCCAAAACCGAGCTTCATCACACCAGCCTTCCACTCTGAGTCGAGTCGTACAATCTGCACTGTAAACCCTCTATACCAACACCTTATTTCGGGCCCTCAACACGGTCAGGCACAACTGGCTTGACTTCGAACACAGCTTTCAAAAGATCTTCTATAACTTTGCCCTCGCCCTTCTTTCCCGCCTCCTTGATCTCCTGTAGTTTCTGCTCGGCATCCTTGCTGGCGTCCTCTTCTGCCTTCTTGTTGCCGCTTGTGTGCTGCATCCAACATGTCAGCACTCCTCTTCATAACTTCCTATAACCAATATCCATGTCGTACCTCGGACTCAAACTTTTTGAATTCATCTTCCTTCTCCTTTCTATATGCGTCGATTTCCTTCTTTGCCTCGTCTCTGGCTTCCTTTACACGCTTCGTGCGATCTGGTTCCTCCCATCAGTCTTTTTTGTTTCGAGGACGCAACATCGATGTGGATATCTACTCACATTCCCTAGCTAGACGTAAGGAAGTTAGCGCACCATAATACATACACTCGCAGCTCCATAGAGTAACAAACCTTTCTGGACAATCTTCTGTGCATCTCTTTCCGCCTATGCTCAATCAGTATCCAAGCCCTTCTACCCCGAACTCTCACATACATCAAGCAGCGTTTGGATACCCGCCGAATTCTGTGCCGACTATATGTAGAATCAAATTAGTAAATGTTCCCCAGGTTGCATTTCCGAATCATCATCTTGCATCCCACCTCCCCAGCCATCCACCTCAATCTGGATTGCGTAAACATACCATTCTGACAACCTAACCTAGACACGAGAGAAACAGGAGAGATAGTCTATTATTCGGAATAATTGTCGTAGAGGTCAGTTCGTTATCGCGGCGGCCGTAAAGAGGAAATGGGTAGATGAGTTGGGATTCAAGCTAGTAGCTCCAACAGAAGCAACAAGCTCTCCTAGGCTGGTACTGCAGAGATCCCTGTCCGGCAACTTCCGTTCCTGCCGGCGGTACATATCGATTGGAGTGCTTTTCCATTACCACACCAGTTGTGAAATTTCTACAATAATTTGTCTAACTATGAATTTCTACTGCTAGATCATTTTAACAACCTCCAATTGGTGTCAATAACTTCTCATAGCAAAAAGGAAGCCAATTCCACTACAAGTCATGTCTCGAGCAGCTAAACTAACGCTCCTTGGATCTTCACTCTTCGCTGCAAGCACGATAGTCTTTGTACACTATGCACAAAATGCAGAGAAAGCTGTATGTGCTGCGCCATTGCACTTAGCTACATGCGATCCAATACTTACAATCTGCAGGCAATGCACGCGGGCGTCGTCCGGGATATGGAGCAGCAGCGAATCAAGAAAGAACGACAACTAGATTTTGAGATGCAGAAGGCTATGGAAAACGAATACAGAAAGGTGCAGAATGTTAGCGATGGTGGGCCTCTACGATGAGATACGCAACAGCCAGGCGAATATGGAGCACTGCCGCCGCCTGCGTCGCATGCTGAGCTTGAGGGAGGCGAACTATAACAAGCAAGGCCCAGAAATAAGTTTGCGATGAGCTCTTACATGCCAACGAATAGCGGGTGACTATCAACACCGAACGCTCAGACAGGCATTGTACAGCATGAGCAAGGAAGACAATGATGGATCTGGCCAGTTAGCGCATATCCAGGTATCAGTTTCTACTTGGGTAATAAGCTCAATGAAAGAGACTGAGATGGATGCAGAATCCTTCTGTATAATTGTATCTTGTACTTTATGGCTAAAGAAATGTCAATATGTTACATGCAGTAACATCACCCAAAATGTGAGTGCGCCCAAATAATAGCTTCTGTGCCTCTTTCATTAGGTACGCCAGTCTTTGATGGCAGCAGATACTGCCAAACCACCCTCCATATGTAAATGCGTTCAAGCCCCCCTTTTTGTCGCAGTTTACATTCTCAGTTCCTCCAAACGCCATGATATGCAAAGGATTCTTCTCCAGAAAAGAAAAGATAGGTATCTATCTACCACCCTAGTCGTAATCAGATCATATAGATCAGCGCACCGTAATACCCGATCTCTTAGTGAACATTCTTGTGGCAATGTTCATGGCTGCCAACTCCTGGAAGAGCAATTTGGCCGCATATGGGATGTGAATCTGGGAGATTTTGGTCTTGTTTTTGCAGGGACGGCACTCGAAAGACCCGGTGTTGATTTTGCTATAGAGGAAAAGTTAGTACAAGTGATGGGGCAGCATGAATGGAAGACTTACGCAATTGGTGTCATGAGCCCACAGATATCACAAATGTGGACTCTGAAGGCATCCGATACCTCAAACAATCTCTCTTTCAAGAAAGCACTCGCACCGTGCGAGATCATACAATCACGCTCCATCTCACCGAAACGCAAACCACCATCCCTAGCACGACCTTCTACCGGTTGCCTGGTTAAGATCTGCACAGGACCTCTGGCACGAGCATGGATCTTGTCGTCCACCATGTGGCGCAGACGTTGATAGTACGTGGGGCCAAGGAAAACTTGTGCCATCATCTTGCGACCAGTATGTCCGTGGTACATGATCTCGAATCCACGAGATTGATATCCATGCGCACGAAGTAGCTTGGAGACTGAGTCAACGGTGACCTCGGTGAAAGGCGTAGCATCACCTTCTCGACCATGCAGAGTTGAAACCTTACTCAACTGACATTCAATTAAATGGGCAATAGTCATACGAGAAGGAATAGCGTGCGGGTTGATGATAAGATCGGGAACGATGCCTTGACTAGTGAATGGCATGTCTTGTTGCATATATGTGATACCGATAGTTCCCTTCTGTCCGTGACGAGAAGCAAACTTATCACCAATTTGAGGAATCTTAGTAGTCCTCATGCGGACTTTGACGAAGCGCAGACCTTCAGCGTTAGTGGTGATGAGAACTTGATCAACGATACCACTCTCTGTGCTTCGCAACGGTGTCGATGCATCGCGCTTAATATGAGCTTTGGTACGCTGGCCCAGTTCTTCCGAGTCAGGCGCAATTGGCGCAGTTTTACCGATAATAATGTCGGCACCAGTGACACGGATACCCGGTGCAATGATTCCATCGTCATCGAGCTTGTCATATGTACCTTGCTTGAGTTTGAGAGTGTCTGACCGATATGGCTTTTCAAACTGCTCGACGACATTCATACCAATACGCTTCTCCTGGTCGGTGTATGCTCGATAGAACAAACTTCGGAACAGCCCACGATCGATACTGCTTTGGTTCATGATGACGGAATCTTCTTGATTGTAACCCGAGTAAGTCATAATTGCAACGATAGCATTCTGACCCGCAGGCAGTTCTCTGAATTTGAGGAATTCCATTGAGCGAGTCGTGGCAAGTGGTTTTTGAGGATAGTAAAGAATGTTGGCCATGGTATCCATGCGGACATCAAAATTAGTAAGGAAGACTCCCATTGCTTGTTTACCCATAGCAGATTGGTAGGTATTACGAGGAGACTTTGCAAATGACTCATTAGCTTACGAACTACATTAAACTGCAAATTAATGCTTACCTGGTTATGATCAGGGAAAGGAATAATGCTTGCGCAAATTCCCAAGATCATACTGGGATGAATTTCACAATGAGTCCAGATGTGCGCGGTGGGATTGATCGGCGCCTTGACACGCTTGTTGAGATCACCGCTTGTATCGGGTCGGAGTTCATAACCAGCTTGGAGCTGTCGAGAAATATCCAAATCTTCAGGTGTCATGGTAATCATGACTGTTTCCTCTTCCTCGGCATCCAAGTATTCCACCACACCATCATTGATGAGCCCTTGGAAGCCATAGTATCCTGCCGCCTGGCGGTCTTCTGGATCCATGTGGGCAGGTAGAGATTGATCTTCTTCCAGTTTGCGTATATGATCCTTGTTCAGTACCAAATTACCTTTATTAGGACTATCGGGGTCATTGTCGATAACGAACAACGGTCTGCAAACCCTGCCCGCGTCGGTGAAGATCTTGAATTCTCGATCACGAATTTCTCTGATAAGAGAAACTTCATGAGAGATCAAATGTGAACGACGAAGATCCTGGACACACTTGACCAAGTGGCTTGGCTCTCGGTGGACACCAACCCAAACACCATTGACGAAGACTTTGGTTGCATTTGGAGACCGTAGCGGTTCGTACTCTTCTAATACTTCCATATTTCGTTGAATCATGAACTCAATGATTGGGTCGCTTGGTGTACCGACCGTAACATAGCACATCAAGGCCAAGTTCTTCACAAGACCGCAAGCCTGTCCTTCAGGAGTCTCGGCCGGGCAAACCAAACCCCAATGAGTATTGTGCAATTGACGCGGCTTGGCAATCTTTCCATCACGACCAATAGGAGTATTCGTGCGACGCAAATGGGAAAGTGTGGATGCGAAAGTATATCTGTTCAGCACTTGAGACACACCGGCTGTCGAGCTTGCTGCTTTCTTTTGGTCACCCCAGTTTCCTGTGGCCAAAGAGTACTTCAGACCGTTTGTGATCGTTGTGGATTTCACTCCTAACGTCATGTTGAACTCTCTGCCGTTCTCAACGCAGCGCTGTAAATACCTATAAACATCCGTAGTCAATCGGCGGAACAAGTTCCTAAAAAGCTTCGCGAGCAAAGGACCGGCAAGATCCAAACGCTTCTTGCCGAAATGATCTCGATCATCGGTTTCCCGGCGACCAAGGACACACTGGAAGAGCTTGTGGACCATGTAGCCGAGGAAGAAGGCTTTTCGGGTTTCGCTACCTTCCTTTTGTGAAATGTGCGGAAGTAATTCTTTCTGCATAATGTCACGAGCGTATTTGACACGCTTGTCGTAAGGAAGGTTTGTAGCGTTTCCTCTCCGCCCAATGAAATCTAATGCTACTTCACGGTCTTGGATGACGAAAGCTTCCTCAATACAAGGCTTCAACATCTCGAGCATCTGCGTATCGTTGCGATCGTAGCAGATATGGTTCAAGATATCTTCATCCGAAACCACACCGAGAGCACGGAAGACAATGCCTATTGGGATGTCTGCCTTGACGTAGGGCAAAGTTGACTTGACAGTTTTACCGAAGCCTCCACGCTGACTGTCGCCCTTGTCGAAGAGCTTGAGGGTTAAAGAAGAAATAAGTCGTGAACCCTTTTCCAGAGCACTTCGAATTTCCGCGATATAGGACACGGCACTGAGAGCTGGTTTCTTGAAGACCTGGACAATATTGGCGGCACTACGCTCCTGTGCAATGAGAACCTTCTCACTTCCGTTAATGATGAAGTATCCACCCTGGTCGTAAGGACACTCATTCCATGCATAAAGGTCATCTTCGTCCAGGTCCTTCAAGATACAGTATTTCGATTTGAGCATAATTGGCAGTTTCCCGATGTAGACTCGGTCAGGCGCGGGGCCACCTTTGTCTGAGTCTATACTACCGCCCTCTTCATATTCCCAAACCAATCTCGTAGGATGTTCGCCACCTCTGGCGAGTTCTGCTTCTTGTTCCTCGTCGAGCTCATTCAGAGGAACGGGTCGCTCTACTGCAACTTGGACACTCTTTGTCATTTCAAGGTATAAAGGACTGGAGTAGGTAAGATTTCGCAGGCGGGCTTCTTGTGGAAGCATAACTTGTGTACTTCCATCACCTTCCGTCATGACAGGTCGAGAGAGTAGAACCGTTCCAAAGTTGATTTCGTATCGGCGGAGGGCGATGGGATTGTCCTCAGATGAAGGAGGATTGTTTTGATCTAGGGTGAGCTGGGAATTCTCCTCGACAAGTTCCTGCATGGTTGTAGCAACGAATTCATCGAAGGAGTCCAGCTGTTGAGAGACGAGGCCTTTGGACTCAAAGAAAGAAGAAATAACCGTCCAGCAGTCCTCGGCCGTGATGCCTGCCGCATCTTCATCTCCATAATCATCATATTCGTATCCTTCCTCGTAATCTGCCATCTTGTATCGTGTAAAGTAGCTTGTGTGTAGGGTCTTCGCTTTGTTGGGAGATCGAATATCGAAGGGGGGCGGCGAGTTGACTTTGTCGCAAGGCGAAAGGTGAGCTATCGCTTCCAAACAAAGATTGGCGCGTCCTCAGGACCTGAAGGACCTTTAAGAACAAAGAAACAATTGCATATAGGTTATAGACAGGCTTAATGAAAGAACACCTGCTACAATGCAACGTCTCTATATCGAAGTCGCTGATGAACTCAAGTCTCAAGGTTCAAGGTAGAGATTAATCAGGCACAGAAATAATTCGAGCTGACCGCACGCGATTTGAGAGTCCCGTTTGCCTTTCGGAACCACTAACGGGTTATAGTTTATCCGATTTCGGAGATAACCTCACGCTCCGACGGCCACAAAAAGATTATTTTTCATCTCACCTTTTCGACGGCATTGGGATTATTTCTACTCGGAAAAGGTTCCTCCCAGAGCCTTTAAATTGTGCAGCAACACGATGGTAACTCCTACCGATGGCAAGCTGCTACGGGGAGAGGCTTCTGTGATGCTAAAGTCTTCAATTGGCAATTGGATCAATGAATTCACTGATACCAAAGTAGATTCTTGATCGCACCGTGCTGATCATGTTTGAGATGATTCATTACTGCGAAGGGTTACCAGAATCTCCTTACTGGCCATTTGTATTCCAAGATCACGGCAACGTTGTTAAGTGCCCAGTCCATCGCAACTATTCTGGTTTGGTCGGTTAAGATGTATTCAACGGGTGTCATTTGTTTATACACTCTACTCTGATACTCTATGTATACATCACTTCCTGTTATATCTTCATCCCACCATTCCTACCTGGTTTCCCTAATTCTTCGTCTCCTTCGCGTGCTTCTCGTTCACCAGAACATAACGGTAACGAGCCTTCCCCTGTTCCATATCTACTACTGCCTGGTTTGCCTCCGACAAGGGTCGCTCCTGGATGAAAGGGTGGATATTGTTCTTTGCGGCGAACTCCAACATCTCACTGATCTCCCTTGGCGTACCAATAGCACTTCCTCCAAGCTTGACACCCTTACCAATGAAGGCGAACATGTTCAATGGTGGAATGACATCCTCAGGCGCTCCAACCTGGATGAATTCTCCTTTCGTTTTAAGAAGACTGAGATATTTGGCAATAGGCATCTTGGGACTCGAGACTGTGGAGACAATCAGATCGAGAGACCTGGCGTTCTTCTTTGCCCAGTCTTCATCCTCATCAGTTGCAATAAACTTGGTCGCACCCATCTTCTCCGCATCGGCTTTCTTGGAACTTGTTCGAGAGATAGCGACAACCTCCTTACAACCCAGGCCCTTGGCCCACAACAGACCGAAATGCCCAAGTCCTCCGATACCAACAATACCAACTCTTTTGTTAGGACCAGCTCCGTTGTGCACAAGAGGGCTCCAGGTAGTAACACCACCACAGAGCATGGGAGCCGCTTCAGCCGAGGACAGTCCGTCGGGGATCTTGACAACGAAGTGGGCTGGAGCACGACAATAATCTGCATAACCACCATATGATTTTGAACCATCTGGGTATTTCCCATTGTAGGTTCCAACCATTTTAGTACAGTGGTTCTCCATTCCGCTTGCACATTCCTCGCAGTCTGGCTTCAAGCAGGAACTAGACTGTGCACCCACACCGCATCTGTCACCAAGATTGATGTGCTTGACATTTTTGCCAACCTTGACAGCGGTACCAACAACCTCGTGACCTACACAGCACGGGTATAATGTTTCGCCCTAGTTTTGTGCAATTAGCTCTTATCCATGACCAGCCTCGATTTTTGGTGGGGAGTACACACCCATCCCGAGCGAAGAGTATGAAGATCAGATCCGCAAATACCACAATGGGTAACTTTTATATCAATATCATCCTCTGTCCAAGTTTTTGGCTCATACTCTTGCCAAACCATTTTGCCCTTGACGGCCTCCTTGTCCAATGCCAGCCATCCTTGGAACTTGTAGTCGGTCATTTTTGCTTGATGTAAGTCGTCTGCTGGATTCAATGATTCTTTGAAGTGATTTGTGAGTGATAATATTCTGTTTGTGGCTGCAGAAGCAGGAGATTTGGTCGAACCCGACATCTTTATATGTATAATCCTGTATAATCCTGAACAAAGAGCGTCGTCACGATCTTCTCCGCCACGTACTTAATCGAAACTCTAAACTCCGACTAAGTTCCTCTTTCTTTGCTTTCGGCCGATGGAATCGCAGGATATCTGTGGAAAGTCTACCTAACTCCGGGATATGATATGGCACTAATCATACAGATATCGAGATGACAGCATAGTCAATGGCTTTTGGTGGGGTGGCTAAATCCAATTTATCATGGAAGATGATGTCGATGAATGTGTTAGCGGGCGACAGAAGTGGGGTGAAATCGTTCTGCGGTTTCTCCAACAGCTATCCTTTGTGGATATCTTGCGGCAATAGGATCAAATCCTATCTCCATAGCGAACGCTGACATTTATTTATGCTTGATTTTAGAGTTCTTATTCTTCATGTTTGTCTATGTACCGATGAGGGGACAAATTGACTTACCCGACTGCCGAGGCATTACCGAATCCACAATGGGTTTTCTGACAAGATCTCGGGGTCGTTTCTCTTTTTATCGAGATTCATGAAATTGCTTCTGCAAAGTGAGCGAGGCAAATGCCAGAATAGTCAAATACTTTCTCTCAGCTGTGCTTTAACAACCTCAACATCAGTGCCGCTCCTCGAGCCAAGTGGCTCGGCAAGCGCGGAGACTTTGCTCTTCCGTCCTGGGGATACTGCAAAACAATTGCTAATAGAGGTGACGGATTGAATGTTATGGCTACCTTCAACATAAACATTCTGAAAACCAACGGTCCGGTCTTCACCGAAAGCTCCACACAGGGGCAACAGTAACTCGAGTTCTGGAGCTCCGAATCGATATGTAAAGCATCTGCGAAGACGTAGTACGTTACCGGCGGCATGTGGCCGAATGTTCATGTGGCTTCATTTCGGGGATGCCTCATTGAATCAGGTGCTCGTGCTGCTGCTGCATTCCTTAAGTATCGAAGTCCAGATCTATGGTCGACAGCCACATTCCTGGGTGCAGACCACCGTTGCTGTGCAGGTCTATTTACTATTTTGAAGCACGTATATGCAATTGATCTTTATTGCACTTTGATCCAAGACTATTTCTGAAAAACAACTTATCTTCAGCTAACTTATCAATCATGAATTATATCTTTCGCACCACTATTCTTACAGCTTTTCTTTGCATATCTTTTCACGAACCTGTCACCTTGGCAGCTACAATTCCGGCAATACCTCCATATCTACGAAAAACGCATTACCCTGCAACACGAGTAGAAGTGACAATACCTGATATACAAGCCAGTTTATCCGACTTGGAAGTCCTGCAGAGGTATGTCTGCCCCATTGATGATATTAACAAAAGACAGGAAGAAGATCGCACCAGCAATATAGCAATTAAACATGAGCTCGAACATGTCCTAGAGATGATACAAGAGGTGGAACGCCAACGGGTGGATATGATCAACAGCTTTGGCGAAGAGTCACCAGCGGTGACAGTACCAGAAACGCCTGTTCCGAGTGCTATCGATGAACAATCAGAAGACGTGGAGACGATAACATCGAAATTTGTATACGAATCAACGTCCACACTTGAAAACGTTGCAACGATTACGTCTGAAGCGCTGTTGTATCCAAGCGATGGTGTGGTTGATGCAACTAGCACGGCAACAGCAGCAACAGAATCATCATCTGAGATTGCCCACAAGTTCGATGCAAGATCATCGAGCAACATAGCGGTATACTTCGCTCAGTCCCCTCTAACATCCTCATCCTCTCTCACAGCCCAATGTTCCGATCCCAACATCGATATCGTGATACTCGCCTTCGTAGTTGCAGCGAAATCAGGCGGCGACTACCCTGCGGTGAATTTCGGCGCCGCATGCAACTTCGATCAAACGCCCATCATGGCTGAGAAAGCACCGGGGTTACTACGATGTCCCGAGTTGGCGGAGCAGATTGAGAAGTGTCAGGGTTTGGGGAAGAAGATCTTATTAAGCACCGGTGGCTCTACTGGCCAGATAGCTTTCGCCAGCGATGAAGACGCCGTTGTTTTTGCGAAGGTGATTTGGGGACTGTTCGGCCCGTTAGGAGCTCTCGATGAAGGATTGAGGCCATTTGGGAAAAGTGTGTTAGACGGCTTCGATATTGGTATTATCTTCGCCCCCGTTCTAGAGTTGTAAAAGTGTTAATATCAAGCCCAGATAACGAGGACAGACACCCGGAATCATACACAACATTAGCCAAAACCTTCCGCTCGCTATTTGCAAGTGGCTCCGACAAACCATATTACCTATCTTCAGCACCACAGTGCCCATTTCCAGATGAGTCCAACCCCACAGATATGCTCCTTCTTTGTGATTTTGTGTTTGTGCAGTTCTACAATAACCCTTCGTGTGATATAGGTTCCATGGGGTACGAGACGAGTTTGAGACAGTGGGCGAGCGCGCTAGAGAAAGGCGTTGGCAAGTGGTACTTGGGTGCTCCTGCGGTATGTTTGAGGGGTATTGTGGATGTGTGGATGCATGCTAATCCGGCTCTCGGTATAGTGGAGTCAAGCAGGCCCAACAGCGTATGCAAGTATAGGAGGAGCCAAAGAAATGAAGAAAGTCGTAAGCGATGTTGTCGATCAGGGTTTCAGCAACTTCGGTGGGGTTATGTTCTGGGCTGTGAGTAGCCCCTGGAAAGCGTCTAGATGATGTTGGCCGACGCTGATATACTCACACTAGGGACCAGAAGCACAAGCAAACACTGAGGGAGGGAAAGATATAATTGCTTGGGCGAAGGATGGTTTGACAAATTGAAGTCCTAGAAGGATCAGGTTGCTTTTGGGTGTTTGGTATCGAATTTGGAATAACTGCCCCTTGACGAACACGATGACTACGAAAATGGTTAATGGAGTATGATTAAATGAAGCGATGGAATGATGAACCCCTGACAAGCAATAGCGAGCGAGTTCTTCTGGAATTGATTGAGCCTGGTCAATTAAGCTATCTGCTTCCCCAACCTAAGGTTATTTGCGGAGACCAAAACCTATGCACTTGCAAAGTTTGAGTCCGAATAAACCCCCATTGTTATCATTTCGTATCGTGTTGCCTTGAGAAGAATGAATCAGCCCGTCTCCGTTTGCGATTTGGAATTCATCAACTCAGAAATGTTACTGCTCAGGTAATCATTTGTGTTCGACCGCCGTCGCCCGCCGAACATTCCACGACCTTTGTCCGCCTATACGGCGGATTGGAGACTTTCAAAGGGGGATTTCTTACAAGTATCACGCCGTTACGTATAGAGAATTTTAAATCTGACGAGTAACAGGACGCGACATGTCTCGATATGCAGTATCCAGGATTTTTGGAGTTAAGCATACCCAAGCTCCGTTCCGTCGGAACATGGAGTTTATCATGTAAGCGCTTCCTACCGAAAAATGCTTGCAGCGAAACGGGGTGCGTATTGATATGCGGATGTACGGACTTAGGGCTTAGCTTGTACATTCGAGGATTGTTCTTCCCGTGATCTCGTAGGCAAGGGCGAAATGGATTGTCTTTGTGAATCACCGCCGAGCAGGCGTATCTAACGGGGCAAAAATGGCGTGGGACAAGGCTTGAGAAATAACAGACAATGGTTGTAGCCTTATTGAGAATGAAATATCATATGTATATATATGACTTCCGCTTCGCTCTTCCGAGACCAATATTGCTGGTGTCCATCGCTGATTGATCGATACGGCCTCTGATTGCTTGCCATTTCTCCCTTATCTCGACACTTGAATCGATTCAGGCCAAACGTGAAACATGTCTACATCAAGAGCAGAAACATTAGTATCAGATACGGACTTAGACAAGAGCGCTGCACCCTCAGTACGGGACTCCGTATCTGGGGGAAAGGATGGAGGTATCGCAGTCGAGAAGAGGAGTACAGATGACGCGAAGCTAGAGAATGGAGAGGTCAAAACAGGGGAGGAAGTTGACGATACAGAGTATCCGAAGGCTATGAAGATGGCGATGATTGTGGTAGCCTTGGTGCTGAGTATTTTCCTTGTGGCCTTGGATATGACTATTGTGGTGAGTTCATCTAACCTTGGATCCTGCTCAATCTTTTCCCTCATTCTTGCTCCATGGAACGCCTGGGCCTCATTGATTGTCCCACGCCCACTGGAGCAAAGGGTTCGAGTAATAGATCATAAGCCTAACTGGACTACAGGCAACCGCTATCCCAAAGATTACAGATCAATTCCATGGCATCGATCTTGTCGGCTGGTATGGGTCTGCTTTCTTTCTCACAGTTGGCTCTTTCCAATCGACCTGGGGGAAAGCGTACAAATACTTTCCGTTAAAAACCACCTTCCTTCTATCGATCTTCGCCTTTGAACTGGGCAGCTTGATCTGCGGTATGTTGTTCCTTCCAATGACTATTTTGGTCGAACTCAACTGACGATTACACAGGAGTCGCACCAAACAGCACCGCTCTTATCGTCGGAAGGGCAATAGCCGGTTTGGGTGGCGCAGGCATTGCTTCTGGAGCATACACTATCATCGCGTTTGCAGCAAGACCTCACCACAGAGCTGCCTTCACGGGATTGCTAGGCGCCTCGTATGGAGTTGCATCTGTCGTCGGACCTCTTCTTGGCGGTGTGTTCGCGGATAAGTTGAGTTGGAGATGGTGCTTCTACATCAATCTACCCATCGGTGGTGTAGCTGGAGCTATTATCCTGTTCTGTAAGTCAGCGATAGTTCCTATTCTATGCCGTCACCTGGTGTATTACAAATGACAATCGCTAACATGTGAATCTTATAGTCTTTTCCACACCTCCATCTGCAGTTCCCACACCCGCCACCCTCAAAGAAAAGATCCTCCAGATGGACTTCCCTGGAACCTTTACCATCATGGCCAGTCTCGTCTGTTTCTTCCTCGCTCTTCAATGGGGAGGTCAAACAAAATCATGGAAGTCTGCCGATGTTATCGGTACCCTCGTTGGATTCGTTCTTTTGCTCATCGCGTTCCTTGTAATCCAATACTTTCAGGGTGAAAGAGGGATTATTGTTGGTCGATTATTGAAAGATCGTACAGTTTCTGTCGGAATGGCATATGTTTTCTTCTTAGGAGGAGCGTGGTTCCTGCTGTTATACTACCTCCCAATATACTTCCAGGTTGTTTCTGGAGTGTCGGCTTCTCAGTCAGGTATCCGAAATCTCCCTGCGATTATCGGAGTGACAATCGCAACGATCGCCTCCGGTGGGTTAATTTCTGCATATGGTCATTTGTGAGTATCCCGTATCCAACTTAGAGCCTCTTCCTATACTAACGCTGCACAGTGTTCCTTACATGATTGTCAGTGGATTAGGTGCAACAATTGGATGCGGCCTTCTATACACACTATCGCTCCATTCAAGCTCTGGTGAATGGATAGGTTACCAAGCGCTTGTTGGTCTGGCAGTTGGTCTTGGCTTTCAGATTCCCGTCATCTCTGCACAAGCGGTGGTGGAACCTAGCGATCTCTCCTCCGTAACTGCTATGGTCCTCTTCTTACAGACCATAGGAGGAGCCTTCTTCATCTCGATTGCAGAGGTCGCTTTCGCAAATCGCATACTCAATGTTCTCCCACACGATGCCCCAGAAGTGGCCCCGGCGGCAGTATTGAGTGTAGGGGTCACAGAATTGAGAAACGTGTTCGGAAAGACAGGCCCCACGATTGAAGGCATCGTTGCTGCTTACCTTTCGGGACTCAAAGTAACTTACGCAATCGCTATTGCTTGCGCTGGACTCGCATTCTTCATATCTCTAGCAAGCAAATGGAGGAATCTGAGGGGGAAAGTTCAAATGGGAGGTGCCGCCTAGACGCCCAACGGAAGAGTGAGAATCGAATTGATCATAAATTGTGTTAGACATACGAAAGTCGCTAGACTGACGAGATTATGCCGGGAAAGTAGCGATTGTGTATATGTAATAGACTGAAAGGGGCTCTCCACTACAACAAGTAATAGGCAGATGACAACGCAGAAGAGAAAGATTGAATAGCCAAAAGACTACAATGTCTGAGTTTCTCATGGATCGAACAATCAGCTTCAGCACATTGCTTCAAAGCGGCTGTGGTAGAAATGCGATGGAGAGGAGGGGTAACGCTCATACATAGCTTTTAATTTTGTAATAAATCAATTCCCAAATGATCATCAAACTCAATTCTGGACATCTTTGTGATACCATCTAGCTTGACTACCCTCCAGTGACAACAGATTTCCGCAATGAAGGGACAATCCCGCCGTGACATTGAGGACTTTCCAGCAAAGTCTCAGTTTAGAGGTTTCTACAGACAAAAGCTTGCCGCACCAAAGGTCAACTCATTGGCAGAAAAGCGGGTCTAGACTGCTGCTCACGTGCAGAGGGCACTTCGCTTACAATACCGCCAAGACTCGCTAGCGCCTCCGTTAGCTCGAAACCCTCCCACAATGCTCTTTGGGAACTTTTTCTGAAATCTTCGAACTTTCGAACCTCATCATCAAGAAAAGTCGACCACCGCCAACATGTCGCACCGAAAATTCGAAGCTCCCCGTCACGGATCTCTTGCCTATCTTCCTCGCAAGAGAGCAGCCCGTCATCGCGGAAAGGTTAAGAGGTGAAGCATATACCCTTCTTTTTTTGGTCCCCTCTTTGAAGGAAATTATCGACTTTTGTCAACTGCGAACTCAGAGCTCTCCAGAAATGGTCAATTGCTAATCTTTCAATTCTCTACAGCTTCCCAAAGGATGACCCCAAGAAGCCAGTTCACCTTACTGCCACTCTTGGCTACAAGGCTGGTATGACAACGATTGTCCGCGATCTCGACCGTCCTGGTGCGAAAACACACAAGAAGGAGGTCGTTGAGGCTGTCACTGTCATTGAGACTCCACCGGTACGAACAACGCAGCCCGCTTGGCTCAAGCCAATGGCTAATATCTTTTTAGGTTATCGTTGTTGGTCTAGTGGGTTACATTGAGACTCCTCGTGGTCTTCGATCCCTCACCACTGTCTGGGCCGAACATTTGAGCGACGAAGTTAAGCGCAGATTCTACAAGAACTGGTACAAGAGCAAGAAGAAGGCTTTCACCAAGTACGCCAAGAAGCACTCCGAGAACAGCGGCGCCTCCATCACCCGTGAACTCGAGCGCATCAAGAAATACTGCACTGTCGTCCGTGTCCTTGCTCACACTCAAATCCGAAAGACTCCTCTCAAGCAAAAGAAGGCTCACTTGATGGAGATCCAAGTTAACGGAGGTAGCGTTGCTGACAAGGTTGACTTCGCCAGCGGTCTCTTCGAGAAGCCCGTTGAGATCGGTTCCATCTTCGAGCAAGATGAGATGATCGATGTCATTGCCGTCACCAAGGGTCACGGTTTCACTGGTGTTACCGCCAGATGGGGAACCAAGAAGCTTCCGAGAAAGACACACAAGGGTCTCCGAAAGGTCGCCTGTATTGGTGCATGGCATCCTGCCCACGTCCAATGGACTGTTGCACGTGCTGGTCAAGACGGATACCACCACCGTACCTCATGCAACCACAAGGTCTACCGTATTGGCCGTGGTGATGACCCCAACAACGCCGCTACCGAATTCGACGTTTCCAAGAAGGCCATCACACCGTAAGTGACCCCCTAAATCGGGTATTTTTGTGAAATAGAAATACTAACATTATATAGTATGGGTGGTTTCGTCAGATATGGTGAGGTCAAGAACGACTTCATCATGCTTAAGGGATCCGTCCCTGGTGTCAAGAAGCGTGTCATGACTCTCAGAAAATCCATGTTCGTGCACACATCAAGGAAGGCCTTGGAGAAGGTTGAGTTGAAATGGATCGATACCTCTTCGAAGTTCGGTCACGGTGCATACCAAACCCCCGAAGAGAAGCACACTTTCCTTGGTACTCTCAAGAAAGATATCGCTCAATCTTCGTAAAAAAATTAAAAATTTGGTATTTGCATTTCGGTTACGGGCTTTTCATTTGGTGTAGTGGGGGAAATATTACTTGTGCAAATAGTCCATAAGGGTTTATGGACGTTACTTAGCATTACATCAATGAAGAAATGTCAATAATATCCAACCGTCTATATTAGTAGGGATCCTGTGCTCACCGCAATGTATTGGCATTGTGCCTGTGCTTAATGTGAAATTTCTGACTCGACCGAGCTCGCACAAACCTGGCCTTATATCTCCACTAAGGGACATGGAAAAAGGAAATGGCGGTGGGTTTTATGATAGAACAACACGAAGAATTTTCGAAAGAACATTCTAAAAGGCCAGAAATCTGAGACCTCCAACATCTTAGTCTTTTTATGTAACACTTTGAATGTTGAACTTATATAAGGCTCAGTTGTCGTAGGTTATCCTTGCATTGAAGTTCTTCACAAAAGTTGCAAAAACATTATCCAAGTTCACCCTGAAGTTTTTCTGCTTATTCCTTCGGACACAAAAAATCGTCATCACAAGTCCAACCCCACAATCAAAACTTTAAGTGAAAGAATACCCGCTTTCGGTTTACCCCACGTCACTGCAGTCCGTCGCACAATCTGCATTTCTCCTTCCTACTCTGCTGCTATTATTTCCCTGCTTTTAGCAATATAATACGCATATAATTTCAATGGGTGCGCTTTCATCCGTTCTCGCCATCCCATACCGATCCATCAAAGAATCCATCGAACGCCGCAACAAGAATAAGAAAAAAGCATCTTCAGCAAAGGGATCCAAATCAGCGCCGGGATCTAGACTTCCGAGCAGGAACCCAAGTTTGAGAGAGTCAACAACAAGCAAACAAAAGGCGCAATCATTAAGTGGAGAACCAGCTTCGGGCGCTGCGCAGGCAGAGCCATCGGAAACACAAGGACCAGAACAGTCCGCTGTGCAAGGAGAGGCAAACGTTGCGAAGAATATCGCATTAGAGGCTCCAGTGCCAGTTTCGGTTGCTGCGTAGGCGAGAGATTTCTTTCATCCAGAGCTTTCCTTCCTATTCTTGATTCGAGCTTGGGCAAGTGTAGACAGAGGAATAGCCTAGCTGAGTCGCGCACTTTGTTTAGCACCTCCGCGAGTACTGCGAACGCTGCGAGTAAAAAGTCTACAGACAAGATGGCGACAGACGAGGATTACATGGCTTTTCTTGACAAAGCGAATGAGGATCCTTCAGCAGGCACCTCAAAGGCGTCTGCGAAGAGCAATAAACATGAGTTCAAGACCACAGATGATGATGTCGATGTGCCGAGTGTGTTAGTAAAGGCTACAAAGGATGCATGGTATGTAAGTGATGCGGATGAACCGTTTGTGGTCGTGGCGTTGAAGTTGGGGAAGGGGGGAATGCCAAACGAGGGTATGTTTTTCCTAAATGCCTATTTTGCCTTGGGGCATATGCTAACATGACTATAGATACATTCGCGAAACTCATAAACCACCCTCAGCCATCTGAAGCAGATATCGAAATCATGGATATTGGAGAGTGGGATCCACAGGGACAATATAAGGACGTCGTGAAGGCAGTGAGGGACGCGAGCAAGGGAAGCGATGTTAGGGTGTACAGGGTTCCTGGAGAGGGAAGTAGGGTTGAATATTGGGTTGTTGGTGTGGAGGGTGGCCGATTAGTAGGCTGCAAAGCACTGGCGGTGGAGAGCTGAGCTGAGATATGCTGATGCGAGAAATTATGATTCTTGTTGGATTTGGCGTTTGGCGGGGCATGACTGAGGTTAGTTGGATATCATGGGGGATGAAAGTAAAAATAATTATTCGATATATATGGCTTAGAGCCAGAGATTCAGTTCACTAGCCTGTTCCGTCCTTTGCTTCTCTTTTGTTTTATATGTTGTATGCTAAGTGGCAGTTCACAGCACATTGTGCTCAGATGTTGGTACTAGAATCGCTGAACGATCTCCATCTTCCAGTCGTATACATGGTCTCTACGGCACTTCTTTCCCGGCTGATCCTAGGGAGCTCATGATGGTGAGTGCTTTTTTTAACATCTTGAAGTTCGCGTGTACTCTGTGAACTCTACACAAATAGCCTTCAAAATTCAAAATATCCCACCCGGGCACCCAGCTTATTCTTTGAACAACCGCTCCGCTGACAACCACATGTATCCGACAAACATTACCTTACCGAGAACACCACCAGGCTGCTACGAAGCAGTCATATCGCTTGTAAGATTCTTTCAACTCCTTTCCATACACGTCTCGAGGATCTGGTATGTGCATATTTCATTTGTTGTAGCTCGGCTAGGAGTCTGTATCTGCTTTCTGCAGTCGCTCGAATACTTCGGTTGCACTTCAGTCATCCAGTATATGACTCTTTATGAAGTTGCTTGGCGCCTCCCATTTCCTATGTTATTTCTTTTCACATGTCTTGTCTTCCCTTGCGACAAATTCCCTCTAGCCAGAGCGCTGTGGCAACTTCATCCCTTTAGCTTTTTGTTGCACGTCTCGCCATGTGGCAAGCACTTCCACACCGTCTAATCTCATTTCCCTGCAACGACTCCGTTTTCGCATCTTCTTGTTGCATGTCTAGCCATGTGGCAATGCCCTTTTCACGCTGTTCAGCTCAATTTTCAGATCAGGCTTCATGGAATAATTTTCTATGATTTTTTTCGTTGCAAATCTCAACCATGTGGCAAGGCAAGTCTCCACATTGCCATGCGACAACCCCACCATTTGGACTTTTTTGTTGCACGCCTCGGCCATGTGGCAAGTTACAGTAACTCTACACGATCTCTAGATCGAATCGCCATGCGGCGATCCCGACGTGTTGCTCTTTCGTTGCATATCTTGCCATGTGACGGGCACCATATAAAACGCCTAACGAAAGTCATATTTTATCCTCGTTTTTATATCTTTTTTTGATATCGCCTTGCTTCTCCTGCGTTGGCTTTTCATGTGGTACGCCGCTCTTGTGTATACTTAGACACGCGTCTCTGAGAAACACCGATCACATAGCTCATGGTTACTATCATGCAGCACTGTCTATAGGCATTTTTCTTGGGATCTGGATACCTGGTAGCAGGATGTATATCATGTTCTGATTCCTGAGCTTCTGCTATGCGGGCTTTTTCCACACGATAACATTCACCTGCACTTTTTCCCCTGTGCTTTGGATCTTAACCACAGGGCACTTGGCCCTCCAATTTAGTCGCTATGGTACAAAAATGCGCTAGCATGGCCAAATTTGTTTCCAATGATCGTCCCTATATGGAAGTGAATACAGCTGCGCGCAAATTGTAGTGGGAAGGCAGAAAATTACTAGGAATGAGTGGCGTTGGTCCGATAATGAGTTTCCCATCCTCGTAGTAGAAGTTCTAGCTGACGTGCTCAACAGCCCATATACCACAGAGAGTGTGAATATACGCTCCCTATCACTCTTCGTGCCTAAGTAGGTGGATAGAAAGATACGGCGTTAAAGGCGTAAGCCATATGTACTGTTTACGTCCCAGTTCTCGAATGGACTGGATGAATGCCAAGAATGTTCAAGAGAGGGTTTGCTAAGTCATCCATCTGATTCAAACAGTAACAGTATCCACCTTCGACTTGCAGCATGATGCTGAAGTACTACTTCATCGCATTGCTTGAGTAGAAGCTCTGTTGTCCCTTCTTGAGCACTGTTTGCGGACTCGGAGGCTCGGAGCCGTGCTCCCGAAGTTGATGGGACTCGGATTCTGGTTATATGATATCTTCGCTCTTGTACGGAACTGCAAAAAGGAGAAGTGCCGAGTATATCGATGTTGTAGGTGCCGAATAGGATCCAACCCCTTTCTCTTATCGACATCTTGACCGTCTTGATATCGATGAATCAATCAATCAATAGAGTACCAGCCTCCTCAATCTGCATGTAAAACACAACCTCTTACTTGATATCCCTTCCGCAATACTCCTATCCTCTCCTAACATCGAATATCTGTATTTCAATCGCGAAACCGCTTCTGCGATCCCTTTTCTGCCTTTCTCTCTACAGAGTACTTATCTCCAAAACGATGATCACCATAAACAAGCACTTCTCATGAAACAAAACAAAACGAAAATGTACATAACGAAACTGCATCCACTCACGATGTCTTACCTGCAGTATACTTTTACCTTTCTTCATAAATTGCAATTTGCTGCAGATCACCATTTTCCTAACCGTCCCTTTTCGCCTATCCACCCGAACCCACCTCTATCTGTCCTTTCCTTTTTCTTGCCAAGGCATCCTTGAAAATGGATACAATGATGACATAGGTGACCGACGCTCAATCTATGCTTACGGCGGGAATAAAGAGAGGTGAGACCTTCACAAACAGGTCGCGGTGAGAACAGTGTGTGTATGAGAGCGAGTGAGTATTTGTTGATTGATGTCGATATATACTCGTATTTAATGGATGCAGATGCAGGTATTTAGATTGAATTTAATGGATAGTGCCGACCAGTGCCCGAAAATATTCGATTCTTCAAGTACGTCGCACTCGGCTCGGTACTATGCACTGTTTAAATGAGGTAGCATCATGAAGTGGTATTTCTGGGGGAGGAATCTCGGGAAGCTAACCTTACCTTGGACAGGAGTTCTAGACTTGACTTGACTTGCGATTCGAGGTTTGAGAGCTTCTTCCTTCAATTCATCCCTATAATCAAAAGTGAATCAATCAATCAATCAATCAATCCCTTTCTCTTCATCGTTCCATCCATTCCCTTCCGTACATTAGTTTCTAGTCGACCGGGTGGGTTTATTACAGAAGGAGGAAGTCATCCGAGACTCGATAACCTTACCCGCCATCTCATCTCTTGCAAGAAGTCTGAGCTTTTATGAGTACGGGACAATGCGTGCGTACGGTTGATATTGTATAGGACGGGATGGTGATGGCGTTGACGTTGGCAGGCTCACGATATAGGTTTCAATATTTCCAGAACTAGATAATACTCACGTGTTGTTGGATTCTAGAATTCTTGACCTCGAGTAGCGGATTCACACTCGAAACTCCCGTCAAGCTATTTCGGGCTTATCTACGTTCGGCTTTTACCTAGTGGTCGCTGTAGAGGTGCCGAAATTGGACCATTATGCATCCACCACTGCTCACTGCTCTCCTCTTTTAATCAGCGGAGCTTACTGTAGAATACACCAAGAAACACCAACCAAGTGGTCTTACTGGATACAGTAATGTTTTAATTCTCCTTGGGTTGCCGTGTCAGGACTTGAGATCTTCGGAAACTACAGAGTACTTGTAATTAGAATAATGGGTACAATGGTGCTTGAAAAAACGGTTTGTTGTGATCGGCGGACACTTTTTGGCCTGTACAACCGGAGTCTGACAAAGATACTGTACAGTGCGAGCACAACATCCAAAAGATCGGCGTGCCTGTAGGGATGGATGATAGTGATACAGTACCGCAGTTGATTGCGCCTTCCTTCGGCCGGGAATCGTTCTTCGGATGTAGCAATGATGCGATGAGGCTTAGTTAACTTATGTGATCGAACATCCTGTAGTTACAAGATCCAGCCGCTGTATTTGTAGAGTTAACGTCAGGTACATGCATGTTCAAAGCCGCTCGGCTCCAATCTTTGCCCAAACAAGCATGAAGTGCAACAGAGAAAGCGAGGAAGAAGCAGAAGGCGAAAGGGGGGCAAAGACGTGGTGGAATTTCCTTGGCACGGATTCAGGGGTATTAATAGATAGATAGGGCATTCGGATGCATCGCACCTGCAAGCAAGTGCCACTTTTAAATTTTGAGGTGAACAGCAACTGATGGGAAAATAGGGACGCGTAACCAGCTTTTCCACCATCGTGGCTGTGTCTATGATTTTTGGTTAGGAATCGAGCTTTTGGTGTTGGATGTATAAAGTACTTACAGGTAGATTACTCAAATACGATGTGATACGCTGGGGAATCTTGCTCATGGTATTTGCCTTGACCTACGGCATAGGGAAAGACTTTAGGAATGATGTAATGCAAGTAAGTAGCTGAGAGAAAGCAGCTCTGTTGCTATTTTCGCAGCTCCAGTGATAGTACTTGTACAGAGTAGGTACATTGACTGCTGGTTGCTTGATAATAGTCTGGTGAGCTCAGTCAGCCATTAGGATTGACATTGCCGTTTCGAGAAGATTGGTTTCTAATTAAAGTAGGTGTGAGGATGAGCAGCAAAACGCATGACTTACAACTTGCTGTTGGGTCTAGCTGGGCTGCTGGATGTACCTGCGAAATTGTTAGGTGAAGAAAAGGTAGCATGCCGATTTGACTGGCAAGCAAAATGGTGGTATACGGAGCATACGGAGGACAATCTAATCTGCACCCAATACTACTGATACATATCACATTGTTTAGGGCGATCCAATTTGGCCAGCAGACCGGCACCTTCATATCCAACTCCATCCCCATCTCCAACTCAATCTCAATCTCCATCTCCATCTCCATCCTTCCTCCGTACCTCTATCGTCCAAAGTTCTCCCTTGTTCGAACCTCAGGAACTAGGATCTGGATTGCTGCATCAAGGTGCCTTTGCTACTCTAGCGAGTCTAGTAAGGTTCGAACCTGAACGCAAAAAAGTGTAAAAGCCAAATTTCAAAGGTTGACCCCCTTTTACGTGAACATGGGACAAGCAGAAACCGGCCAATAAACTCCTTCCAATCTGTCTGCGGCACCCAAGAACCCCTACCAGCCGGATGAGCCAGGGCAGCGCGCAAGTGCAGTAAAATGGCTCGAATGGCACTCGCCTCGATTGAATAAAGGCAGATAAACCCATAAACCCCATAATTCCATCCTGAGCCATACCTCATTGTGCCTAATCTCAGCAATCTAAGCTCCATTTCCTGCTAGGGCCTCGAATTGTGAATTATGCTCCTGGAAGGTTGCAGATTCCACTCGCCAGAAGCAGCGAAAAGAATAATTAATCTTGTTGTATTTCGTACGTCCGAGTTTCTTGCTTGCTGCTGCATCGTTTTGAACTGACAGTTCGAAGTACGCGGAACCAAGAGTTAAGGAAAAAGGTTCACGACGGGAACTAACAGACCTTACTCAGGTCCATTGACACGAGCTGGCAAGAAAAGAAAAGAGAAGAAAGACACGCATTTCTTCAATCCGTTCCTTCCACCAGCGCCACCAGACCACAAACTACCAAAACGCCAGCGGCAGCGGCTTAACCCAGTCTCCCCTTCTCGTTCGTTCGGTGTTTGAGCGCCCTATTCTCCTGGTCACAATCAACTACAGTCAGAATCATAACCACCAAATCAGCGTCAACCACTACCGCTACCACTAAAAGGGAAAAACAAACAACTTTCCCTCTTCCAAGCGACGACAACTTCCTGTTGTTGCGAAGTCTAACATTCTTGTCGCCCAGCAAATTCGATTCTCCTTCACGACCCGACGTTCGTTTCTTACCCTTCGCCGACCACTTGCGTTTAATTAAAGCAGGATTTCTTGGATACCTGGAAACAACCGCACACCTCCTTTCTCAAGTGAACTTCTGCTGGCCATTATTCCAAGATCCATTCATCATCTACATTTCACCAACGACGTACCATCATTTAACACGACTACCTCACCGATACCCAAATAGCTCCTCGATTGAGCTTACCCGCTGTCGAAGAAGATTGGGAAATTACACGCGATTCCTCGACCTTGTTTTCGTCCTTCCATTCTAGAATTACAACACTTCCAACAAAGTCGACATTTCTGTCTCAGACACAATCCTATATACAAAGGCATCTGATAACGCAACAGATGCTATCGAGTTTATAAAGATAGGAATTTGGGCTTGTGCATATTGTCGTTATGGACCACTCCTACGGTGGCTCAGGGCGACGCCCTCCACATATAACCGTTAATTCGGGCAGTGGAGGGGATATACTAAATTCAGACAATAACAGTTCTGCCTCTGACACAGGAACCCCAAGCACATCGAGAAATTTAATCCCTCCTCCGCGGCCACCAACGTCTGGCCCGCAACAATCACGAATGGCTGCTCCTCAAGTCTACGGCTCGCCAGATGTAGCGCAATCGAACGAAATGTTACTGCCGCCGACGAAGTCACGGTCTGCAGCGAACAGCAACCAACCATACTCCGATTACCCAATGGTATCCCCATCCGTATCGGGATTCTCATCACGAAGGACGAGTTGGAGTTCGGAGGCTGGAAGCAGAGATAGTCGGTTAGGACCATTTGGCTCGCCGTTTGATGACTCGAGAGCCTCGTCGAGGGCGGGTGATAGTGATGACGAGAATATCAACACGCAAACAGTATCGGAAAAGTACAACATTATGCCATCTGCAGGACTGTTACTTTTCCCCGAAGATGTAGAGAAGGACGATTACCTGCACAATCCGGACCCCAATGAGAAGGAACCCAGATGTGATGTTTGCAACAGGAGAGGTCTCGTCAACGTTGGAGGTTTGGTGCTGATTACCTTAGCCACACTGGCGCTTTTCATTGCTTATCCAGTCGTGTAAGTATTTGTTCAGAAAGATCATGTACATGCTTGCTAATTATCTTCTAGGACATTTGCATCAAATATTATCGATCCTACCCATGGTGCTTGCGCGAAAGCAGCGGATTGTTTATCAGACAAAGTTGCACTGCTCAAGAATGTGAGGACGACTCTTGTAGATCCAGATACACCCGATTCTGTAAAAACCAAGACTGGTCAAGATGGGAAAACGTTGAAGCTTGTGGTAAGTAAAGTTGGTGCTGTATTCTTTGGTGTCGATACTAAGTCGTATAGTTTTCTGACGAATTCAACACTGATGGACGAACATTTTACGACGGCGATGATCCTTATTTCCAGGCTATGGATATGTGGTATGGTGCTACTCAAGATTTGGAATGGTACGACCCCGATGCGGTTACTACTGGCAACGGTACTCTCAATATCAAATTCGATGCTTTCCAAAGTCATAACCTGAATTACCGCTCGGGAATGCTTCAATCATGGAACAAATTATGCTTCAAGGGTGGACGTGTGGAAGCTAGTATTTCTTTGCCTGGACGTGGAGACTGGCCGGGTTTCTGGCCCGGTTTCTGGGCCATGGGCAACTTGGCAAGACCTGGTTATCAAGCTACTACTGAAGGGATGTGGCCATACAGTTATTCGGACACTTGCGATCTTGGAATCACAGCAAACCAGAGTGCTTCTGATGGTATGAGTTGGCTGCCCGGTATGAAACTACCGGCCTGTACTTGCAAAGGCCAGGACCACCCTTCCTCAGGCAAATCACGTTCAGCACCCGAAATCGATGCCTTGGAAGCTAGTGTTGGTTTCATTGGTCCAGGGGGTTATGAGAAGGGAACTGGCTCTGCATCCCAATCTTACCAGATTGCACCGTTCGATATCTTCTACCTTCCGGATTACAACTATTTCGAGGTTTATGATCACGAGCAGACGGGAATGAGTGGTTACCATGGTGGTAACTACCAACAGGCCATGTCGGCTGTAACTTGGCTCAATAACGATTGGTACGATGGCAATGGTTACCAAACTTATGGATTTGAGTACACTCCGGGAGCTGATGGATCAATCGCATGGTTCGTTGGTGATCAATATACGTGGAAACTCGACGGTAGGGCCCTGAGACCGAACGGGAATGTGGGACAAAGAACTGTGCCGGAAGAGCCTATGGCCCTCATCATGAATTTGGGAATGGGTACCAGTTTCTCTCAAGTCATGATGCCTAACTTGAACACCCTTTTCCCTGCTACGATGCGGTTCGATTACATTCGGATATACCAACCTGAAGGATCAGAGTCAGTTACCTGCGATCCCGAAGGATACCCAACAACGGAATATATCAAGAGTCACCCAGAACCTTACGTAAGTACAAAACGGCATCCTACTATTCGAACAGACTTACTGATATATGTAGGCAAACGTGAACTTGACCTCATGGGATGCTGCAGGCTACTCATGGCCCACGAATTCCTTCGTCAATGGTTGCTAGTGATTCTTTAATCCGCGACACGAATTCTTCTTGTATAAAGAACACATTTCTTTTGCTTCACACATGCATAAAAAGCAGATCAAATACCCAACGAGATGCGGCACGAACATTATGCGCCAAAAGACATATAGAAGGCGGTCGGACCAGGCGGCGCCAGGCGAATTTCATTTTTTCCATTTTTTCATTCAATCGAACATCCTAGAAGAATGTGCTTCCTTGCTGTTAATTTCCCAAGCTCAATACCACACGCACACACAACACACACATACACATTCTGCATAGCGGCGTCGGCGTAAATAATTCTGTATCGAGAAAGGCACCTAGTTATCCGGACATACGAGCTGCTCCTCCCGTTTTTATGGCATCATATCTTTGGTTATGTTTAAATAAAGTGCATTTGAGGGACCTTTTCACGCTGTACAGTAATACCACCGTTTTTTACAGTTCACTTTCTTCCCGGTTCGTCTGTTCTTGGAGGGGGGGTGATGGTGGACCGAATTTGCGCGCCCCCTTTATTTGTTTTCATTCGATTCGAGCTCTGTGTTTAATTTATAGATTTTCCGGGTGGACTCTCGATGGGTTCTAAGGGAAGGGGGAGGATATTGGGGAGAGTGATGGGGAGGAAGGAAGGGAGGAAAGAAGGGGATGATACACGAATGGGATTGACTTTATTGACTAACTGACCTGACTGATTTGGATCTGATTGGTTGGTTGGTTTGGCTTGCTTTGGTTTTTTGGCTTGTATTTGGATGGGAGGATGGGAGGGGGTGGATGAAGTTGAGGAGGGCTTGAAGAGGGGAGGCGGGTTTCGTATGATTAGACTTCTTTTTTCGATTTTTGGGACGATTCCTTGAGGGGATTGTGATAGATTTGTGGGGGGAAGAGGGTTGAAGTGGAAGATAAAATCTTGCTTGCTCGGGGAGAGGGGAGCGAGGGGGCTGGACTTAGTGGGAGGAGATGACGGACGGACGGACGGGATGTGGGTGTATATACTGATACCGATACCAATGCCATGATAATAACGACTTTCAACCAATTCTGGGCAGGGAGCTTTCTCAAGTGGCATGTGATTTGGACGTATGCGATATGCGTGCACTTGGAACTCTCATTTTCTGGAGAAGAGGTGTCCGGTAGCTCTCAAACACGGAACGAGACGAGGGAAGGAGGTTGCAGTCACGATCGTCTGGTCAGTTTTCCCTAGTTAAACCAGTTACTTGTTCACTCGTGTCTCCCTTTGTTTCTTGGCTGTCAAAATATCTTCCATGTATTCCTTCTATTTCATCTCTAACACCTCTACCAACCAATCAACTAGGTAACCCCCCTTCTAACCCTCGCCTCCCCTATCCTATTCTTCCCAAACTCCGCTCCCAGCCCCCAAGTCGCATCATATAATATCTCATATATCATTAAATAAAAAATAATATCATCATAACAACAAACAATAATAAGTTTACTTAAACTCCGAGCTCACTTCATGATGTTCGTTTGCATGCAACTCGCCCTTCTCCGTAATCTCCGCCGCTCTGCGCTCCAAATCCGCCGCGTAGCCAGCTTGGTAGCGGGCTTTGTCTGTTCCAGGGACCTGTGAGATTTTTAGTTAGTTCTACCATTCCTTCTCGTCAAATCAAAACAAGAAAGCAGAAGCAAACTCACAATATACGGCGCATTGGTAAACAGGTAATTCATCTCCTCGAGCGGGAGACGCGCCGTCTCAGGCAAGAACAAGTAGAAGAACACGGCGTTGGTGAAGTTGCAGATGATGAACAGGTAGTAGTATTTATAGCCCACATTGGTCATGGCCATGTCGGTGATTTGGCCGATCAGGGTGTTGAAGGCGAAGGAGGTCATGGTCGCGATGGAGACGCCTTTGGAGCGGGTGCGGGTGTCGAAGATTTCGGCGGGGATGACCCAGGAGAGGGGGCCGCAGGAGGCGGAGAAGGAGAAGTTGTAGAGCCAGGTCCTGGGGGTTGGGGTGTTAGTTCGTTGGGTTGGGTTGGAATTGGGGGGTGGGAGATGGGAGAGGGGAGGGAGATTTACATGATGATGAAGCCCCAGGAAGCGGCGTTGTTGTTGCTGGATCCTGGTGGGAATTCGGCTGGGATTTGGTTAGCTGGGCTGATCGCTTTGAAGAAATTTGGGAGAGGTTTACCAATGAGAATGCATGCAATGAGGAAAGTAACCATGTTGAACAGATTTCCGCAGATCAAAGGCCATCTTCGTCCTAGTTTATCGATAAACAAAACACAGCAGGCTTCTCCAAGTAATGCGATGACGCTGTTAATGGCCTGATACTTCAACGCGTCGCTTCCAGAAATACCGATTTGAGAGTAGATTTTTACTGAGTAGTATTGGATGGCGGAAACACCAGTCATTTGAACTGAAGCTTGCAGAGCGCATGCGATGAATAGACGACGGAATGAGGATCGATTGGTGAAGAGTTCGCTGTAGGACTTGGCTTCGTGTTCATGCTCCATTGTGATGTTGTCTTGGATTTGGTCGAACTCGGCTCGTACCCAGGGGTCGTTTTCGTCGCCGTGGGCGTGGAGTCGAGCGAGGGTTTTGAGACCTTTCTCGGGGTGGCCGTTGTCGATGAGCCAACGTGGGGATTCGGGGAAGAGGAAGATGAGGGCGGCTAGGGGGAGTTAGTGGCGATGCGGGATTTACAAGTCAAGAGGGGGTTGCATACCAAGAATGATGGCTGGAATGATTTGGATACCGAGAGGTAGCCGCCATTGTGCGGATGTCTTGAGGCTGACGTATGTTCCGTAACTGATCCATGAGGCGACAAGTGCACCAATTCCTAACATAAATTGTTGTAGAGATGTAATACGACCACGGATGTCAGGGTGTGCAATCTCGGCTTGGTAAAGCGGAATGATCATGACAAGGAAACCAACCTATAGAGCCGTAGATTAGTGACTGTCTTTTCTGGGGTGATTCGATGGGAGACTGAGTCAATCGAAGGATACGAAGTCATGAAAGGTATGATAACAAGCGAAATTGGGAAACTTACACCAAGACCGGCAATCCATCTTCCTGCCCATAGATAGTGAATAGTTTCAGCGCCAGTTTGAAGACCGCCACCGAGAATGAAGATTATACATCCAGCAAAGATAGTCCATCTACGACCAAGACGATCACCGACAGGTCCAGCAAGACCAGAACCGCAGAATGCTCCGCCGGTGAAGAATGAGACGACGATACCGCTATAAGGGTCAGCTGTGTCTCGTCCAGCATATAGGGGAAGACTTACAGTTGTGTGCTATCTGGGTTGAACTTCTTGAGAAAAGTATCACTTGCGACAACTTCTGCAATAACACCTGCGAACTATTAGAATCCATAGGCACGACAATCAATTGCTGCTATGTTCATACCTAGATCATAACCGTAGAGGATCGAACCAACGGAGGCGAAAACACCCACGAGGAACTGCAAAGCGGTGTTAGCAACAGACGTTCAACTCTCGCAGACACCAGAATCAATCATACCTGATACACTTTCGGAGTAAGGATTGCCATGACTGTAGCTCTAACACTCAAGCTCACAGTGTAAAAAAAGTACTCAATCAGAGATACCAGAATGGAGTCGTATGGGGAGGAAACCTCCACATCTTATATATAGTACTAGGCTACGAATCACAAGCCCAACTCACCGACCATCAGAACCGAACCATGCGCGCGCACCCCATCCGATATGCGGGGATCCTGGGGAAACTTGGTAGCTCCAGCCATGGATATTGGTGATATCTCCAAGCGCTCCGCATCGCGAATCTAGCCATGATTCGTCCGTCCACCTCATCCGAATCGGCATGGCAGCTCGGAGAAACCTCTCATTAGCACGCATGTGCATCTCAGGGTTTGGGTCTACGCGAGGCGTCTTGCCCGTATTGTACGAAGCGCTCCGCAGTCTCTATGGGACAATTCCGTCGCCTGTTTCTGCTATTGAAACTCTGGTGCAAGGATGCCAGACGTGGGGAAGCCACCAGCCTTGGTCTGACCCGTTGGTGGAGCAATTCTTCGGCTGCTTAATTTTCCCCCATTCACATCGACTCGCTTACGGCATGTGTATGTAAGGCCGCACGTTTTTCCGAAAGCATCGGCAATGGTGTGGAGAGAGTTACATGCGCGCCAATCAAGTGAGAGATGTGGAATACGATGCGGCTGGTTACGTGGGAGTTTTTGAGTCGAGTTTATGGAGCTGGGTGGATAGTGCTGAGGAGCTTGGCATTAGGAGAGATCATGTGCTCCGAGGTACAAGATGGTTCGATTTCATGAAGGGTGTGATGTTATGTCTGAGTTTGCAACTTGTTTTTTTAAATTGAGAAGCGGCACAGAATATCATCAAGATGACGACTTTCACAAGGATTCCTGATGAGGAGACTCCATCTATCAGTGTTGATGCGGCGCGGAGGTTGTCGAAGGTTGGTAAGTTCTGCTCGATTATGCCAATATATTGAAGCTCTCTGTTCTAATCTGCTTTAAAGATCCTATGATTTATGGAGGATTCATGGAGTGAGTATTTCAGAATGCTGTTGGAAGACCCCAGTTCAGTTCGTTCACTCTCGGTGAAGAGCACATATTGCCTGGCACCCAAAATCTGCCAGCATTATGATCCTTCCAAGTGGGTTGCTCCAGATGGGCACAAGGATTGCATCTACTGGCAGCGACACGCTCGAGAGGCGTTCTCCAATCCTAGGAAAAGCCAACTGTTTATGGAAGCCTTGGTCTCAAAGCTTCAGAATTTCAGAAACGCATTCTTTGAGTCTGACTCTATCACATCAACCTGGCTACCCAGACCCTTGCCTATCAGGGCATCCGTCTGCTTCTTCTTATATATGGACGGCTGACAGGAGGTAGGCATATGGGCCGTTGTATCTATGGTGGAATCTACGATCCAGGCAACCCCCTTTCCGACGCCCACGGCTACCGAACCGACGTTCTCAGCGCTCTCCGTGATCTCGACATTCCTGTAATCCGTTACCCAGGTGGGAATTTCTGTGCCACATACCACTGGCAAGATGGTATTGGGCCCAAGGAAAACCGACCTGCTCGACCCGAGCTTGCGTGGCTAGGAACCGAGACCAACGAATTCGGTATGTCTTCATGTTTCCGTCCCAACCAATCACCTGACTGACGCAGAAAACAGGAACTGATGAATTCATGCACTTTCTCAGCGTATTGTCGGAAGGCAAAGAAAAACGCGTTGAGCCATACTTCTGCTTGAACATGGGAACTGGCACTTTAGACGAAGCGTTAGCATGGGTTGAATATTGCAATGGCACGAGGAACACATATTGGGCTAATATGAGACGGAAGAATGGTCATGAAGAACCTTATAATATCAAGTACTGGGCCTTGGGCAACGAGGTATGGGGCCCATGGCAAGTAGAACAAATGACTGCCGAAGACTAGTAAGTCCATCACATTGCACACCATCCACAACACGAACCTAATCCCCATCCCCCCAGTGCCAAAAAAGCCCTCCAATGGTCCAAAGCCCTGCACCTCCTCGACCCCACTCTCCAACTCATCCTCTGCGGCGAAACCGGTCTCTCCCCCTGGGACTTAACCGTCCTCCTCCCCAACATCCACCACATCACCATGCACAGCATCCACATCTACAGCACCTCCAACTCGCACGTCCCCAACGCATTCGCTCCCCTACAAGCCGAGCTCGCAATCCAATCCGCCGCCCACCTCATCCAAATCGCGCGCATCCAAGCCAAAATCCCTCCCTCGATTCCCGTCCCCACCATCTGTTTCGACGAATGGAACGTCTGGGATCCGCTGCGTGCGCCGGGTGAAGAAGGCGCGGAGGAGAAGTACACGCTGAGTGATGCGCTGGCGGTGGGGATTTGGTTGAATGTATTTGTGAGGCAGAGTAAGTTTGTGGGGATGGCGAATATTGCGCAAAGCGTGAATGTGATTTCGCCGTTGATGACGAGTAAGGATGGGATCGCGAAGCAGACGACGTGGTGGCCGTTGTGGTTGTTTAGTAGGTATATGCGGGGATGGACGGTTGGATGTCATGTTCGGGGAAGTGCGTATGAGGGAGGATTTGAGCCAAGATGGATAGGGAGTGTGGTTGCGGGGGATGGAGGGGCGAGCTGGTTGGATGTTTCGGCTGTTGTGAATGAGGAGGGGTGGGTGAGTTTGGTGGTTGTTAATGTGAGTGAGGAGAAGAGTTTCGAGACGGAGTTGAAAGGGGTAGTGGATGGTGAGGTGGAGGTCTATACAATTACGGGAGCCAATGTCAAAGTGGCGAATACACAAGGAAAAGAAGAGGTAGGACTCAAGGAGAGTAAGTGGGATGGAAAGGGGAAATATACCTTTGGGAAACATTCGATTACGATGTTGAGATGGGCAACGGGAGAGAAAGTTTCAGAGGTCCAGATGTCAGAAGGAAGGAGACTGGATACAAGAAAGTTAGCTTGGGCAGGCGACAGAGAACTGGAGAAGTCTTGAGTCAATTGTGACTGCTAAGAAGTAAAGCAGGATATCACTTGAGATAGAATAAGCATGTATTCTGCAAAACAAGGCCCACCTTGTGGCAAGTCAGAGTGAAAGTGCTTTTTATGCTTGAGGCATGCTAATGCTAATGCAACGCAAGACGCATCTCTAATATATCATGAAATGCTAACCATTCATAAAACCAAAGCAATCGTGGCAATCATGATTTCCAAACCTTAGCCATTTACCTTCCGTCCTTCCCATGGTATGCCCTGTGCCCTTACAATAAACCATTGCCATCCAAGCCCCATATGTCCCTTTGATCCAGCCTACAATCCCATTACTGTCCATAAAATTCATAAGCCATATAATACATTAACCCGGTCGGTTCGATCCAGGATCCTTCTCTTTCACACTTCTGATGATGTTCTACTCTCACTCATCAATCGCCTCGTAGAGCTAAATCTTTCGTGCGCAGTGACCGCATTGGCTGGTCGTGCGAGCTCTGGTGTCTCATTCATCACAGTCTCAGAATAGGTTGGAGGTTCAAGAGGTGGTCCGTCAGTCGTGGTGGTCCTAGTCAATGAGCTCAATTCCACGTCTTGACCAGACATAGCCGCACCAGCTACTAGCGCCGGTGTTGTTAACCCCACTGAGACTCGATGTTCTCCCACACTGCTCATGCCTCCCACAGACCCTGTGGTTGGTGGTATATATTCTCCCGACGCACGAGTGGGCACAGATAGCCTATGGCCTTCCCCGCTGCTCCTATCAGTGTTTGATCCATATGCCGTGCTTCCAGTATATGTGATATCCACACTCCTGAGACTCGGCGGCTTGTCTCCTTCCACATAAGCTGGAGGAGCCTCGCCCCTCTCATCCAATCCCTCTTGTCTTTCCCTGTATACGCCTCCGTTGACCGGCCCTCTTGTCATTCCCATAAGTCCAGCTCCCACTCTTCTAGGTCCAAACCTCTGTCTGAATTCCGCAAATGATTGCACATCGCGGGCCAAAGCGCTCTGACCATTGTTCCTTAACAGTACGGCTTTTTGCCTCCTGCGGCGGGAGACGAAGAAGATGACGGCAAAGACTATTAGGACGAAGAGAGCGATTATCACGAAGTAGTAATTGAAGACATGACTGGATGGGTCGTCTGCTGTATCAGCATCAGCCGAAGGAGAGCTTTGTGCAGGGCGAATAGGAAAGGTTTGCGGGGTATCTGACGGGAATATCGTGGAGATGGCAAGAGTAGTGGGTGTGGGCGGAGAGAGCTGTGCGTTTGAGATTCCAGGTAGGACTATCAAAAGGAAAAGGTATGCAGCAGATGAAGGCCCGTGGCAGTATCGACAGATATCTCTTCGGAGGCTCGGTCCCATGTTGGCATTCGGTTGGTGAAGGAGCTCAATGGGAGGATTGTTCGAGAGAAAATCTATAGAAGAATGTATATATGAGCCTTCTTCACAATGAAAATTTCAATGTCTAATCGTCATGATAGGCCTTTTCGAGGTGCCTGCTCGTGAGTAATGGACAGAGGGTAGTGGCGGGAAGCAGAATTAATAATTCCCGCACCACCTTCTCTTATGTGCTGTGCCTGCAAGCTTGTAGATGCGACCAACAAGTCTTTCTGGGTCAGTATAGAAAGGATGAGGTGGGAAAAGAAACGGCCTTCAATGAAGAGAGGAACAGTATAGGAATGAACAAGTAAAAGTTATGGCCTATCCATCCAAACCTTTGTAATAAGAGCTCAGGCCAGGTGACACCGCACCCCCCCCTTTTTGCACTTATTTACTTCAATATTTAATTAAAAATCAACAACACAATATTTCTACTTGAAATTAAAGGATATTACTAGTTTACAGTAGCTCTTCCTTTAACTTTAATCACATCTTCTATTTTACATATTAACCTTTCGATCTCCGGGCGAAACGTCTTTGGAATCCATCTCATC